>JAEHOE010000144.1:0-326356 GCA_016858145.1 Edaphochlamys debaryana
CTTGCGCAGGTTGATGCATTAGCACACAGTGAAGGAGTTGATCTTGAGAAGTCGGGCACGTTCCCGACGCCCATGCGAAGTCCAACGCGGCACCCAACAGCTTGCTTGATACGGAGGGCGGGCTGCGGTACGAGGATGACTTCGTGGAAACGCAGCGGCCCGGAGGAGCGGGAGCAGGAGCAATCGGCGATGCCGGTGAGTTCGGAGCTGTCGCGGGAAAGGCGCCTGGACAGCCTAAACAGGGGGTCTTGGGGCTATATTTCAAGTACAAATCAAACGGGCAGCGAGGGGGCCCACCAAAGACCAGCGTCCGCAACAGCAAAAGTGAGGATGCCCCCTGGTGAAGGCCCGCGGCCCCCTGGCACGCGGTAGGCCTCCCGACCAGGACAGCCAGCAGCCAGCAAACCCCTAGCGGGCAACACCAAAGTAATCAGGCGCGCCAAACAAGAGAAAAAGCATGTCCGGGTGGCAAAGGCGTGCCACAGACTGTGCCGGAAGGGGGTCAGCAGGGGGTCAGTCGTGTCCAACCCCTCCGTCATCCTGCCCACTTGTATGTGTCCCCCTGGATGGATAGCGCCCGACCGTAACAGCAAGTCTCCCCCAAGACGCGGCCATGTCTCTTACAGGGACCTGCAGCTGCCGGGCCTGCAGAATAAAGTACGTTTACCGACAGCCCCGGAACCGCAACGGAGGCGGGCCGTGGCATCGTTGGGTTCAGCGGGTTCGGCGGCGGGAGGCGGGGGGAAGGGCGCGCGAAGAAGTTGGGGAAGGGGTTGCCAGCAGTGCGTTGGAGCTGGGCGGCGGCAACTTGAGGGGCGAGCGGCCTATGTGCTGCCCTGATCATGCAGACTGGGCGGGAGGCCAGGGAAGAGGCAGCAAGAGCCGGAGAGGAAGCAAGTCTGCTGGGTATCGTGACGCACCAGCGCAGGGCTAGGAGAAACTTGTGAGGTACGGCGGTTCAAGCAGGGGTTGCAGTGAGCTTGAAAGGGGGCAGCGGCGGGTGGGGGTGCAATGCCGAAGCCAGTCGCCTTGGGGCGGTGGTATGGGTCCGGGCGCACAAGTTGTTTACCGCAGCGGGTTGCCGTATAGAATGGGACAGGTAAGCGCCCCGGGACTGGGCGTATGAAAGGTCTGTGCGGCGAGGTACGCATCCTTATGTTTCGGGTTTCGGGTGTTGGGTGTGTGCGGCCCTGCGCTGGGCCTGCGGCTTGGGGATTCGGACCACGGGGGTGCACAGGGGGGTGCATGGGGGAGGCGGGCGATGAGGTCCGTGGTGCCACGTGGCAAAGCGGCAGGCGAGGGAGGTAGGGGGTGCAAGGGACGAGTGCGACAAGCTAGCCATTGGCGTGCCTGCGTGGGGACATACAGCTGGTGGCTGAGGGCAGCCGGCGGGGTGCGATTTGCCGGGTGTTGGGAGCTGCGGTTGTGAGCCGAGGAGACATGGGCGCGGCCGCCTGGGCACGGCAGGAAGCCCGCCGGCCATGAGGCGCGGAGCCTCGTGTACCCCGAAAGCCCGACACCCGACCAACCCGCCCGTCTGCACCAGCACTGCGCTGTGCTGACTCCGAATCTAATTTGCGAGCGAGTCGTCGTGTGTGTGGACGCCAGCGGTGTGCGCAGACCCAGCTAGCGAGTGCGCTGCTCAGGCCCTGGAGCACCTGCACTTCGCCCGCGAAGTCCGGCACTGCGCCACACTGCCACCCACCCCATCCAGCACCAGCTGCTTGCAGCTGCGTGCGTGGCTCCTACGCCCAGTAACATTCGCCCCCAGCACCACACCAGTGCCAGTCACAGGCATGTGGTAAAGCTCGCTGGGCGTCGTACGCTGCGGCGGCAGTGGGAGCCAAGTGTGCGTAGATGCAAACCGCCGCGTCCCGTGACTTCTCGTCCCGCGCGTGTCCCGCGTGGGTTGAGGGAGCGAGGGAGCGAGGCGCCGCCTTGCTGTGACGCACGGGCAGAGCGGCGCGCCGCACGCCGCTCGCGCCGCTGCGGAGACGCTTGGGCAGCGGCTGTGACGGAGGGGCTTGAGGCGCAGAGCGCTTCAGCGTCAGGCATCGGGCAGGCCTATCATCAGCAGGCCTCCAGCAGTACAGCGAGCCTCCAGCGCAAAGGCGAGTTAGCATACCTGCGCTGTGCCTCGAGGTGGGGTAGCTAGGGTGGGGCGGCGGACTCGGCGAAGCGGATAGGGAAGCAGGGCCCCTCACAGCCATACAGGATGCATCGTCTGATGCAAGGACATCAACGGGGCGCGGGGCGGGGGCCCGGGAGCCGGATCACGCCACAGGCACGCACGAGCAGACACAGTGCCGCCCACTTTGCCTGCTAGCTAGCCAGTCGGGTCTTTGTTAGCCTCAGCTCAGCATCCAGACCCTTGGGTAGGGTAGGTCGCCCGCCGCACACCCTGAGTGTCAGTCAGTGACTTCTACCTCTGCGTCCCGTAACTCCCGTTGCGTCCCGGAGTGCGGGGGCCGCCGCAGCGCCAGCCGACAAGCAACCACAGAGCATGGTGACGTTATGCCAGCCGCAGACCATGGCAACGAATGGAACACCGGCAAGGATTTAGCGTTAGGGTTGCCCGGGGGGTGCGCGTGCGTTGAGCGCGCCTGCGAAGCAAAGGAAGCTCCCCTCCTGCCTCCGGTCATCTCCCGAGTATCCCGAGGCCTCAAAAGCCGCTGACTCTCCGCTGTGGGGGGACTACCATCAGTTGACGTGTTATTCTGTATCTGTGTCAGGATAATGGCGGGGTAGACAACAGGCGCATCTATCGCTCGGGGCGTCCGCATGCCCCTGCTGCCGCCTGGGGGGACCTTGGCCGGGACCGACCCGGCGGGGCAGGTACGTTCGTGTTGTCACGGGCAGCAACATGGGCACCGAACGAAGGCCATACTCTGAGGCCCGCAGGTGCCTGCGCTGCGGGTGGGACCACTGCTGCTGCATATGGATGGTGCGAGCGAGCGAGCTCGAGAGCGAGATGGCGAAAGCCAGAATGAGGCAGGTCGCGGTGCAAGAAGGATCACGCCCTTTCGGATTTCCGTGTGACGTCCTGCCATCTCTGCAGCAGGTGCCGACTGCAGTGCCCAGTGCCGGCGTAGCTGGCGGGAATGTCCGGGGATGCCAAGGGTTGAGTTATGTTGCCCGGAGCCTTCCAAACATTTCGAATTCAGCTGAGATATCTGATGCACTTCACGGGTGCTGGGGTTACGGGTGCTGGCTGAGTCGTCCAAGCGATCCTTGCTTGCGACGCCTGCAGCGTTTTGGTTGTTTGCCGGCCGGAAGTGCTTTTAGATATTACGCACGGTGGTGTCCAAGGGGGCTTCTCGCCTAAACACGGTCCGCCGGGAGCCCTCGGCCGAGCGAGCGCGCAGGAGTGCGCCGCGTCTGGATCCTCCCTGCGTCCGCTCAGGCGCAGGCCTGCGCAATCCTGAAAGCAGGGCGCCCTCGCTTGCGCCGTCGCTGCAGCGGTCAGGACTTACCGCAAACACTTCCTATATCGGTTCGACCCGTTTTGTCGCACAGATGCGTATCACGGCAGGGGCAGTAACTGATAGTTTGGGCAAAGGGGACCACCTCGTCTTCAGTCTATGCGGAGACCAAGTGCTCCGCTGGGCGCCCGGGGCCGCGGTCTTGTGTCGGTGCAGTTGCTGTGTAGGGGAGGTGTATCGGGTGCAACCTTGGGTGCAGCCAGGTGCAGCCCTGGTTGTCTTCGCGGTCCACGCTAGAAGTACCCTTTTGCTCCTTCACCAGCATTAAACGGCAGCCAGCTTGAGGTTAAGCTGCCCTGCGGCTCCAATCTGTTCCCCTTCCGGCCCGACAGGCCCAAGTTCGCGCAAAAACCCCCACGTGTTTTCGGGGCCTTCTTCATCACGCACCGAGTTACTGGCCTGCCAGCTTTTGCTCAGGTGTAGATAGGAGGGAGCAAAGGTTGCCACCGAGTCCGGCCAGTTGGCAGAGGGGGTCTAGACGGAAGCAAGGAAGGACAAGGACGGACGACGGGCGGGGGGGGGAAGCCAGGGTCACGCGACGCACGATGCGGCCTGTTGCCTAGAAACGGACAGCTGTCCGTCAGTTTCTTTTGTTCCATCGCCTCGGCGCATGGCCTTGGCTGTGCTATGGGCCATGGGCCAGGTGTGCAGAAGTAGCAGAAGTCGGGGTGCGGGGCGGGGTGCGTGCGTGGGATGGAGCCCTCGGGGGCGAGCGAGGGCAGGGGTCGAGGCAACGTGTTGTGCGCAAGGCTCCTGTGCCGCGTGCCTGACGGTGCCCCGTGTTCCTGTTCCTGGTCACCTTTCCCTGTGACCTTTCCTGTACCCTTTCTCCCTGTGCCTTCCTACAATCCTTTCTACTACTGAGGGCTCTGTGTCCCTGGAGAGCTGCTCCAAGCGGGTGTGATACGCGCCTGGCGTATCACGGCGCGCCATCTGGGCGCGTGTCGGTCGTGCGGGCCTCGGACCGCCTCTCATTGGTGGTTCGTGGCACTGTACGGCACTGAGCTGCGCAGTCTTCTGGCTTTGCGCCGCTGCAATCATGGAGTCTATCGACCCCGCCCAACTCGGACGAGTGTCTCTATCGCTTCTCTCTTTTGCACACGATTCTCTTGCAAGCAACTAGCACATCACAACGCAGGCCAGGGGCTTTGGCCCCACCCCCATGCCTCGACGCCTCCACCTCTGACAGCCCGTGCGTGAGATCTCTCCCCATCGTATTACTATAGACAACTAACGGGGCGTATTGCTGCGTGCGGTGTGTTGGCGTCCAGGGGAGGCAATCAAGGGGTGAGGCCTTGCGTTCCCCAGTCGAGCAAGCGAGGGTTCCCAGTCGAGAGTTCCCCTACCTGTGTTTGGGACTTCACAGTACCGTGGCGACGGGCTAGACGGGCGGGCCGGAAGTGGCGGAAGGAGTTGTCTCTAGGGACGTCGCTGCGTCGGAAAGCTGCCCCCACCCCCGCACGGGGGCGAGCAGGGTGCCAAGGGGCGGGGGACGACTTGGGGTTACGCACACACGTTTCTACGCAACACCCGGCGCCAGGCGGCGTGTTGCTCCCCGAGACGACTCTTCCCTCTTTCCCTCTGTTATTTTGTATGTTACCGGGCAACCTGCCGCGCGCCTAACAACCTGCCTCACGCCGTGCCGCGCTCGCGTCCCGCGGCGAGCTGTCGCAGTTTTATTTCTCTGGGCCACGTAGAAGCTTCGGCGCATTTCGTATATTGCAATTTCCCTATTGCAAGTCAGCAATGGCGGCAAGGCATTTCTTATACCTCCGCAACATCGCGATCACCGTGTCCCCTTGCTTCCATAACCCTGTCCTGATTTTGGGCCCCACCGCGGATACACCTCGGCTCCACCCCCGTTGCGCCCCTGCCCTTGTGTTGGCGCTTCCCACATGTGCCAATATTTGAACCAGCCAAGTATATGTGGCGTGGCCTGCAGTGAAGGGTGTGGAGCGTGCAGGGTGGTAGGATCGTGCGTGGGCCGTTAGGCTGCCGTGTTAGGAATCTGGACGTCCCCCTTCCCCGTCTTCGGCGGCACGCGAGGTGCTGCAACCAAGAGATGCAGCTGACAAAGCAGCCAGCTTGTGGAAAAGATGGCTTGCCGAGTGGCCGGTTTCAAAACTGGCGTCCTGACCACAACCAGGCCACCAGGCGCCGTACACCCATGCTGCGGGCTGTATAAGCAGCGCTGCGCCTCCAGGAGGCCCACAAAGCAGTTTCGACTGAGTGATCACTCCATCCGAGGCATTTACACTGGAGTTTTAGGAGCCTCCTTGGGCACAGCGCATTCTGATTGACGTCATTGGCGACTTCTCGAGAACTTAACCGCGTAGCATCAACACCACCTGTGCGATAGTGAGCAGGCAAGTTTAGAAGCTGCGGTTCTCGTCGCGACAGCGGCGGACCTCTGGTCGAGTCGTCGACCGCGGGCCCGCCGCGCTGCCCATCGGCGAGGACCTGAGGGAGCCCTCTATCTTCCGCCGAACCCGCCCACGCAGGTGCTAAGACGACATGGCGCGGAGATTGTTGCTGCTGTTAGCGGCAGGCCTGCTCTTAGCAGCGGGCGCCGCAGTGGGTGAGCAACCTTCGGTAACCACAGGTGGGTGCCGAACGACGCACACGCCGGGGTGTTGCGAGGGGCGCGGGTGTCTCGCATCCAAGTGAACGGGCCGTGAACATAGCGGAAGAGCAGGTCATGCCAGGAGGCCCAGCTTGGGCTCCGCCGGGGTTGCGTCCTGACGCTGCGATTCCTTGCGCCGCGTAACTAAGCAAGTGGCTGGACGCCACCCCGGATGGAACGGCAGTCTATTGTACCGCAGCACTTGCTCAGCAAGCCAGGGGGTGTCTGGAAATAGGTGTGCCTTACTCCGAGTCTCCGACCCCCGCCGCTTGCCCTCCTGACCTGCAGGAACCGGCAGCGACCTCTCCAGCAGGGTCAAGTACACTCCCATCAGGGGCGGTGCCGACGTAGGGCAGGTATGCGTTATTATTGGTTGCTGTGGGTGCGTACCGATGTGAGGTCCGCACCATGTATACGTAAGTGCACCAGAAGCTAACAACAGGCTGCCCCCGCTCCCGCCGCGCCCCCTTCGCCGCAGGGTACGGACTCGTCTGAGGGCTGGACCCATCGCCGACGCCTGCACCAAGGCAAGAGCAAGCCTCCCAGCCCCCCGCCGCCGCCGCCCAGCCCGCCGCCGCCCAGCCCGCCGCCGCCCCCGCCCCCCAGTCCCCCGCTGCCGCCCCCGCCCCCCAGCCCCCCGCCGCCGCCGCCGCCCAGCCCCCCTTCCCCGCCGCCGCCATGCACTGGCATCGGCAAGGACAAGTGCCCACCGCCCCCGCCCCCGCCGCCCAGCCCACCTCCGCCGCCCCCACCCCCCAGCCCGCCACCCCCCAGCCCCGCCCCCTCCTCCGCCGCCCCCAAGCCCGCCGCCCCAAGCCCGCCTCCCCCGCCTCCGCCTCCGCCTCCCAGCCCACCTCCGCCCAGCCCACCTCCGCCGCCCCCGCCCCCCAGCCCGCCGCCTCCCAGCCCTCCGCCGCCGCCGCCTCCCAGCCCCCCGCCCCCAAGCCCGCCTCCCCCGCCGCCGCCGCCGCCTCCCAGCCCACCTCCGCCCAGCCCGCCTCCGCCGCCCCCGCCCCCCAGCCCGCCGCCTCCCAGCCCACCTCCGCCGCCGCCCCCCAGTCCCCCTCCACCTTCGCCCCCTCCTCCTCCCCCCCCGCCACCCCCTCCCAGCCCCCCTCCTCCTCCCCCCCCGCCGCCCCCTCCCAGTCCCCCTCCTCCTCCCCCCCCGCCACCCCCTCCCAGCCCCCCCTCCTCCTGCCCCCCCGCCGCCCCCTCCCAGTCCCCCTCCTCCTCCCCCCCCGCCACCCCCTCCCAGTCCCCCTCCTCCTCCTCCCCCACCCCCACCCCCCAGCCCCCCTCCTCCTCCCCCCCCGCCACCCCCTCCCAGTCCCCCTCCTCCTCCCCCCCCGCCACCCCCTCCCAGCCCCCCTCCTCCTCCCCCCCCGCCGCCCCCTCCCAGCCCCCCTCCTCCTCCCCCCCCGCCGCCCCCTCCCAGTCCCCCTCCTCCTCCTCCCCCACCCCCACCCCCCAGCCCACCTCCTCCCAGCCCCCCGCCCCCGCCGCCGCCGCCACCCCCTCCTAGCCCCCCGCCACCTTCGCCTCCCCCCCCCGCCGCCGCCGCCGCCCCCCCCAAGCCCCCCACCGCCTTCGCCCCATCCTCCTCCCCCCCCCGCCACCCCCTCCGAGTCCCCCTCCTCCTTCGCCCCCACCTCCTCCTCCCCCGCCTCCTCCTCCCAGCCCCCCTCCGCCTAGCCCCCCTCCTCCCCCGCCACCCCCTCCCCCTCCCAGTCCCCCTCCTCCTTCGCCACCCCCGCCGCCTCCGCCGCCGCCCCCTCCCAGCCCGCCTCCTCCCAGCCCCCCACCTCCTCCCCCCCCCCCCCCCCCCCGCCCCCCCCAAGCCCCCCCCCTCCCAGCCCGCCCCCCCCCCGCCACCGCCTCCGCCTCCCAGCCCCCCTCCTCCGTCTCCCCCTCCCCCTCCTCCCCCGCCGTCGCCCCCTCCTCCCCCCCCGCCCCCTACCAATGACAAGGCTTTCATCCACGTCTACGCCCCCGGCGCTTCCTTCACCGACGACGACTGCGTTGCCGTCAAGACCTTCCTCGGTGCTGCCATTGGCTGCAGCTATACTGGAGAGGGCCGCGGCTGGGCCAACTGCGATGAGACCCCGCTATCCAAGTCTTCGGTCCCTGCCGGTTCCGAGTGCTTCGTTGACGGGCCCAGGCTTGGTCTTAAGGTTTGGTTCGATGGCTACATTGCCTCAACCGATATGCGGATGTACGGCAGAGCAGCTGACACCCTCAAGGTCCTTTTCAAGAACACGAACAGCTATGCCGACTGGAACAACCTCGCTGACGCCCTCAACCTGGGCTGCGACTCCTACCTCTCGCTTGAGGTTGTCATCAACGGCCAGTACTACAATCAGGACAAGTCCATCACCGATCCGGGCGTCATCACAAACAAGGGCGCGCGCTACCTCTGCCCGCGCGACAAGCTCTTTGTCCCGCACGACGTGGACCCCATCCCCGGCTTCATGCGACCGGGTCAGACCTCTGCCGGCGCCGCGTACGAGCGCCGCCTGTGCAGCGGTGCCAGCGGCGAGGCCCAGTGTGGCCTGTCGCTGGCCCGCTCCACGTGTGCTTCCCCGCCGCCGCCGCCGCCGCCTATTGCGCCAGTCAGTGACTGGTGAGTGCATCGCGTGACGATTGTTGTTGATAATAGCGGCCTCGAAAGGGGCGGAGGTGCTCTGGTGGGAGGGCACTATGTGGGTGGAAAGAGTGGGCATGGGTTGAATGTGTAGCTGTGCGCTGGCTATGGACCAACACGACGGTATCACTTCGCCCCCGCAGATTTCTTTGAGCATGCACCCTTCGCGAGCCGCGATCCTACCAGGAGCACTCGTGGGCTAGCAGACCTGTGCTGCCGGTAGGCTTACGAGCCTTGCCCGAAACTCAATATGTGCAAAATGCAATTGGAAAGGTTGGCCGGGGCGGGCCCGCGCTGGCCGGTCGTATAGTGTGCAGGTGGGGCTCGGGATGCTGAAGAACTGCAGTGTGCATGCGGCGTGTGCGGCCCCGGCATCAAGGTTACGTAGCTCCGCCTGGCACAGTGATCCAGCTGGTCGTGACATACACGCAGTACAGACACCTGACGTATGGTTGGCGTGGGCCGGCTTAGTTTATGTGTTGATTGGTGGCATGCGGCATGATGGTACGGCGCATGTTGCACGTATGGTTGAGCCCGTCAAAAGAAATGAAGCTGTTTGGTTCACCGAGAGACGCAGCTCTGGGTTGCACTCCTCGGTGGTTAGAATGAGGGACCCCACAAGGGGCGCTTGCTCGGAAGTTGGTGGCAGTGCTGTAATGCGCTTGGACGGCTTTGAGTGCTATGCCACACACCGTGATGAGGTAGGTCCCTGTCGCACGCTCACGTGGGTAAGCGCTCTGGCTACCACGTACCACCCCCGGCGGCACGTGCTAGGCTTCTCAACATGCGCAGCTTCATGGGCCAAGAAGCCGATGCATCTGACAGCATCTGACAATCGTGGGGCCACCGTGCGTTAGCTAGGGGCTGAGGAGGAGGTGGCAGGGGAGGCGGGCGACTGAGCAAGGCAAGGGAGGAGGGGTTGAAGGCTGAGGGGGACAGGGGAGGTTGAGGAAGCGACCAGGATGATGCAGAGATTCCAGACAGCCAAGAGCCCAAGACGCTAGCCGAGGCCTCCGGCCGCTAGCATTTACCAGGCTTCCTGCGAAGCAAAGCCAGCAGACCGCCAGAAAGAGCGTGACAGGCCGGGGGTGCAGAAAGAGGGCAGAGGCGGCTCGCACATCGAGCAGTTGGCGCCAGTTCGGGCCAGGCAGCAGCATCGTGCCAACGTTGGTAGCATCGTGCCAGCGAAGGTAAGATTCGGCAGGACGACGCGGTAAGAAGCCGCATCGATTGCACTTCACGCAAGGCGCCATTTGGCAGTGTATGGCCGTATGGCCGTACAGCACCGTTCAGTTGGCGGGAACAGGCGGGAAGGCAAGTAGTAAGACGGGACTCACTGGCCTTCGCTGCTGCACCATTTCACACACTGCGTTTTAACGCCACACGAGGCTTTGGCGACGATGCGAGGACCGCAGCGCGCTCAAACCACCATGCTGCAGAACTTCTCAGCCCTGCCCCACGACGTCATACGCTTGATTCTAGACAAGATAGGTGGAGAAGGGAAGCAACTCCACGCCGCTCGTCGGTCGTGCAAGCAGCTCCGCCTCATAGGCGACGAACACATCGGCCATCTCCGGGTTCGCTTGCTGTCCACGGACAGCGCAGAGAGCAAGCTCTGCTCTCAGTTCTGGAATGCTGGTGGCCTCAGCAAGTGGCCGCGATGCTGCTCGGTCACGCTCGTGTGGGACGCGGCGGAGGTTCGGCACGGCGAGGTCGATGGCCCGCTGCTCCTGCCGTTCGCCAGGGCCCCCCTCGAGGCCCGGCAGCGTGTTCGCGAGCTCACCGTGTCGGCTCAATTCTACGGCGAGGTGTACTTCACTGACGCCGAGTCCTCGGAAAGCGCCAGTGGCGATGAGGACGACAACGAGGAGGAGGAGGGGGGGGAGGAGGAGAAGGAGCAGGAGGAGGGGAGCGACGGTGCGGAGGCGGAAGGGGAGGACGGGGAGGCGGAAGAGGGGGAGGAGGCGGAAGGAGGGGAGGGGCTCGATGCTAAGGAGGTCGAGGCAGGCGAGGAGGAGCTGAAGGCGAAGGGGGCAGGGGTGGTGGAGGAAGCGGGAGTGGAGAGCGAGGCAGGCGAAGAGGGGGAGGCCGTAGTACCGGAGGAGGAGGGGGAGGAGGAAGGCGAGGAGGAGGAGAGGGACGAGGGCGAGGAGGAGGAGGGCGAAGAGGAGCAGGAGGAGGAGGAGGAGGGCGAAGAGGAGGAGGAGGACGAGGACGAAGAGGAGGAGGAGCGGGACGACTCGGACACTCGCAATCCGCGGAACTACGTTCCCCAAGGAGACCATGCAGCTGCCCGCCAAGCCCCTGGCGGCCCTGCTGCGCCTCCTGCCCAACCTCCACACCGTCCACCTGCCCCCCAGCTCCCCCTACAAGGACTCCAGCGACGGCGCACTCGTGTGCTCGGCCCTGGCAAGGCTCCCCAACCTTCACGATCTCACCATCTCGTCCATCACCCTGGCGGAGCAGCTGCGCCCGCTCAGGAGGCTGCAGCACCTCACGCGCCTGGTGGTGGGATCTCTAGATCCGACGTACGATCTCGAGGTTACGGGCGAGGATGACCACTGGGAGGACGACATGGAGGACCCAGGGGTCGAGGCCATCTGCGCCCTCAAGGGGCTGAAGCGCCTGGAGGTGAGCCGTGGGGCGGGGGGCTGAAGCGCCTGGAGGTGACAGGTGAGCAGTGGGGCCGCGGCCAGGGCCGGGGCGGGATGGCCCTGGTGTCGGGGCAGCACAGCTCAGGGCGAGGGGCGCTGGCAGGGGCGAGCAGTAGGAGCGACCTTGCCGGGCGGTCAAGGGGCTGCCCTGTCGCCCAAGCGTCCTCCTCTGCGTGGCCAAGTCCCGGCCTGCATGGCCGTATCCAGCCGCCCTTCCCGGCTTTCCCCAGTGCCGCGCCCACCCCTCCCACCCTTGGCCCTGAACCCCCCGCCCGCCCCGCCACCCCGCCCGTCCCGCCTGACCCGCCGTCCCTGCAGCTGCGCCTCTGGAACGTGATGCAGGTGTGGGATACCATGATTGCGGACATGGTAGACGCCCTGCCCCGACTCGAGCACGTGTCCGTGCGCGGGCCCTCGGCCGCGGAGTGGTACGACTCCTCCGGCAGCCACGGCTTCCTCGGCCGCTTCAACACGCTGTCCTTCGCGCTGGCGAGCGGCCGCATCACAGCCATCGACATCGAGTCGAAGTGCTGTCATGAGTCGGTCTCGTCTTATGAAAAGGTTGTATCCCTGGGCCTCTTGGCGCACTTCTGCAAGACGATGCTGCTGCCGTGCGTCGCGCCCGCCCCGGCACCGCCCATCGAGCGGCTGCGGCTGCGGTGCAGTGTTGCGCTGTCGGACACCGACGCCGCGGGGGAGTGGGCGGCGCCGCTGCGGGAGCTGGTGGGGCGGTGCGCGGCGGTGGAGGTGGAGGCGATGGACTGCAGCTGGGAGGCGGCGGGGCGCCGCGTGGCGGCGGCGGAGGTCGAGGCGCTTGTGCGGTGAGGCGGGCGGCGGTGGAGGGCTTGGGGGTCAGGGCGTGGGGCCAGACAGGCGCTTGCTTCCTTGGCGCTCATATGCATGGGCGCCACCTGGGGAGAGACGGCATGCTTGTCGCTGCGGAACCAGGCGGGCGGTGCTAGCCGCAGCTTGGAGTGCACAGTGCTTGGCCCACCCACGCCTGGTAGCGTAGTGAGGAGCTCCAGCTGCTTGCCTTGCTCGGCTGCTTGACTCCCGCCCCGACCCACATCACGCAGGCTGCTGGGCGTGCCGGAGCGGGTCTGCCTCGGCCGGCACATGGCCCGGGAGCAGAGCTGCTGGGTGCAGCTGCGGCGCCCCGGCGAGCCGCGCGCGTTGGGGTGCGGCGGAGGCGGAGGCGCGGGCGCGCCCGCACCGCCGTCGGGAGGGGACGTTGCGGAGGGAGCTCTGAAGCACCTTCGGTATGACCAACTCGCGCGGGTCAGTCCATCAGCGTCCCGTGCGCGCGAAGGGTTGCGGGGACTGAACTCACGCACCTTCCTATGCGGCCTCTCCGTGTGTCAAGGGCCCGCACTTGGGACAGAGGGCGCATGCATCAGGCGGGAGCTAAAGGAACTGCAGTGCTGGTCTTGCCAAGCGACTGACCCTAGCTGACGTGATGTGACGTGAAGTGACGTGAAGTGATGTGAACCCTCCACTGCTGCCTACCTGCAGGCGCTCCAGGCGCTGTGGGACGACGGGGCGGCGGGCACCGAGCTGCAGCGCCTGCGCCGGCTGCTGACGGCGGTCACGGAGCCGCCGAGGACGGAGCCGGCGCCGCAGTACCTCGCATTCATGCCAGAGTATTGGTGATGTGGGGAGCCGGGTGGAGGAGGCAGGGCGGGCTTGGCGGGCTTCAGCGAAATTCGGTGCAGCAGCGGAGGGAAGGGGTGAGCGTGGGGAGGAAAGGGGTTGTGGGTGGGATGGGCGGGAGCGGAAGGAGGGAGTGTGAGTTTTGGAGCCACGGCCAAGCAAACCCTGGCAAGTACGTTCTGACTGCGTGGTTCGTTAAGCGTAGCTAGCAAGTTGTTGTCAGTATGGCTGCGGGGGTCCGCAGGATGGGGAGGGGGCACACCGGTAGATGGAGGCAGTGGGGAGCTTGGATGGGGCCACTCCCGTGAGAGGCAAGGGCTTGCAAGCTGTGTCGGCTCATTTGGTTGCAGATTGCGGGCGGCCGTCGTTGGGAGCATGGGAGGCCTAAGCTCACGCATACAAGTGGGTTGTGAAGAGGACGCGGCGTTGAGCTGTGGGAGACCTGGTGCACGGCTGCACTTCCGGACCGACGCCTGATTGAGGCAAAACAAGCGTGTGTAAGCGTATGTTTGGCAGGCGGCGGCAACTATGCACGTAGCTGTAGTGCTTTCACCACTGCCTGGCCTGCGCGCGGGCCATAAGGGGCTTGAGGATGAACAACGAGGGCAGAACGTGGTGGGCCGAGGGGCCGGCTGCCTGGGAGTAGTCACACGTCAAGAGTTCAGCCGTCGCGCGAAGTGTCGCGCGAAGTGTACGGTGTGAAAGGGGAAGGGACGCACGCGAGAATTGGATAGGCAACAGTGCTGCGGTCTGCAGGCCGGCGGGGGCGCCGACAGAGCGGCGGACCGGCGGGGGACAGCGGGGTCCGCGGGCGGGGCCGTGAAACGTTTGCGTGTGTGTTTTGGCGGCAACCGATCACCAGCGGGTGCCGCGGTATTCCGGGCATAGCGGGCTATACTCCAGTCACTCTGCTAGATTGCACAGCTTTAACTACTCTTGTTGTGGGCGCTACTCTTGTTGTGGGCGCTGCAATACCAAGATGGACTCCTTGCACTCGCTAAAAGCGCATGCCCGCACTGCAAGCAGCCCACTCGGCGGGCTTCGCGAGCTGCCTGCCGATGTGTGGCACACTATAATCGCAGAGTGCGGCTCAGGGCCTGAGCTCCACGGCGCTCGACTGGCTTCAAAGCAGCTCTGCCGCATCGTGGACGCGCACGCGCCCAAACTGAGCACGGTGCGTGCCAAAGTACGAGATATAAAAGCGATGCCTAGCGGCAGCGAGACGGTGGCCCGACAGCTGAGGCCCGCGTCTGTACGGGCTTCGGGCACACGCCAAACCCTCTCGCCGCCCCCCTCCTCCCAGAGCCTCAGCCACGACAGCGCTGCGTTCTGGGCTTCGGGCGCTCTGGCCAAGTGGCCGCAGTGCAGGTCCTTCTCGCTGCACTGGGATGCCTACGACGTCCGGTACGAGGCGGTGGGCGCGCTGCTGCCGCTCCCATTCTCCAGCGTGCCTCCGTCGGCGCGCCAGGGCATCGAGGAGCTACACATCACGGCGACCTTCTACGGCCGTGTCCAGGACTGGGACGCTGTTAACTGGGACGACATAGCCTCCGACGACTCCGACTTCTACGTGCCAAGCGAGAACTTTGACGAGGAGACGATGCAGCTGCCCGCCCAGCCCCTGGCGGACCTGCTGCGCCTCCTGCCCAACCTCCACACCCTCCGCCTTCCCTCCTGCGCCCCATACGCCGAGGACCACCCGGAAACTGCGGCCGCGCTGTCCGCTCTCGCCGGTCTTGCGCACCTCCGGGACCTCACGCTGCCCAGCTACACCCTCGCCGCACTGAGCGGGCTGCAGCACCTGACCCGCCTGGAGGTGCGGGCCCTCGGCTTCGATGAGGTCGGGGGCGGCATGGGCCTGAACTCCGATGACGTTCTGACAGATGACGGCGTGCAGTGGATCTGCTCCCTGAGAAAGCTCGAGCATCTTGAAGTGAGGGCAGCTTGGGCGGACGGGCACTCGAGGGGCGCGCATGGTCTTGGCGGTCCAGTAGTCTGCAGCGGGGAGAGGGGTTTGGCAGGGGCATTGGTGGGCACGATCGTGGTGTGCTGGCTCTCGCGGCCGCCGGCGTAGAGATGTTTTCGGCTTGCCGATAGCGCTGCCCCCTATCGCGCGGCAAAGGCAGTCACTCGGCTGCCCCCTCCTGGCCTTCACCCCCCGCAGCTCGACGCAAGGCGCATGTACGTGGTTACGGACACGCACGTACAGCAGATCCTGGCGTCGCTACCCAACCTGGAGCGCGTCGTACTGCACGGGCTGACGTCACCTGCGCGCGACGACGAGAACATCTATGAAGACGAGCTGCGCGACCTCGGCGGCGCTACCTTCGACCTCGTCCTCTCGGACGGCTACTTGTCGTCGGTCACCCTGACCAAGCCCCGCCAGCGGGGCTGCCTGGGCTGCAACGAGGTGGCCCTGGGCCTCATCTCACGACTGGCGAGGACCGTGCTGCTGCCTCGTGTGGCCCCGGCCCCTGGGCCCCGCGTCAAGGTGCTGCGGTTGGACTGTGCGCTGGGCTTCTACCTGGCCGATAGCGGAGGGGAGTGGCTGGAGCCGCTAAGGGAGCTGGTGGAGCGGTGCGAGGCGGTGGAGGTGCAGCGGCTGTACGCGTGGGAGCGCAGGGCGTCGGCGGAGGGGGTGGAGGAGACCGTGAGGTGAGGCGGGCGTGGGAGCGCCTCGGCCCACCAGGTCCAGAGGGTTCCATGCGCCATGCTGCTTGCTTGTTGCTGCGGCCTTGAAGCTGGGTCCTGGGCCAGAGAGGAGCGTCCTGAGCCCTGCCTGTTCACAGTGTCGCCTTCCGGGTGCGCTCTGTCCGGTGCCCCGAACCGCGCCCGCCCGCAGGCTGCTTGGCAAGCCGGAGATCCTCGACTTGAGCTGTGTCGAGGTGCGGATGCGCGGCCCCCACGAGCCGTCCGCGCTGGAGATCGGGCCAGCGGATGACGGGGCCGAGGGAGCGGATGCCGCAGAGGAGGAGGGCCGGCTGGACGGCTTGAACAGCGCGCAGAGGGCAGCGGTGAGGCGCGGCACGGTTGCGCGAGGTTTGGTGCAACCAGTCTCCATTTCAGCCAATCTAGGTCTAGGTCTGGCCTACATGGGGGGTTCGGTGGGTGCTGCGGAGTGCAGGCCATGCGGATGGGCGGCCAGCCGCGGTGCGCACCTGCGCTTCGCTGGTCCTTCAGGCTGCTGGACTGGACTGGAGGCGCAGGTACCGTATGCAAAGGCCGCGGCCTTGTCTCCCGCCTTCCCAAGAGCCCCAGGCCAGGCCCCCTGCCTAGTTCACTGCCCCGGTCTTGACATCCCCTCGCCCTCCCTCCCCGGTGTTCCATCCGTTGCCCCTCCTGCCCTCCCCAGGCGGCCCAAGCGGTGTGGGACAACAAGGCTGGCGGCACCGAGCTGCAGCGGCTGCGGAGGCTGCTGGCGCTTGTCAGGTACTGAAGCTGAGGCGGAAAGCAAGCCATAGCCGTGCTGGAGGAGGCGACATTGCGGGTTGGAGGACTCAGCTGGGTGGGGGGTGATGAATGCACGGTGACGGCGTTGCGGCGGGTCAAGGGGATCTGGGGTTTCCAAGTGCGGACCTGGAGGGAGGAGCGGGCACCGGCGGAAGAATGCAGTCGTGTGGGGCCTAGGCCAGCCCAATGACCAAATGTGCGACCCTAGCCGGACTGCAGGGCATGCTGTTGATGCTGGTGTGGGCTGGAGGAGAAGCTGCTAAGGGCTTGCACGTTCTTTGCGGGTTGGAAATGCATCCCAGGGCGATTGGCGTGGGCTTGATGTCGTCCGCATGATGCCCCACACAGAACCTACGATGACAGGGGCTCGGTTTAGTGGGTTATGGCCATGGGGGCGGCAGGGCTGTGCTGCATGAGGGTGGTGCATTCGGGGTGAATGGAGTGAAGATGGTGCCGACGAGCAGGCGGCAGGCCGCCGCACCCTGCCCCTTGGATACAGCCCTTGGAACATGGACTTGGGCGTCGTGTCCGCAGCATTGTAGGGCAGGTGGGCAGGAGTTGGGGTCCTACAGGCTGTATCGGTTGTCCATCGAGGAACCTGTCTCACATACTCACAGCGTCTTAGGCCGCGGATGCAGCGCGTGCTGATGGCTAAGGGTGCGCCAGCAGGGTTGGCCAGGTGCCTTGGGCTGGAAGGCGTGAAGTCCCGACAGGCTGTACCAGGTGGCTGAGGGACCTGTCAGTCCAGTCAGATCAGTCGCATGTGACGTCGGGCCACCTTAACCAGACGCGCGGAAAGAGTGTCAGACCGGCCAACAGCAATCGCATTCCAGGCTTACATGCGCCCGCCGCACCCATACCACGGACAAAACGCAGCGTCACCACCAAGCCCTCGTCGAGTCGGCGAACCCTACGCCAGCTGCTCCTTCCCTTGGCGCTACGTCAGGCACCCGCCGCTGCTCGGAGCAGGCCCACACTTGCGGCCACCGAGACACTCGTGCATTCAGCGCACCCAGCTGGGCGCCATGCGCTTAACCCGGTCCGGTCACTCCCCGTCGTCTCACGAGTCCACACACGCGCGGGCAGTGCCCTCGACCACTCAAGCATTGCACGAGGCGCTACACACTCAGCGCTGGAGACCGCTCACGCAGCCGCGACGGGCTTGCCGTCAGACGTCCATCCTCCATACCGCGCACGTGGCCCCGACGCCCACCGCCAAGGCAAAGGGCTGGCAGGACTGCAGGCCCCCCATCGCACACGCACAGGGCCGCCGGCCGCCGCGACACACTAGGGCCCACCAAACGCCCCGGGCCACGGCAGCGGCGGCTCTTGAGCGACGCGGCCCGCCTGCTCCCTCAAGAGCTGCCCAGCCGCCAACCGCCAGCTTCCGCCCAGCCTGCTACCTGCAGGCTCCCCCAGCTCCCTCCAGCTTCAGAGGAGGCGCTCTACTTGCCGGCGGCAGCCGCCTGGTCGCGGATCTTCTTGCGCAGCCGCTTCTTCTGCGACTTGCTCATGCCGCCCTTGGAGGGGTCGTCGCTCTCATCGTCATCGCTGTCCTCCACCTTGGCGGCCGCCATCCGGTGCGCCAGCGCCTGCGCCGCAGCAATCGCCTGCTGCTGCACGCGGGCGTTGGCCTCGTGATGCGCGTGGGCGGCAGCGGCGGCTGCCGCCGCGTGCGCCCCGGCGTGCGCAGGGGCCGGAGCCTGCGCGTGCGGCGGAGGCGCTGCGGGCCGCGGCGCGGCGGACGCCGGCCGGTGCACGGGGGCAGCGGCGTGGGGAGCAGCCGCCATGGGCCGCTGCTGCGGAGGGGCCATGTGCGGGGCAGCCGGGCGAGGGGCGGCGTGCGGCGGCGGGGCACCGGGGCGGGGGGCGCCGTACTGCTGCGGGGCGCCCGGGCGGGGCCCGCCGTGCGGCGGGTGGCCCTGCGGATGCGGGCCGCCGGGGCGGGCCGCCCCGTACTGCTGGGGCGGAGCGCCGGGGCGAGCCGGCGCCTGGCCGTGAGGGGCCGGCCGGTACTGCTGGGCCTGCGGAGCAAGACACGGCCGGGTCAGGGGTCAGGAATCAGGCGTCCGTACGGGTGTATGTGCCCAGGCTCGCGTGCAACCCACTCGCTCTCGCTTCCTGGGACGCATTGAGCCGACCCACATCGGTCGCGACCATAAGGAAACACGAAGCCCTACGCCGGTGCAATTCATGAGCACACGAGAAGATACCCGTGCATGGACATCCCATCATGGGTCAGCGGGGCTGTTGTGTTACTCACCGGGGGTGCCTGCGGCCTGGCCGGCGGCGGGCCCTGAGCGGGAGGCCGGTACTGCGGTGCCGGTGCCTGTGCAGCAGGATCCAGGTGGCGTTAGTCAGCAGAGAACTTCAGGAACTGACGCTTGTCAGATCTGGCGGACGCGCACACAGCGTCAAAGTGCTGTGCTGAGACTTGAAGGACTAGCCGATACTAACTCATGTACCCTGAGGTCGCGGTTGTAACGGCTACGCCAACACGCCCCTGGCCCAACTCACCGGCGCGGGGGGGCGCGGGACAGCAGCGGGGCCAGCCGGAGCGGGCGCGCCAGCCGGCCTCAGGCCCGGTGGAGCGGCGCCGTTAGCGGCCGGCGGTGCCTGGCCCGTGGCCTTGATGTAGTCCTGGTACTCGGTCGGAAACTCGAGGTGCTGCATGCAAGGAAATGCGACTAAGTCCTCTTCGCCGGTCTCGAGGGCCCGGGACCTTACCATCCTGCTGGTGCTTACCGCAACAGTGGGCGGCTGGAAAACCACGGGCTTTTCAAAGGGCTTCTGGGGCGGGAACGCAATGTAGCCGCTCCCGATCACGTTCGGGTTCTGCGCGGGCCAGACGAGCACCGGGTTGAGTTTGAGCCGGAACTGCGGCGCCTAGGTGCGCGTGCGACCTCAGCGGTGCTCACGGTGATGGCCATCGTCAAGTGGTCAATGCGGTCTTGCTCGGTGCGGTAGTTCGCAGGCTGTGCCATGGTCATCTCGCCCGAGGGCTCTGGAAGACTGAGCTCAGCTCGAATACAGCCCTAAGCGTGTAAGCCGCGAGATCGGAGGCGACCTTCTCGGCCTTCTGCACCCAAGGCCGCCCTAGCCTGCCCTAAGATGTTGCGAATCGCTGCGGTTCAAGAGTCCGGACCCGAGAGAGTACACCGGCACTGTGGGGAGCCCTTCGCCATGGAGTACGGCCCAGCCAAATCAGCATGGCCTCCGCCGCTTTGAACGGGCCCGACTGCCACGCATACGTCGAATGAACTAGATCTCCTCTCAGCGTAGGGCAGTAGCTCAGCGGGCCGCGCGGGAAGGACCCAAGGACCATCCTCGGTGCCGGGCATGCCGGAAACATGTCTGGTCTGGCGAGTGTACAGCCACCTCCAGCCGGACGAGGGCGATGTCACGGTTGCAGATCCAAGCCGGAATGAGCACTCACACGCAGGTTTGTAGCAGGGCTGCGGGCGTGGTGGCCCGCACTACGGCACCATATCCCACCCCCACCACCCCGCCTCACCCAGGCCCTGTCACGTGTCACCCCAGGCATGACTTGCGCCAATTTCAGGCAATGTTTGACGCGGGGCAAGGAATAGGCCACCCAACATATTGCCAACTCCACGCCGTGGAATCCGTACAAGAGACTGGCAAATCGGCCACCCTAGCGTCCAGGCCACTCAAGGCTGTAAGCAAAAGTGCCACGGCCCCCACCCGATCTGAGGACCTACCCAAGCCATGCAACTGCAAGCAACATACCCCCCCCCTATCTAAACTCTAGCTATATCAATTTATAAAGCCACAAAGAGCCATCTCGGAAGAGGGCAGAGCGCGCCCTACCCATCCAAGCCACCGAAACGGAAACGCCGAGAAGCAGTATTCACGGCTGCTGAGGACACAGTTCACTCCGTACGCCCAAATGCAGCCCTCGCTGATAAGGAATGCGCTACAAGGACTAACAATTATCCTGTCGCACGGCACGCACAGCACATGAATACGCACGTGTGTCTTAGGGGCCAGGCCTTGGCATACACAGAGCCAAGGACCTCACCAACAGGCTGGGCAGTGGGCACGAATGATGACTCAGCCAGTCAGCCGGTATACCTCCAGAGTCCAGACTCAAACATAACAGAAGCAAGTCGATACTGGGGGAAAGAAAACTTTGCTAAAGCTGCTAACACTGATTGCACAATGTCCAGCTCAACGTACGCAGTGCCAGGCGCTGGTCTGCTGGGCAGATCGGGTTGCTTGCGCTGCGCCTCCTCCCTCCTCCTCGGGGTGCCACGAGCCTGACACAACTGATCCAACCTGTCCCTTCTCGCCTACCTCCGCTCCACCCGGTTTCCCCCGTGAACAAAGGTCAGAACCCCGGTCCACACCAGCGCCCTACCTCAAATAAATCAACGCCGCTTGGGGGTTCCGCCCTCCGTGCTCGCCACGTCAATTGACCATGACGCAGCCGGCGTCTCATCCAGCCCACCCACCGTAGCACCTTCAAGGACGGGCGCAAACGCGGCTTCCCCTACCTCCTGGGAACCCATCGCCGCGCCTGAGGCCGACCCAACGGCGCTTCCCACGATGCCCGTGCCCGCGCGGTTTTCGTGCCCGCCCTGACCCTGCATGGGTGCAGGCTCGGGCTCCCGGTCCAGAAGAGCACGCTGACGTGGCTGCACCTGCGCCGGCGCTGGCGCGGGCTGCGGCGGTAGCGGCAGCTGCAGCTGCGTAGACGCGCTCCCGGCGCCCGTATGCCCGCCGGCGGCGGTGCGGTCGGGCGCCGGCGTTGAGTGCTGGAGGCGGACGGAAGGTCGGGCCGCGCCCCTGGCCGCCGCCGCCGCCAGGGCCGGTGCTGCGCCGTCGGCGCCTAGCTGGTTCCGTGCTGCTGCCGCCGCCATTCCCATCTGCGGAGAGCACCAGCAGCAAGGATCAGCAGCAAGGATCAGCAGCAAGGATCAGCAGGAAGTGCAGCGAAGCTGGGACCGTGGGAGCCTCGGCCGGCTGAAGGCTGGGGGGTGCGTGTCCTGCCATGGCAACCTGGCTGGGCCCCTGCAGCTAAGCCCCAACTGGCAAGGGTAGCGCTTGGCACGCAGCCAGTAGCTGGCAGGCGCCCATAATAAGCAATCACTGAGCCCACGCTCACCTGCTCCCGCAAAAGCATTAGCTCCTTGGCAGCCTCCGCGGCCGCCGGCCGCCGGCGGGGATCAGCGTCCCCTGTCACGGGATGCACAGGCAGGGGCATCAGTCGGCAAGCATTCCTGATACTGGACCCGGCATACTCTCGGCGACTCGCCGCGCTCGGAGCGCCGACAGTTCAAGCCAGCCCACGCTTCATGGCCGCCCCGTGAGCCGAGGGTCTGTTGCAGTGTGATCCGGCATCCTTGCGCCAGGATGCCGGATCACACTGCTACAGGGTCTGCGGCCCACCCTGGTCACAGGCACCATCCCGGCTCCCCTGTAGCCCCCCAACACCGACATGATCGCGCCCGCCCCTGCCCGACCCACATGCGGCGCCCTATGACTACCTCCTCCGCCGACCCACATGACTACCTCCCCGCCGACCCACATCAATACCCCTCCGGCCGCCGACCCACATGAACGCTCAATCAGGCGCAGCAGCCTGGCCAGGCGCCGCTCGGGCGGTATGGCGGCCAGCGGCGGCCGCTCGTTGGCGAAGGTGACCTGGTAGGCCAGGCGCATGAGCGGCAGCCCCTGCCATGGCTCAGCGCCCACCAGCATCACCCACAGCACCACGCCTGCGTGCGCGCAAGCGTACGGCACAGGCGTGGAAGTGCGTTAGGCTCTAAGCGCAGTGCGCATCAAGTCTGGGCGCGCCGTGTAAGTTTTGGCGTTGGTCAGCCTTGGGGTATGCAGAGACGTCCACGACGAGATCACTTGTGAAATCGCCGACCGCTCTACATTGCTGCACAGCCAGGGCGTCGACCCCTTGCGCGCCGTCCCTTACAAGCTGCAATCCACAAGCGGCCCCGCACACGCACCGAAGGAGTAGAGGTCGACGTGGTGAGTCAGCGCCGTAGTGGTGGCATCGAAGCACTCTGCGGACGGAAGGGAGGTGGGGGGTACTCGGGTTAAGCACTAAAGCTTGGTGGTTGCGGTCCCGAGCGTGGAGTGGGCAGTGGGTCGGACGATGCAGAAGAGGCACTGACGAGCATGGGGCAGCGCTATACCACGGCCCAAGGAGGGCGTGGCGGAGCGGGCGCTAGGTATGCGCGAGGGAGCGCCAGCCTAGATCTAGAGAGCAAGCCCAGTCATCAAGATAGAGCTCACCGGGAGCCATGTAGGCGGGCTGGGGACCGTGGTGGCGGCGTGGCGGCGTGGCGGCGTGGCGGCGTGGCGGCAGGGGACACGCAGGTCAAACAAGAGGAGAGAGCGTTAAGAGCGGGCCTCAAGGGCGGTGGGCGACGGGCGGGCAGAGTTGCTGGTGCGACGACGGCCTCCCTGCTGCCCCATCCGCAACGCACGCAGCCTCACCGTGCCTGCCTCTGGATGATTCGTCACCAGAACCGAGCTGCGGATGCGGGCCAAGCCAAAGTCCTGCGGCAGCCGTAAGCGGGTTCCGTGAGGGTCCGTGCCAGCCGTAAGCGGGTTCCGTGAGGGTCCGTGCCAGTGTGCCGCCTGCAAGCGCTGGCGACTGGACAGGGTCGGACTGGCGCCATGCCCCAGCGCCTCATCCCCACCGACGCACCGAGAGCTTGGCCACCTGGCGAGGGCCTCCCGGGTTGTTAATGAGGATGTTGGCGGGCTTCAGGTCTCTGTGGCACACGCTCGGGTGCTGGGGGAGGGGCAGGACAGGGACAGGGAACCAAGCTGCATTGAGCCCCAGGCAGCGTGGACAACTGGCACCCACCTACCCAAACCGCCCATACGCCCATCCAACCACCCACCCAAACCGCCCACCCGCCCGCCCACCCGCCCACCCACCCGCCCGCCCGCCCACGCACCAGGTACGCCAGGCCTTCAGCCACGTCCTGCGCGATGCACACCACCCAGTGCAGCGGCAGCAGGCAGCCGGGCGCCCTCCGGATGAGGTGCTCCAGGGAGGTGTCGCACAGCTCCATGACCTTGCGGGGAGGAGAGGGGGGGACGGGAGGTGAGGAAGACGTAAGCGCGTGAGGTCTGCTGTCATATCGGCGGGGGGATAGCTCCCTCCCGCGTTCTACGACTTGAGGAGCTGCTCTCAAGTAAACCCTCCAGCACCCACCAGGCACAGCCGCGGCGGGGTGACGCACGCGGCCAGCAGGCGCACGATGTTGGGGTGCGCGCAGCGACCGAGCACCCCGATCTCTGACGTGAAGGTGCGGACCAGCGCTGACCAGTCCGCATCAGCCATGCCGGAGACCGCCGGCGGACCCGCAAGGCCCTCCGCCATGAGCTTCACCGCCACGCGCTCGCCGCCGTACAGGCCCTGTACGACAGCACCGTGCGTGGGGAGCGAGCACACGTCGTACGACGGCCCGATAGCCGGAGGCACGGCAGAGGAGATGCAGGTGCTGCGAGATGCCCGCTCCGTGAGCAGTCGACCCTCAGCCCCTACCTCCAAAGGGCCACTCCACAGGGGCCTTGACCAGTCCATCCACGCGGCCGCTCACCTCTACCACGCGCCCATAGCTGCCCATGCCTCGGACCACGCTGGTTAGCGTCACTTCTGCAGGCGCCTGGCCTCCGGTGGCTGCCATCCCTGCCGCGCGGCTGCCGCCTCGCCCAGAGTTTCCTGTAGCCTCGGGCCCCTGCGAAGCCCTTCGCCTCGCAACGCTCGAGCCCCCTTCCGCTGGAGGCCCCGCCGCGTCAGCGGTTGCGACAACCGCTAAGCCCAGCTGAACGTCGGGCCGTAGCGGTGTGAGTGGCGAGATCACGACCGCTTCGCCTGGCACCCCTGCCTCTGCAGCGGCCGCTGCGACGGAAAGGCACGAAGTCAAGGGGCGGGGGCAGCACGGGATCACGTGCCTTCGTCGGAGCTTCGGAGCGGGAGTTCGGCCCCGCGAAGTTAGGCATGGCAAGCAGCAGTTTCACGAGGGCGGCTCACGTCATTCCTCCCCAACTCACCGTCTGTGTGCGGAGCCGAGCCTACAGAAATCGGCACTCCTCCGACGCTGCCAGCGGCCCCATCACCGCCGCCGTCGGGACCGCTGGTCGCACCCTGGGCGCCGCCGCCGGCTCCCCCCCCTGCCCCGCCACAGCTTCCCAGGTCCACGCTTCCACCCGTCGCGGGGGCGCTCACACCGCTGCTGCCGACGGTCCCGCCTAGCCCGTTGGAGTGCGGGGCGCCCCCTCCCGCCCCGCCGGGCCCAGCGTAGAGGTCCACCAGCCCCGCCGAGGACCCGGTCCGGGTGTCGCCGCCCGCAGCGGCGCCGTAGCTTTCCGGGGTTGCGGAGGGGCCGGACGACGGCGGCAGCGGCGCGGCGCGGTCGCTGTGTCCGCGGCACCTGTGGGGCCCCGGGGTGTGCCCAGAGGCGTCAGCGCGGGCAGGGGTAGCGGAGGTGGGGGAATGAGGCGTTGGATGGGCGTGTCCCACGTAACGGCTCACCCGGCTATGTCTTGTGGGCCGGCGCTCGGGCGTAGTGCGGATGTTCCACTGCTGCGGACGGCATGCGGCCAGTCGCCGCTGACGGCGGGAGACGAGGGGTCGTCCAGGCGCCGCTGCCACCAGCAGCGCTGCTTGCGCGCCGCAAACGCAGCCGCCATCACAGCCAGCAGAGCAGCAGCTGTCAGGAGGGGCACGCGCCATGATTTCGATCAAACATTCCTTGATGCAAAGAAGGACAGAGAAGCCCTGGACCGAGTCCCCGGCGAGTGATGGCTACCCCCACGGTGAGCACAGTGCTTGCAAATCACCACCCACCCCCGAGGCAGGACCCGAGGACGGGGCCCAGCACGCTGCTGCTTCCCCCGTCATCTCCATCCGTGTTGGCTTCCGGCGGCGAGGCGCTGGGCGGGGCCGGGGATGCGGGCGGCGTTGGGGGCGGGGCCAGGCTGGTCCCCGGAGCCAGCGGCGGCGAGGGCATGAGTGCTCCAAATGTGGCCCGCGCGCAGCCAAAGGTGGTGAGTCGCTCCACGCATTCCATTGTCATCATGGTCTTTGAGGAGGGGTCGCATCAGGAGGGCAGCGGGAGGGCAGAGGACGTGAGGTTGTGGAAGCAGAGGCACAGGGCCGAGGGGATCGCAGCACCTGGATTCCTGGGCCCAGATCCTCGGTCCCCCGCGCCCCACGCACCTCACAGACGTAGGGCGACTGGTACCGGGGGCGAGTGGGGGGAGGTTGAAGGGTGAGGGGTAGTGGGTGGGCCACGTCAGCTTGCGGGCTCGAGCATCGCATGTCGAGCTCGCCGCACCTGGCAGCTCCGTCCGTGCGTGGGCTTCGCCCTACGTGCCCGCAAGCCCTTTCTGACGTAGCCCTGCGTTGCCCTGCGCCATACCGCGGGGCCCCCATCCCAACGCTCTTACCTCAAGGAGCATCACGAGTATGTTTGTGGCAATAATTTTGTCCAACCTGGTGTTTCGGATGGGCGGTGACCAGTGAGGGGACATCGGTTAAGGCCCTTCTGCCGCAGCAGATGGCTTGGCGCGGCAGAGCCTTTCCTCATGTGAAACACCCGCCGTCCATTGCAAGTCAGTGCCTCTGTCCTAAAGTGCTCCCTCGCAAGTTTCGACCATGTGTCCCGGACCATCTCGTAGTGTGCTGTGTGCACCCCAGCTGGACGCACCCCCGCGGGTCGTTGTTCGCTCCCCACACCGAAACGTCCACGTACACACCCCAGTGCGCCCAGCAGCGGAGCGCGGCCGGGGCGGCGGGATCCGAGCTGTGGAGGGGCGGCGGGCGCGGCAAGGTGGAAGGGGCCGGCAGCCGGGTGGGGTACGCGCTTTTAATCACGCCCCATAGAACCGCAACATGCCCCCGTACCGGACCCGGAATTCCAACGCGGGATTTGCGAAAGGGAACGCTGTCGGCAAGCGGGAACACTAGCGCCCAGTAAACAGTTGGGCAATACATCTCGGCGTACCTGCAGTTGTCCGGATGCGGATAGGATGGGTAGCCCACGTTCTTTCCGGGCACGATGTCTGGCCGCGGAATGACAGAGAGGGAATAGTTCTGGATGGGAGGGGGGAAGCAGGCACCTGCGGGGGGCAGGGAGGAGGTGACATGGCGTACTGAGCGGCGACCGCCGGACAGCTGACACGACAGGGGGGACCGAATGGCTGCGGAGGCTGGGGATGTGTGTGTGTTGCTGACGAGGCGGACCTCCCTTCCACAGTTCCGGTCATGCCCCCTCAGCTTGCGGTGTATACCTCAACAGCCCGCATAGGGATGAATGACTACCCTTCACGGGCTCCGTTTGGCTCTGCTGCTTGCTCTGCTGTGGGATTCGAGCCGTGACACACCACAGACGTGGATGGGAACGGCCCCCCGCCCCCCTCTCCCTTCAATTTCAGGTCTGTATGACGGTGCTGGGCGGGTCTGGGCCCGTGTGTGTGTGGCTACGGACGGCCACGGGCGACTTCGGACGGCTTCGACATGCAGCCTGGCGTTCATGGACGTCACTTCACTGCTGGCCTTGCTAACCTCGTCCCCGTCTCCCCTTCCGCCAGGTTCCGCCCCCCCCCCTCGCTCACGGTGCACGATGATGCAGTGGTCTATGGCCAGCCGCGCCGGCACCCCCGGCTCCGTGGGGACAAAGATATCCATGCCTGGATTCGGAGAACAGCGCAAGACAGGATGGGCGATGGGGTGGGACCGGGTGGGGCGAGGCGGCGGGAGCAGGCGGTGTTGCGAGGCCTGTCATCGAGGCACACTGGCCGAGCGCCGTGGCTATGCCCCAACTCCTTGACAGTTGCAGCCACGGACTCTGGACCTCACCCGGAGCATTGTTGTGGTTGCCTAGCTTCCACCTCACAAACACAGTGTACGAGATCCGGAAGGTAACGTTGTGATCCAGCTGGATCTGGTTGGTGAGGGGAGGAGGATGGTTGGGCAGGTTATGGTGACAGCCAGGGTTAAGCATGGCTGGGATGTGCGCAGGGTCAGCCGTAGCAAGCTTGCTGGGAAAGCGCAAGGAAGACCGTCAGGGGTGTCAGGGCCGTACGTGCTGGGTGAGTGGGGACGCCCCCCCCGCCGCCCCCCATCCACCCCCCGCAACCCCGCCCCATCCATCCCTTGAGCCACCAACCGCCACCCTGGCCAATGGCCTCCCCTGCACGCCCCAAGGACTGGTGACTTGCTTTGCCCTGAAGGAATCCCCAATCGAGTGTAACCAGCGTTGCGAGGTCGCGGCGGATGCCGACGAAGGCGATGTCGTGTGAGAGGCGGAACGGCACTGGAGTAACGTCGGCAAAGTCTTGCTCAGTCACATACACGTCTTGTGTCACCAGCACCGTTGAGACGCTCGGGTTTAGCAGCGCAGCCACCACATCTGCGCCTCGTGTCGCCTCAACACTTTGTAGCTGACGGCTTTGACTTGAAGCATAAGCATGGTGTATGATGATTAACCAGAGCCACGACCGCAACATAGTTATGGTGTCGACCATTAGCGCGTTCTGAGTCCGAGTCTCCGCCGGGACGCTGCATTCCTAATTCAACTGCTGTTCATATTGCCAAGACTGTTTGCAGAACCGCTGGCAGACTCATGTGAGCGCAACACATTTTCGTGCGTGACCGACTCCTGCGATGGAGGATGTCATTGTAAGAGGCGCAGTGCTAACATAGTGCTACGTAAACGATTAGACATACTGTCTCATGGGCACGGTTCTCGCCATGAGCCAATCGCGGCTGTTCAGACGAATCGACCAACCGCTCACCACCCGCGTCTCCGGTAGGGCACGTTGGCCAGCGTGCACAGAGAGCTGCACGTCACGTAACGGTTTCAATTTCGCACACCGCGGCGGTACGGTACGGTGCGGTGCACGTGTGTACAGCGTCGAGGCCCCAGACGGCCACACTTCTCGCGGCGGTGTCCCTCGTTAAGTCGTTCCTTTTCGGCGGGTCTTAGATGTCCGCGATCTTGTGTCACGTCGTGCTTGTCGTTCATCCTCGAATCCTCTGCTTGCCCCCGCTTCGAGCGACCCCGCAGGATCATGTCCCCTCGTGATGACCGCCTGACGCCGCCTGCGCACGCGCCTTAGCACTGCCACTGTTGGATCTTGGATGCATGATCCTTACAGCGCTTCAACCCCTGACCGACCTCTGACTCCAGGTCGGCTACTGCCCCGGATAGCCCAAGCCCCCAGTTGAAGAGACTACGCTGCACGGCCCCTGCGAGCACAGAACCCCCAGCTGAAGAGCGTCCAGCCATAATCCCTCTCGAGTCTCGACAGTGCACTCCCATCGTATGCAATGGTTGTTGGAGGTGGGGCAGGTCATGCAAGGCATTGAGCCGAAGGAGCAAGGAGGGGCCCGGACGAGCGGAGGCGAGGAGGGATGGAGGGTGGGCTGCTACGTGCTACCCACGTGCTAGCCTTACAGCGGAGGGCTAGTCGTATCTGAGACCTTGGTGTGCCCCAACTCTGGCCCTAACGGAGCGTGCGGGTTGGGTCAACACCTGTAACATCTGTCTGTCTGTCTGTACGTGCTAGAGGGCCGCCTCCAACCCCTGAGTGCTCTGCAGCTCTATCGCACTGCACCGGTGCCTGTGCGACCCCCTTCAGCGCAACGCACTCTGGATTGCCTGGAAGGTCCACCCGCTGTGGGCGTGCAGGGGCTGATGCCCCTCGCGGACCTCAACCTCCACGCAACACCGTGCCTCCCTACTCTCGCACTGCTAGCTAGCAGCTACTGGTACCAGGCATGCACCTCCACCTGCTGGCCGTCACCTCCGCCCTGTCGTGCGTGTCACTCAGGCATGATCACACAGGCGCCGCGACAAGTTATCAGAGTCAGCGCTTCACCTGCCGGCCACACTTCTTAGGCAGCGCGCCGCCATACACCAACAACAACAAGGGCTGCCCGCCGCTCCCGTGCAACGCACAACTCAACGCACAACTCATTGCGCGTAAGAGACAACTGTCGTGCTCACAGCATGCGCCCAAACTCAACGCAACCGCAGCCCGGGTTCTGGCCTGTCCAGTCACAGTCTTTTCACCGCCGCTGCGTCGTTCCATCCCCGCGTGCTCCCTAACGATGCTGTGCTCACGCGGCCTGCATCTGCCTCGCTGACCGCAGCATCAGGCCTGGCGCGCGCCCTTCCGGTCTACAGCCCCACGCCTACTCATGCCACCCGGCCCCCAGAGGTCCTGTGGTCCGGAGGTGATGACACCCGCGAGCTCTGTTCTGAATGCAGCCTCGCCCCTTCGCGCCGGCCGGCAGGCTCTCCTGTACCTCCCCGCCCTCCTCGGGCCCAGCTGGGCCCAGCTAGGCCGAGCTAGGCCCAGCTAGGCCACCATGAGTGTGCCGAACTTGCCACCCTCCTCCGCGGCCGTGTCACCCCGCGTGTTGCCCGATGCGGTGTAACCCGGGGTCAGGTCCAGCAGCGAGCGCCGGCCGTGCACCTACGGGCAGGGTGCAACGGCGCGGCGGAAGGAGTAGGGGGGGGGGCGAGGTGCGGGGAGCCCAGGCAGCCTGGTGCTGGCCCGGAGGCGGAGGGGTTGCGGGCGGGGCACGGAGGCGGCAAGAAAGTGGGCGCCGCCCGTGTGAGCAGACGGTGCTAGTTGCGAGGGTGCCGCTGGTGTACCGATCCCGATCCCAATCCCAATCCCGATCGCGATACCGGTATCGGTTACACGGGTACCAGGGACTGGAAGCGGAGAGCGGCCCCACGGGTACCACCCAAAGCCCCACGACACGCGTCCCCACCAGGAAGCCGGCGCCGCCGTTGTCCAGGGCGCTCGCCCCCGCCTCCACAAGCAGGCTGGCGCCCGCCTGGGCCGCGAACCCCGACCCCGCGTTGCGGACCGCCCGGGAGCCGGGGCCGGCCGTGAGCTGGCAGGAGCGGTCTGGCGGGTGCGGGGGAAGGAAGAGGGGAGGCGGTCAGAGGGGTGCCTCGGTGTGGGTTCCCGGCCCAGGGCTGGTCCCCTCATGAAAACTGTTCCCAGCCCCTGGCCCGAAAGGCTCCGCGCAACCGCTGGGAACGCTTCCTCATATATTGTGTCCGCCTCCCACGTTCTGTCCCCGTCCTTTGCTATCCCTCTTCTCCCACTATCATTCCCTCCTTGGGCCCCAGCCACGGCGCTTCGCTGCCCGTCGCTCACCCTCGCTGCAGAAGCCGCTGCTGCCGTTGCCCTCCGCCACGCAGCCCCCCGCGCTCGCGTCCAGCACGCCCGGGTCGTCCGCCCCCGCCCCCGCCCCGCCCTGGCGGCAGACCGTGTAGCCGTCCCCGGCGTTGTCCGCCGCCAGGCAGCCGCGGCCCAGAACCATGGTGCCACCTGGGGAGGCAAGAGGGGGGGTTGAGGGCGGGGTTGAGGGCGGGTGAGGAGGGTTAGAGGAGAGGGAGGGAGGCGCCAGGGTGCCACTTGGGGAGGTGAGGGGGAGGAGGGTAAGGGCGGATGAGAGGGGTGAGGGGAGGAGGGAGGCACCGAGTTGCCACCTGGGGAGGTGACGGGGGGCGGGTTGCGGGGGGTTGAGGAGGGGTAAGCGGAGGTAAGCGGAGGGAGGGCCGGAGGAGGTGGAGGGAAGTGCAAGTCGGAAAGAGGGGGTGAGCTGTGAGCTTACGGGGCCTGAGTTGCACAGAGGCTCCTAGCAGACTGGCGGCATGGGCCCCCTATCAGCCCCCGGCTCACTCGCTGCGCAGTACCCCTCGGTGCCGTTGGCTCTGGAGATGCAGCCCTCGCCCGTCGTCAGCCTGGCTTTCTGTGGGAGACAGACAGATTGAGGGGACGGAGCGGGGGGCCAGCTTGAGCAACGACTATGCCAGAATCCCCCTCCTACGGCCTGCAGGCCTACACCCCTAAGCGACAACGCAACGGGGCCTTCTGACATCTTCGCCTCGTTCCACACAACCGCGGGAAAGGGTAGCCCGGGCAGCCCCTCTCAACACATACACCGCACCTCGGCAGCCCCAGGCCCCACCACTTGAGACCACCACGCGCCTCCTCTGCTGATACTCGCTTGACCCGGCGTCACGAGGCCTTGTGGCACACCACCTCGGCCCCGGCGCCTCAACGGTGCACGGTACCCCGAGCACTCCTAAATGCACCTCACCCTGGCGGCCCCAGGCCCCACCTGTGTGACCAGGAACCCGGTGCTGCCATTGTTTTCCGCCACGCAGCGCGGCCCCGCCTCCAGCTTGGCCGACAGGTGGTTGGCGGTGTAGCCGTGCTGCCCGTTGTCGCGCGCGATGCAGCCCTCGCCCGTCTCCAGGGCGCCGCCCCTGCGGGATGCAGGGCGGGGAGAACAGAGGCTCGGAGCAGGGGCAACGCAGGGAGGAGGCTGAAGGAGTTTCGGTCGCGCCAGGGGCGGGGTATGGGGCGGGTGGGTGGCTTGAGACCACGGTGCAAGGCACCTGTGGCCCGACTCCCCGCGCCCTCGAGCCTCACATGACTCATGGGTTGCTCAAGTCGCCACCCGCAATATCCCATCTTCAGATCAAACACAACCTCCGCTGCTGCCCACCCCCTGAGCTACCCGGCCTCACTTGAGCACCACGAAGCCGCTGGCGTCCCCCCGGTGCCGCTCCGCCACACAGCGGGGCCCGGCGCGCAGCAGGCCACCCGCAGCCGCCAGGAAGCCCACCTGGGAGGGGGCCGGGAGCAGGGGTGGTTGTGGGAGTTAGGAGGGGGTGGAAGGAGTCAGGGTAATGAAGATGGGACAGGGGAGGCGCGGCCGCCGGGAGTGGGGCCATAATGGGCTGGCAGTTAGGGGCGCTTACAGCAGGCAAAGAGCTGTGGAATGGAACAGCGGCACGCGGTATCATCTGCAACCGCACCCGTACCTACCTCCACGGTCCTCAGCAATCTCACAGCGACCATACAGGCAGCCCGCACACCCGTACCCCAGCGTCCACCCTGCCCCCATCCACCCTGCCTTCCCAGCACTGCCTCCCTCCCTCCCCACCACCGCCGCCGCCCCACCTCCCGGTTCTCAGCCGCCACGCAGCCCTCCCCCGCGGCCAGGAGCCCCGACAGCCGCGCCATGAAGCCGCCCTCGCGGTTCGCCTCCGCGCGGCAGCGGGGGCCCAGGAGAGCACGCGCCGAGGAGCCTGCGTCCGCGGACAGAGGGGGTTGTTGCGCTGAGCGCGGGTGGAAGTGGAATTGGAGGGGAGTGTGGTACGACACACAAAGCGTACGACAGGCACCACGTGACTCACCGTCGGCTTGGTAGCCGTACTCGGCGTTGCCGTGCGCCGCCGAGTCCTCGCCCACCTCCATGGTTCCGAAGGTCTGCACCACGAACCCGCCGCCCCGCGCCGCCCCCGACGCCACGCAGCGTGGCCCCGTCGTGAGGCGCGAGTTGACGCCGTGGGACAAAAAGCCGTGGCCCTCGGTGCAGTCCAGGGCCTGGGGTTGGGGAGAGGGTGCGTCACGTGTGTCATGTAGAGGGCGTCAGGAAGCGAGCATCAGAAAGCGATGCGGGCTGCAGGGAGAAGACGGGGCGGCGGGGAACCCAGGCAGGTGTGGAGGCGGGTGGTGAGTTGGCGGGGCTTGCTCCACACACGCGGGGGTTGACGAGGTAGGGGTGGAGGGGCCGGGGGCAGGTCGGGCCCAGCAGCAGTACGGAAGCAGCAACAGCGGTGGTGAGGAGGGGGGCGCGGGGTGCAGAGGGCGTGGGTCTCATATGGACAAGCGTTGGGGGCCAGAGGCTGGACCCCACCTGGGAGGCCTCTCCTGCTGTGAGGCCGCCGCCCTCCACCGCCACCCAGCCGCTGCCGTTGCCCCGCGCCACGCAGCCCGGCCCCGCCGTCAGCTGCGACTCCGCGCGGCAGGAGGCGAAGCCGCGGCTGGAGCAGGCCTCCGCCAGTGCGCCGCCCTCCAGCGTCATGGCGCCAGCGAACTGCGATTGTTGGCGGGCAGGGCAGGGCAGGGCGGGGCAGGATGTGGGGAGCGTGGGCTTGCCACCCGTGTGCCACCGGCTGAATGCAACAGGTGCGGACGTGCGTGCGGCTGCTGTCACTGACACTGCTGCGGTGGCTGGGAAAGGCCGGGTGCGAGTGCGGCAGACAGGACCAGCATGCCCCGACAGGACACCGAAGCTGACTGACGCCCTGGCAGCTACAAAACCAGTCGGGCGGCTCAATCGCCCCGGCCGGGCGCCTCGCGCATCTTGGCCCCACGCACCGTGGCGGCGAAGCCCGTGTCGCAGCGGCGCGCGGCGCAGCCGGGGCCCACGTGCATCATACTGCGGGGGTCCTGCGGGGGGCGAGGGGCGAGGGGCGGTCGGGGATTGGGGTGGGGACCGTGGAGGGTGCAGGGCGGGCATCAGTTCCCCTCCCCACACAGACTGTTGCGTGCGAGGCGGGGGCTTGTTGTTCGGTGGCTGATGATACGGTATGCTCGTGACTCGTACGGCACTGTCGTACCTCTGAGCAGTAGCCGTACAGCGCGTTGTCGTGCGCCTCACAATCCCGCAGCGCCATGGCGCCGCCGTCCACGGAGCTGAAGCCCGTGGCGGCGCAGTCACGTGCCGTACACTGTACGACAGTGACCTGGCTGCTCGTCCCGTGCGACAGCAGCCCATCGCGCCCGCCGCCCGCCACCGTACAGCCCTGCAGCCGCGCCTTGGCGCCGTTCGTCACCGCGACGCAGGCGCAGCCGGCATAGGCACCGCTCGTCGCTACCGCCGCCGTGGCGCCTCCGCCGCCCCCGCCGCCGCCGCCGCCGCGCTTGCTCGCGGCGGACTTGCGGCCGCCGGCCGCCGGCTTGGCGGCGGCGGCAGCCGCCGCTGCCTCAGCCGCCACCGGCCCGCCGGCGGCGGATCCCATGACTATCTCGCAGGACCGCATCTCCAGCCGGGTTGCGTCCCCCGAGGCCTCAAGCAGTCCGCACTCGGCGTCCTTGCCTGCGGGCGCGTGGCCGCACCCCTCTAATCGCAACGACTCCAGGAGCACACCCGCACCCGGGGCCGACACGAGCACCCTTCCCCCGCGGCCCAGCCGCAGCGTTCCGTTGCGGAGGCTGAGGCCGGGGGCGGAAAGAGTGAGGGAGGCGGGCGGCGGCGCCTGAATGACGGCGCCGCCGAGGTCGATGGCGGCGGCGCCGCCGCCGCCAGCGGCGGCGGCCGCGGCGGCGCTGACGGCGGCGATCAGCTCGGCCCAGGTCTGCGGCCGCAGCGGCGGCGCTGACGAAGCGGCTTTGGGCGCGGCGGGGGCAGGCTCGGCCGAGATCAGCTCAGCCCACGTCAGCGGCCGAGGCAGCGGCGCCGCCGGCGCGGCGGCGGGTGCGGCGGCGCCGGCGGCGGGTTGCACTGCCACCGCTGCCACGCCGATGGGCTTGGGCGCAGGTAGCGACGAGGGCCCCGGCCCCGCAGGGGCTGCGGAAGCGTCGGCCGCATCGGGTTTGGGCTTGGTGGGGGGACCCGAGCGCCACCGCTTGGCGTCCCTCCCGCCGGCAGCCGTGTGCTTCTGCGCCCCTGCGGCTGCTCCCGCCACCTCTCCTCGCACCTCCCCAGCGGCATTGTGGGCCTCCGCGGCTGCGCTGTCGGCCGCGCGACTGGACTTCCGCTTGTGCGACAGGGGCACAGCGGCGGTCCCGTTGGCGTGAGCCTTGGCCTTGGGCCGGCCTGCTGACGCTGGCCGCTCGGAGGCCTGCGGGGCTGGCGGCCGCTCCCCTGAGCTCGCCGGCGGCTCTTGCTGGGCCGCGGCTGAGTCCTCTCCGGCCTGTGCCTGCGCCTGCGCGAGAGCATGCGGAAGAGAAGAGCATGGGAGAAGAGTGGGGCTTAGTAGTACTAGTAAGTCAGAGAGTAAAGTATGGGAGTGATCCGGCAAGGCCGAGATCGTTGGGTTCGCAATCTTGCATCGCGTCCCATGCCTCGCCTAGCGCCCTGCCCACCTGGGTTTGGGCCTGCGCCCGGGCCTGCTCCGCGCGCCGCCGCTTCTCCTCCGCAATCTTGGCAGCGAAGGTCGCCAGCCCCTCCTCCCGCTCCCGCTCCCGTCCCTGCTCCCGCAGCCGCTCTGACCGCGGCTCTGTGGAGTCCTTTGCTACCCGTCCTTCCGCTGCTGCCGGCGGCGCAAGGGGCGGTGGAGGCGCAGAGCCCCTGCCCCTGCTGGGCGCGGGCTGTTGCGGCTGCGGCTGTGGCTTTGGGGCCTTGGCCGGGCCCTCCAACGACTGCCGCTCGTGGCTCTTGCCCTTCTCCGCCTTCCTCCCCCTGGCCTCTTGGGCCTGCTGGGCCTGCGCCGCGTCCGCCTTTGCGCCTGGCTGCGACGCGTGCGAAACGGTTGCGCTGGGGACTGCGGCGGCGGCAGGTGCAGCAGCGGTGGCGGGTGCTAAGGAGGGAGCGGCGGCGGCGGGAGCGGCGGCGGCAGGGGCGGTGGTTGCGGGAGCGGCGGCGGCGGGAGCGGCGGCGGCGGCAGATGGGACCACGGGCTTGGGCTGGGCTGCATGGGCAGAGCCGCCCACGCCTCGGCAGCGCGCCACGACGGCGGCCGTTGCCTTTGAGAAGGCCGTCGCCGCTGCCGCCAGAGAGGCCGACACGGAGCTAGGCTTGGAATGGGCGGCGGCGGCGGCGGCGGCGACGGCGGTTGCGGTCTCCGCCGCCCGCATGGCGGCAGCGGCGGCGGCGGCGGCGGCAGCCGCTGGGCTGGGCTTCGTGGACGGCGCGACGGCGGCCGCCGACGCTGCAGCCTGCTTCTGCTCACCAGGGGTCTTGGCGGCGGCTGCGGCCGCCGGTTTTGGACCCTCTGCTGCGGCTGCCGCTGACGCGCCAAGGCCACTTGACGGCAGCGCTGCCGCCGCCGGGGCAGCGGCGGCAGCAGACCTTGATACGGGTCCATCCCGCGACGAACTCCGAACCCGACGCCCAAACACTCTGGGCCGTCGGCTCACGGCCTGCGCGGCGTCGGCAACTACCGCTGTCGGGGCCACGGGCCCCGCACCCTCTGGCCCCGCCGCCGCCTCCGCTGCCGCCGCCCGGTCCCCACCCTCGGCCTGCGCACCTCCCGCCGCCGCCTCTGCAGCCGCAGCCCGCACCTCCACTGCGGCGGCCGGCGCCTCCGCTGCAAGGGGCACCTCCTCCTGTGCTTCCACCGCCGGCGGTGGGGCCAACGGCGCTGCCGCTGGCGTTGCCGCCACGGCAGGCGCCGTCGCGGCAGCCTCCGCCGCCGCCTCCTGGGCCGCCGCCTGCCTGGCCCTCCGCCGACCCGACCTTGGCCTGGAGGGTTCCCCATGGGACACTGCGTGGGGTAGCTCCGCGCCAGCGCCGTTCCCCGCTCCCAAGCTTTTCAGCGGCAGCGGCGATGCCTCAGCCGCGGGCCCCAGCTCCGGCTCCGGCCCTTTGGCGGCGGCCGAAGCCGCACCACGCTCCCCGGCCTTGCTCGCCGCCCGTACGGCGTGTGCTGCCTGTACGGCACCTGCAGGCTGTGTCCGAGCCTCCGGGCGCGGCTCCTCAGACTGCGCACCCGGCGGTGCCGCTGCCGCCGCCGGCCCCGGCTCGGACGCTGCTGGCGGCGCCTCGTCATCAGCAGTTGGTGGCGCCGCCGGCCCGGCCCCAGGAACCGCAGCGGAGGCCTGTGTGCCAGCCGCCGCCGGGACGGTCGCCGCCGCTGCTGAGAGTGCGGCCTCTGCCTCCGCCGCTGTCGCCGCCGCCATGGCGGCAGTGGCCGCGGCAGCGCCTGTGCGCCGCCGCTTGCCCACCTGTGGGGACAAAGCCACCCTCCCAACCTCCACACCGGCCTCCGCCGGGGCCTCCGCCGCCTCCATCCCGGTCAGACCGGCGTCTGCACCTGCCCTCTCGCCAGTGCCCCCGGCCGCCCCCCCGGCCGGAGCGCCGCCGTGCGCCGCCACCGCCGACTGCGCCGCCGCCAGCACCGCCGCCGCGGCGGCCTCCCCCGCCTCGGCCTTTTCCAGCGCCGCCTTCGCCGCCGCCGCGGCCTCCCGCTCTGAGGCGGTGTCCCTCTTCATCTGAGGCCGTTGGTTCGAATAACACACCATCAGGAATAGCGGTTTGGACGCCTCGCTGACGTCATCGCGAGCCTTGTCGGCGGCCCTGCTCGCGGACTTGTGGGCGCGCTCCGCGCGTGCCAGGGCCTGCACCTCTGGCGGCGGCGGCGGCGGCGGGTCCGCCGGCGGCGGCGCGGGGCCCATGCTGCGGGTCGAGCGCCGGCCGGCGGCGGGCGCGGCGGTGGGAGCGATTGCGGGGGCGGCGGCAGGGGCGGCGGCAGGGGAGGTCGTAGGAGCGTTGGCGTTGGCAGGGGCGGGAGTAGGGGTCCTGGCGGCAGGGGCGACGGCGGGCGCCTCGGCCTCGGTCGCCGCTGCGGCTGGCGGAGCCGGCGGTGGTGGCGCCGCTGCGGCCTCCGCTGGCGGCGGCGCCGCCATCAGCGAGGCCGTCGCAGGTGCGGAAGCACGGGCCCGCCGCGGCTTGCTTCCGCCTGCCGCCGCTACCACCGCCCCCAGCACTTCCTTCTTGGGAGCGCCGGCGGCCTCCGCCGACGCAGCGGGCTTCGGTAGCGCCGCTCCGTCGCCCGCGGCTGGGGCTGCGGCCAATTTCTCTTCGACCAGCCCCGCGGGGACCGGAGCGGGCACGGCAGGGGCCGAAACGGGGGCGGCGGGTTGAGCGGCGGCGCTTCCTCGCTTCCGATCTGCCCTGGTGGGTCTCCGCTCTGGAGCCACGACGGGTGCTGCCGCCTCGGCCTGAGGGTGCTCCGCAGCCACTGTACCTCCGGTGGCGGCGGCGGCGCCCGCGTCCTCCCCGGCCGTCGCCGCTGCCGCCGCCGCCGCCGCCGCCGCCGCCAGCGGTTGCCGAGCCTCCTCCGCGGCTGCTGGCCCAGTGACCCCTAAAGCCCCTGCTGCGGCTGTCTTCGCCCTACGCCTCGCCGCGGGTCCGGGCGCAACCCCTGTCCCCGCGGAAGCATCCCCGCCCGCAGCTGCCGGCTGCGCCACCGCCTCCGCCGCCGCCGCCCCGGCGGCCTCCGCCTCCTTCGCGGCCGCAGGCCGCCTCCCCGCCGCCACGTCCGCCGCCGCTGCCTTGCTACCGCCCTGCCCCTCTACCATTGCCGCTGCGGCCGGCGCAGCGGCCCGGACCGCCGCCGCCGCCGCCGCCTCGGCCTCCTGCGCCCTCCGGAGCGCCGCCGTGGCGGCCCGGTGCGCCGCCTTCTGCTCCTCGCTGGGCTGAGGCGCCGGCGGCCCCCCAGCCCCCGGGTCCAGGCCCTGACTGCCCTTCCGCCGCAACAAAGCGAACATGATGGGCCGCGAGGCCGCCTGGTGCGCCGCCTGTGCCTCCTGCAGCGCCCGCCGCGCATCCTCCAGCGCCGCCTGCGCCCGCCGCAGATCCAGATTCAGATCCGGATTGGGCCCGGCCGCCGCCGCGGCAGGCGGAGGCGGAGCCGGCGCTTCGGCGGTAGCGTCGGCGGTGGCGGCAGTGCTCGTGGCGGCGAGAGCAGCGGCGGCGGCGAAGGCCGTCGGAGGCGGCGGGCGGGCCTTGGCTGGAACAGACCGGGGTGAGGCTGCTGACGCCAGGGTTACGGCTGACGCTGGGGCACCGTTAGGCACGGACTCGGGTACGGGTGCGGGCGCGGGTGCGGGAGCCTGCGCGGGCTCAGGTGCGGGCGCTGGCGGAGGGTTGCCGCCCGGCGCCGGCGCGCTTCGCGACGCCAGCCCGCGTTGCCGCTTGGCGGCGCCGCCGGGGGGCGCCGTGGCGCCGTTGTCACCGGCGTCGGCGGCCGCCGCCGGGGCATCGCCGACAGCGCCCGCGGCAGCGGCAGTTGCGGTGGCGGCGGCGGTGGCGGTGGCGGCGGTGGCGGCAGCACGTCGCTTCCTGCCGGGCGGCGCCCAGGCGGGGGCGCCTGCTGCTGCCGCTGCCGCTGCCGCTGAACCGCCATCGCCTGCCCTGGGTGCGCCCTCGGGCCGCCGTTTGGCCGCCTCCGCCTGCGCCTCTGGCGGCGCCGCCTGCACCTCTGGCGGCGGCGGCAGCGGCGGCTCCGCGGGCAGCGGCGCGGGGCCCATGCTGCGGGTCGAGCGCCGGCCGGCGGCTGGCGCAGCGGCGGTGGCAGGGGCAGTGGCGGCGGCGGCGGCAGGGCCAGGCCCAGCACCGGCAGCGGACGGCTCGGCCTTCACCGCCACCGGCGCCGCTCCCTCCGGCAACGCCGGCGGCGCAGAGGGCTGTGTAGGCGGCAGCGACGGCTTGGCACCCACGGCCGGGGCGCCATTGGCTTCGGCCCGTCGTTCCCTGACGGCAAGACGTTCCCTGGGCGCTGGGCTTTCCCTGGGCGCTGGGCTGTTCCTGGTCTCTCGACGTTCCCTGGACCCTGGGGGCGGGGCGCTGGGGTCTGTGGACTTCGTTTGGGGGCTGAAAGGGGCCTTCGCGGACTCGGGGTCCGCACGGTCCCTGGAGGGGGACGGCGCGGAGGGCTGCCTCCGTCGCTTGGCGGCGGCCACAGGGCCCGCCTCCCCCTGCTCAGCCGCTGCGGTGGCGGCTGCGGCTGTAGCGGCGGCGGCGCGCCGAGTGACACGAGATGGAGGCGCGGCAGCCTTCGGCTTCTCGCCTGTGCCGCGCCCGTCCCCCTTGGCGTGGTGTCCATCACTTCCCTCCGCTACCTCCCCGGCGGCTGCGTCCCTTCCTGCCGGGTCGACCACCGCAGCTGCACCCGCCGCTGCTCCGGCTGCTGACGTTGCCCCCGCTTCCTCACGCGCCCGGGTCACTGCCCCTGCCCCTGCTGCCGCCGTTGCAGGGGGCTGCGCAGACGCACCCGCTGCCGGAACCGCCGCCGACACTCCAGCCGTCCCATTCGCGTTGGGTGCTGGCACGGGCGCATGGGCGGGCGCATGGGCGGGGTCAGCAGCAGCCGCAGTGGGAGCGGCAGCAGCAGGGGCGGCGGAGGCAGGGGCAGGGGCGGCAGGAGCGGCGGCGGTGGGGGCAGCATGCGGCTCCCCGGGCGTCGCATCGGCGTTTGGGGCTGCCGAAGGGCCGGCTCCCCGGGGCGCAGGGGCGGCGGTAGCAACGGCAGCCTTGGCCGGCGGCGGCCCCTCAGCTGCAGCCCCTGCCTCGCTCCCACCTGAACCCCCGCTGGCGGCGCCGACGGTAGCGTCGCTGCCAGCCCCTGCCGACGCCGTCGGGCCGGGCGCCGACGCCACCCCTGGCCCGTCAGGCGCAGCGGCGCCGCTGGCGCCGCCGCTGACGGAGCTGCCGCCGTTGCCCATGGCGGCGGCGGCCGCCGCCGCAGCGTCGCTGCTCGTCATCAGGCTGCCGCCGCCGCGCGTTCCGACGGAGGCCTTGGCGGCGGCGGCAGCGGCGGCGGCAGGGCCGGCGGGCTGGCCTGCCGCCGCCGCCGCTAGGATCGAGCCCAGCTGCGCCAGGCCCTCCCGGCCGCCCCGGACCAAGAGGCGGCGGGGAGGGCCACGCATGAGACCCATCGGACCGGTAGCGCCCAGCGCTGCACGCGCCGCCAAGCCCTGCGGTCTGGCAGCGGCGGCGCCGCCAGCCCCGCCGCCGCCACTCGGAGCGCTTGCGGACTGGGCATTGGCGGCGGCGGCCGTCGCTTTGGCTGCCACGATGGCACTGAACAGCGAGGGCCCCGGGGGCAGCGGCCGGGGCGGCAGCAGCCTCGGTGCTGCCGCCAGCCCCGGTGCGGGCGCTGAGGCGGGAGGCGCGGAGGGGCCTGCGCCCGAGGCCGGACCCGGCCCGGCCGCCGGGCGAGAGGGCGCAGCCAGGGGCGCCCCGCCCAGAGCCGCGGCAGCATCGGACGGCCCGGCTCCGTCGGGAGCGGAGCCCGTGGCGGCGGCCGGCGGCAGGGCCTGCGCTTGCGGCTGGGACACACCCGAGGTCCCGCTACCGGTCCTGGCGGCGGCGGCACCCGCTGTGGGCAGGGGACCATCCGGCGGCGGTCCCTCCGGCGGGACCTCTCCGGCCGTCGGTGCCGGCGCGGCCTCCGGCGTCCGCTTGCGGCCGCCGCCCGGAGACGCGGGCGGCTGGGCCGACGGCGCGAGGGCGGCCTGCCGGGCGGACGTGCGCCGCCTCGAGGCGCCGCCGGCGTCTGCGGCTGCCGCCTTGCCCTCATTCGCCGCCGCAGCGGGAGCAGCGGCAGCGGTGGCAGTAGCGGTAGCGGCGGCAGCGGAAGCGGCGGCATCAGCAGCTGAGGCCGGGGCCGGCAGGGGGTCAGCCGAGGCCGGGACGGCCGAGCGGCCCGCGCCCCTCAGGCGCTGGGGTAGGACGGGCGGGTCGGGCTGCAGGGGCCCCTGCAGTCGGGCCAGCTCCCGGTTCCGCTTGGACGGCGCCGGCTTATCCTGCCTGCCCGCGTCCTCCTGCCCTGCCCCTGGCTGTGCATCGCTCTCGCCCGTCCCTCCTGCGGCCTGCGCCTGCCCCCGACCAGGGCTCGGCCCTACCTCCCGAGATGGAAGCTCGTCCTCCTCGTCCCTCGCGCCTTGCCCCTGCGGGTTAGCGACTGGGCCTGGAGCGGGGTCCACCGGGCCTGGAGCGGGATCCACCGGGCCTGGAGCGGGATCCACCGGGCCTGGAGCGGGATCCACCGGGCCTGACCCCGCGGCGCCTAAGCCGTGGGCGGGTCCGTCCTGTGGGCCCCCGGGCGCTGGGTCGGCGCCCCCGGGGGCGTTCAGCCGGGCTCGCTTGGCGGGCTGGAACTGAACCACATCCCAGAATAGGGTTTTGATAAGGCGCTTGAGGGCGCCATTCGGGATGAGGGCGTTGGCGTCGAGGGGTTGGCCTGCGCGGGGCCGGTGTAGTGGGGGCCGAGAAGGGTGTTCGGACACGTGAAGCTTTTCGGCACGTTGCCGTTTCGTGGCAAGCACTTCTGAGGCGCTGTCTCGCTGAGAGTATGCGAACTTGTCGCGATAGGCGGGGAGTCACGACGCGGCGGAACGCTGCGCAATTTCAGTAACCAAGTTTGAAACGAAGACCGCGGACCTGGCTACGGCCACAACCCCGGCAATGTCTTCCGATACCCAAGCTCCTGTGGCATGCAAGCCTACCCGAGAAAGGGCTCACGCCATGCTCCCGGACGAAATCGCACAGCGCACTGCGCTCGCAGCAACCAGCATCCGGTGCAGTAGGATCAATAACAGGGTCCTCCAGCACCTTCGCCGTCAAGAGACAGAGAAATTCAGGCTCTATCCTGGGTCTCGCAGACCCCGGCAACTGAAGCACATACACCGGCTCCTCGGCAGGCTGTCCTGCCTCCATGGCCACGGCCTCTAAGTCATCGTGATGCGTAACTGAGAAATGCGCGGGTGGGTGGAGTGTGACAACGCGGGCGCGACTGGGCCAGACGGGGTCGTTGTACTGCATGTACGGGCCGCACGGCTGTACGAGGCCAGCCAATGCAAGCTTGGCCAGTAAGCCGTGTGACCTGTTGGCCTGCTGCATTCTGTTACAGTGGTGGACCATGGATTCGGGGGGGGGCGTGCTGGGGAAAAGCACGGTTGGGCATGAGCATCCCACGCGCCGCATCGAGAGGCTCAGCGACACAAGGAAAGCCCTCCTGTTCTGACCTCGAGGAGCACAGCGAGGGATCGCAGAGGTTGCACATCCTCGCGCCGCTGTGCCTTGCCTCTGGAGACCGGTCTCAGCCGTCGTGGGTGGGTGCTGGGGTTACTGCCTGGGTACTGCAGGCAGCGAGGCTTCCCCTGGGAGCCTGGGTGGATGCCTGGCCACGCCGTGCAAGTGCGCAAGCAGTGCAACGGTCCCTCCTTTCCCGCCCCGTCCTCATGCCGTTCCCCTTACCATTCACCACTCGGTATCCGGAGGTTAACCTCCGGGATCCGACCTTGCTACTTGGCTCCAGGCCTCCAGGGGGGTCGAACCCCGCCACGCACGTAGCGCAGCCCCGCCGGCTCGGGTGGAGGCCAGACAGACAGACCACGCACACGCAGACGGCACGGCACAGCACAGCACGCAGCCCCCGGACACCTAGGTGCGGCTAGATCCCCACCTGCCACGCTACCAGCAAGCAGCTAGTGTGCTCCCCCTCTACCCTCCTCCATCCCACACGCGTGCCCCACTCACCAAGGCTTGGTCCGTGTCGAGGGGGGGGGGGGTGCATGGTGCATGTGCTGTTGGGGCGGGCCGGCGGGAGTATGGGCGGATGGGGTTGTGTGTGTACTACATGCGCACTTCACACTACAGCTTATCGGGGCATAGGCGTCCTACCAGGGCCAAGTCCGAAGGTGTCCGTGAGGCTTTCCCCCCCCTATCTACGCCAGCAGCATTTGGCTGGGGCTGTCAAACCCTCTCTGATGCCTTGCCCCTGTCCGCACTTCCACCAGCGTATGCCGGCACGCTGCTATGCTCCATCACATCTCCAACGGAGCGAGAGCTGTTGAAGCTTGGATCACTCCACACTAATGCTGAACGTCCCGCGAGAACCTGAGCACTTTTTTATGCAGCGCGGGCTGGCATCACCGTCAACTCCTGGCAAGGGGAGCCTGGCCCTCTGGCATCCAACTCGTCGTTGCCTTTGCAAGGAAGACGCGGCTGCAGTGGGCAGTTCGACCGCTGGGCGTCCCCTGCAGGCAAGACCTGCAGAGAAGTGGGGGCCGTGGGCAGCCGAAGACCTGCAGAGAAGCGGGGGTCTTGGGCGGCAGAAGATCTGCAGAGAAGCGGGGGTCTTGAGCGGCAGAAGACCTGCAGAGAAGCGGGGTCTTGGGTGGCGGAAGACCTGCAGAGAAGTGGGGGTCTTGGGCGGCAGAAGACCTGCAGAGGAGCGGGGGTCTTGGGCGGCAGAAGACCTGCAGAGAAGCGGGGTCTTGAGCGGCAGAAGACCTGCAGAGAAGCGGGGGTCTAGGGCGGCCGGAGACCTGCAGAGAAGTGGTGGTCTTGGGCAGCCGAAGACCTGCAGAGAAGCGGGGGCCTTGGACCGCCGATGGAGATCTTGGGCCCTTGACGATCTCGAGACCTGCGCACAGGAGAAGGGCCACTTACCTGAACCTTGCCGGGACATGGACGATGCGCAGACGATGTCGATGGCTCAGACGTCTCCTCGCTGGGCGACCGTCTAGCACCTCGGAGTCGGTCGGCTACTGGAGTGCTAGCGTGAGGTGTGCTTGGACTGCTTGGACGGGGTGACCTGCGGGGAATGGCTTACGGGGTGTGCCAGCGGCGAATTTATGTGGCGCAGGTGGCGTACGGACTTGCATGGGATGGGACGAGCTTCTCGATGCTTGCATTGGTGCAGGGCGCAGGGCGCTCGCAAAGCTGTGCTACATGCCTTCGTCGCATCGCATCGCAGTCGAATATCCAGAGCACGGCGCCATGCACTGCGCTGGAGCCGTTTTCCAGAAGCTTGCACGAGACCCATATGCACATATGCACATTTCACGCATCGGGCGTGTTATTGTTCTTGTGTAACCACCTGCGCCCATGCTTCTGGGCGAGCTCGAGCCCCAATCCAATGCCCGCCGCGACTGTGCGCATGGCAGCCCGAAAGGAGCGCCGCGGCCTTGCAGTTGTATATGCGCTTTGCTGCGTGTATGCGGATCAAAGGTCTCTTGAGGCAAAGGCAACGACCAGACCCCGGGGTCGCTCCATGGACACATCCCGAGCCCCCAGTGGCCTGGGTCGCCTGGGTCGGCTCGCGCCTCTCTCCCCTGGCCTCTGCCTTCCCCCGCGACCGCGACCGCACCTCTCTCGCTCGCCCCCCGGGGACTGAACGTAACAGAGCCCAGGGTGCCTTACACGTACGCCCGTACAGCGGAGTGGCTCTGAGACCTGTTGCCAGCTGTCTACCCGTCTCTTCCCCACAGGCCCCGTGGACAACCGCAGGACCAGCCGGGTTTGAAGGCGCAGGGTTCTGTGCGAGATGGCGAGTCCAGTGGGAGGCTTGCGATGCACTCATGCACACCGTCTTGCTCCGCCCGGGGACCAGCCCCAGCCCCCCAGGGCCCATCCAGGCCTCCACACGATCCGCGTCACGTGCAATCGGCAACAGCACGTGCGTGGCCCGGCCTCACGACAATTCATGTATTGCATGGTCACCAGTAGCTGAGTCAGTTACGGGGGTCATGTGTTGTTCTGCTGGATTCGGACCTCCTCCCATGTGGGCCTCGTAGGGCCTCGTCACCACCCCATGCCCCACGCCACAGCTCCCACTGCCCGCCACCCCGCTTCGCTTTTGACCTCCCGCGTTTTACGACCTTTGCTCCGTTTCGGCAACCTACAGACCACCAGGCCACGGCCAAACAAAGACAAACACATGAGAAACTGCCCCCCGGACGCTCGTCACACACTGATGAATACAAAGGGAATACGAGCCGTCAGGCAAAGGGTCATAACACGGCGAGCGCTCCTCAAGACAACCCGCATCGTGCGCGCTCGTGCCCACTCCGTCCAAGAGGTGGTGAGGTCCGGTCCAGGCCGTACGCGCGCTAGAACCCGCTCCGCCCAGACTTTTGAAATGTCAGATTATGTCCTGGGCCTGGGCAGAAGAAATGGAAGGGGCGCGAGGGCCTGCCCCCTGGTCCGCCTCCCGGCAGTCAGACACACACAGCCTTCATTTCCCTGAGGTCTACAGTTGTATCACCCGTAAGAACGCACGCGGTCCGGACCGAGCAACGTCAACGGCCCATCCTTCCCCCACCTAGCCCCACGAGCAGACTGCATACGATTGCGCATTAATCGTGCCACTTGCGGCATGTGTACTGCTTGCCCTCGAAACCGTTCAAAAGCCCCGTACCGTACGATCATAGTAAGCCTTTTTCGTACCACGCGCATTAGGGCTCCTGCTGACCAGAGCCTGATCCCGGGGGCCTCGCGGCCGCGGCGGATCCCGGCGGCGTCGGCTGTAGCGGCGACGCCGGCCGGAACGCTCCCTGAGCCCCCGACCCCGAACCCCGCCGCGAACCCATCCCTGGGCCAAAGGGCGACGGCGGCGGCTGCGGAGCGACACGCGTCCCCCGGATCGAGCCGCCGCTGGCGGAGGTGACACGTGAGGGCGCCCGGCCGGCGGCGGCGGCCGGGAAGCCCTCCACACGCGTCTCGCCGTCGCCGTCCTGGCTTCCGCCGCCGCCACCGCCGCCGCCGCTAGTGGCTGGAGGGCCAAGGTCCGCAGCCCGGCGGGTGGGCGTCGCAGCGGCGGCGGAGGCGGCGGAGGCGAAGGCAGAAGCGGAGGGCGCGGCGCCGCCGCCTCCGCCGACTGCACCCCCACCAGCCTTCCGGGCCGCAAGCAGCGCCGCCAGGCCGCCCATCCCCGCCGCCGCGGGCGGCTGCCCCTGCCCCTGCACCTGGACCTGCGCCCCCGGCCCTGCCTCGCCGGCCCCGTCCACCCCCTCCTCTCCCTCTGGACCCCCAAGAATCCGCCCCGAAGCCCCCTCCATCCCCTGAGGTCGGAACGCGAAGGCCTTGGCCATCTGAAGATTGGCGGCCGCCGCCGCCGCCGCGGCCGTCGCCGCCGACACAAACTTGACGGGCCGCGCCTGTTGGGATTCCTTGCGCGCCGGCGGCTTTTCGTCTTCCGCCTCCCCTGGCTCGGCGCGCGCCGCCGCCACCCAGCGGTCCCCGGCCTCGCCGTACGGATATGCGTACGACAGAAACCGCGCGATCCGGGGTTTCGTACGGAGCCAACGGTCGGCCCGCGTCAGCCGGGAGGCGAGCCAGGGGCGCTTGGCGTTCAGGGCTTGGAGGGACTGCGAGGGGGGGAGGGCAATAGGACAGGGGGGGGCGAGCGGTTGAGGTACCGTATGACGGCCAACCACCGAGGGGAGGGCAGGGAGCGCCGAGGGAAGGGCCCGGAGTACCGGCTCTGGAAGCACCCCCACGGCTCGGCCCGGCCCGGCCGTACTCCTGCTGCCTCAAGCTCCCCAGCCCTCACCCGCTTCACCTTAGGTCCCCCGCCTGCCCCTGTGCCTCAACACCCTCGCCGACGACCTGCCCCGTTTGCCCCGCCCCCCCACCCGCCTTCCTGCACCCCCCCCCTGCCCCCTTGCCTCCCTCCCCCTGCCCCCCACCTTGTCCACGTCCGCCGCCGTGAGCAGTCCGTCCCCGTCCCGGTCCATCCCCCGCAGCAGGCCCCGGGCGAACTCGCGGGCCAGAACCACCAGGAACCTGGGGGGAGGCCAAGGGGATACAAGGGTGTGTGTTTTGTCCCAGGTGGGAAGGGAGAAGGGGGCGCGCTAAGCGGCTGCTGATCAGAGCCCCGCTGCGCCACCATGCCCGCCTTCGTCCTCCCCTCCCCCTCCCCCCGCCCCCCACCCCACCCCCCTCCCCCCACCCCACCCCCCTCCCCCCCACCCCACCCCCCCCCCCCCCCCCCCCCCCCCCCCCCCCCCCCCCCCCCCCCCCCCCCCCCTCCCCCCTTCCCCCTCCCCCTCTTCCCCCCTCTTCCCCCCCCTCCCCCCCCTCTTCCCCCCCCGCCCCCTCCCCGCCGCCCCTCGCCCCCCATCGCTCCCCCCATCCCTCCCCCCGCACCATAGCAGTATGCCTCCGTTGAAGCCCACCAGCAGCACCGTGAGGCCCATGTCCGCCCGCTCGCCCGCATCCACCAGGAAGAACAGGGCGATGCTGGGGAGGGAGGGGGTGATTTTCTGACAAACTGGAGAACGGAAGGAGAGTAGGAGCGGCAGCCAGCGAGCCCGGAGGGAGGGGGGGGAGGGGGCTTGACGGGGAGGGGGAGCGAGCCTCGCGGACCCCGTGCAGTTCTAGCTTACAGCTGGCCACCCGGCGCCCCCCCCAGGGCCTCACTAGATGATGGTCGTTGTGCCGTACAGCGACAGCCGCTCCAACTGCCGATCCGGATCGGGGATTCGGGGGCGAAGGGCGCGCAGGGGTTTCAAAGCGTTGACTTCAGCAGGACGAGCCTCCCTAGGAGCAGGACATTTTAACACCCACTCCCTTGGCTTGACTGAATGGGCAGACCGCTCCGGGGGCGCTCTCCACCCACACCACCCCTACTCCTGTATAGCCATGGCCCCTACTCGCCCCTCCCCAGTATCAACCCTCCCCTCCTCCCGGACCGCCCCTGCCCCCCTACCGTGTCCATGTAGGGGTCACGGTAGGGGTTGAACTGGATCTGTGAGGGAGGGAGCGAGGGGGGTCGAAGCGGGAAGGGGAGGGGAGGGAGGGGTGGAAGGGGAGGGACGGAGGAGTGGTGGCACACCGTGGTCTCGGTACGGCCCCGGGACCCCTTCCCGCGCTCCTGCGGACCCGTCCCCCCCTCCTCTCCCCGCTCTGCCGCTCGGCGGTGTGTACCTGCTCCGCTGCTGCATTTCGGCAAGGCCACGTAATCACGCTCAGCATCAAACCCCTTCCCACTCGCCACTCCCCATTCCCCTATCCCCACCTGTGCCGCCAGGGCACACAGGATGATGCCTAGGGCAACCAACAGCTGCATCTGGGGGGGGGGATGAGGGAGGGCGGGAAGGGGGGTTGTCAGAGCACGTGTGTTTCAGGGGAATCGCGTCAGATGGGAGAGGGGCAAAGCGGGACGTGACATGCCGTCTGCCCCCTCGCCCCCGACAGTTCCCACGGACCTCCTTCCCCCCTGCCCCTGCACCCATGCATCCTCGCCCTAGGCCACCCCTGCTCCTTCCCACATGCTGCCCCCCTCCCCCCTCCCCCCCTCCCCTCCCTGCACCCACGTGTGTGGATATGGCCTGGAGGAAGACGACCACCACCACCATGCCTTTGGGAGGGGGAGGGGAGGGAGCAGGGAGCGGAGAGGAGCAGGGGGGATGTTTGCATCTGTGGAGCAGGTAGGCGTGGGGGGTCGGGGCAACGGGGCTACCAGCCAAGTGTTTCAGGATTGTGTCATTAATCATGCTGGTCTGGGGAGTGTCTGCCCGCCTCCTCCGGCCCGTGAACCCCCCCCCCCCCCCCGCCCCCACCCTTTCGACCACCCACCCCTCCCCAATTTGCATCGCACCGCCACGCGACGCTCCTTGCCGGCGCACCCCCTCGCCCTCCATCCCTTGCCTGCCTTTCCCCGCCCCCCTCCTTGAAGGTATCAACACTACCCTCCTCAACCCCCCCCCCCTCACCCCCTCTCACCCAGCTTCCGAAGCATCACTATGCTCTCCCAGTAGTAGCACCTGGGGGGAGGGGAGAGGGGAGAGGGGGGAGGCGAGGAGGGACGGTCGTTTGTGTTCCCAAAAAGAGAGGGGAGGGAAGGGTCGCTTTCTTTGTGCCTTGAAGGGCGCCAAGGGGGACAGACGACAGAGCAGGCGGAGGCACGATGGGCAAGCGCCTGCCTAACGCCCTTCCCCGCGCCAGCGGCTCACGCCCTGGTTCCTCAGGCCCCCCACGAGCCCGCCCATCCACCCCGAACCCCACCGGTCCTCATAGTCCGAATACAGGAAGCCGTAAGCGCGGTAGAACCGCCTGCACCCAGGGGGGAGATGCGAAGTGTAAAAGCGGAAACAAGGGAGGCAAGCCAGCGCCCTCAGCCCCTCACGGTATCCAGGATGCTTCAAGCACCCTCCTCCAGCCTCTCTTCTCACGCCCTCACCTGCTCCTCAGGTCCCCCCTGTGCCGGCGCAGGAACCCCTCCCCCCTCCCCTCCCACCCCCCTCGCCCCCTACCCCCCACACCCACCCCGCCCCCACCTGCTCCTCAGGTCCCCCCTGTGTCGGTGCAGGAACCAGGCGCTGGCCGCCGGCACCCCCGCCGCGAACAACAGGACCCCGGGTATGCCCAGCAGCAGGGCCAGCCAGCGGTGCGCGCCGACGTAGCACTGCAGGTTGTAGTCGGAGGACCTTGGGGGTTGGGTGGGTTGGGTGGGTGGGTTGGGGGGGGGGGGCGGTGGAGGGTGGATGGTCAAGGGCGGAGGGTGAAGGGTCAACGCGGGAGCCAACGTAGGTTTGCCTGCTCTGGCTGTTGGTGGTTGATGGTTGGTGGTTGGTGAGAGCCGTTGGTGGTTCGCACCGAGACGGGCCGCTCCCGCCCCCTTGGTCCCGGGCCCCTTCCCCCCTCCCCCAACTGCCCCCCCCATGCCCCCCCCCTGCCTCCTCACCAGAACCTGCCCACAGCACGCAGCTGGTCCCGATAGGGGGTGCCCCCGGACACCTCGGCATCCAACTGGGGGGGGGGGGGAGAATTTTGAAGGGAGACGAGGGACGGCAGGGGTTGGGCGTCACGGCTGACACGGCTGACTACGGTCGGTCAGTCTCGCCGGCCCCAGGTGGCTCCACGCGCGTCCAGTCGCAACCCACATCCCCATCTCACCAGGGGGCAGGCAAAGATGCCCAGCAGACCGTCCGTCACGTCTGAGGGGGAAGGGAGGACGGAGGAGGGATGCAGACCAGCGACAGTGAGAGCGAGGCGGCACTCTGAGCCTCTTCCAACACCCGACGCGATCCCGCTCAATGCTAAGCACCCTCCCTCCCCACCCCGTCCTCCCCTCCCTTCCAGAGGCCCCATCCTGGCATCCAACGCCCCCCTCCGCCCCAACAACCCACCCCACTTCAAACACCCCCCACCCTCCCCTCCCCCCACCCGGGTATGTAAAGAAGACGATGGTGATTGCCGTCACGATGAGGCGGGTGTGCAGGTAGGCGCGGCGCTGGGGCGGGGGGCGGCCCGCGCGGCGGCGCTTGTGGGCCCTGTGCTCGTAGATCAGGAGCCACACCTGCCGTACAATGGGGTGGGATGGGGTGGGTGGGGTGAGGGGATTGCGTGGCTGGGTGGGGCGAGGGGATTGAGTGGGTGGCGGTGGGTGTTGAGTGGGTGGGAAGGAGCGTTCACGTACACGTCAGCACCCGAAAGGCACAAATGTCCCTTCCCCGGGGCTGGCAGAGCGCAGAGCGCAGAGGTGTGGCGCACGATGGTGGTGTGGTGTGGTGTGCGCGCGGTTCGCGATGTGCCGTACGGCACTCGCGTACGGCACTCACCGGTACGGCGAGCGCCATGAGGATGCCGGGCGCCGCGACTGTGATGATGAGTTTCTGGATGCTCCTGGGGGGTGACGTGGAGGGCAGGGAGCAGTCCAGGGATACCATGGTGGTGACCCCCGAGCTGACCTGTTGGGGGGGATGGGGGGAGGGGGAAAGACGATGAGATGGAGATCAAGAGACGTGGGATGAGGTCAAGAGAGTTATGATGAGCGGGGGGGTAGGGCCCCTCCACCTCATTCCCCCATTCCAGGGGTAGGGCCTCTCTAGCTTGGGTAAGGGGGGGGGGAGGGGGACGGGAGAAAGGACGAAAGGATGAAAGTCAAGACAGGAGAGCAGAGAGCGGGGAAGAGCAAGCCCGCGTCCCGCTCCAACTTCCCCGCCTTAGTCCCAGGCAGCGGCTTCTCCCACCGTCCCACCGTCCTCTTCTCCCCCCCCCTCCCCCCCACACACCCACCTCGTTTCCCAGGTTGAGCAGCCACTGCACGGGCGAGGGCCACACGAGGGCCACCTCCTTGACGATGGCAGCCACCTCTGGGGGGGGGGAAGCGGGGGGGAAGGGGGGAGGGGCAGGAAGCGTGTGTGTTTTGTTGGTTGACTCGTGCATGCCGGACTACACGAGGGCCACCTCCTTGACGATGGCAGCCTCCTCTGGGGGGGAGGGGTGATGGGGGGTAAGGGGGGAGGGGAAGGAAGCGTGTGTGTTTTGGGTTGGACCCCCCGATGACGGTCGTCGAGCACCCCCCGGGGCCTGGGCTGGAATACCCCACCCCCCGCCCATTCCCCGCCCCACTCACGCAGGTACGACACCATGATCTGCCGTACAGTCGAGGGTGGAGAGGGGGGAGGTGGAGAGGCAGCAGGAGAGGGGGAGGGGGTCAGCTCTGCCATGTGAAGGGATGTGTCGGGGACAGACAGACACATTTTTCAGCAAACCGCAAACTCAGCATGATACTGCGTAACACGGGCCCCGCCCCCCACCTTGATAACGATAGAGTGGGTCCCTTGCAACAGCTCGTCCTCCTTCATCTGATCTGCGCGCGCCGCCGCCGCCGCCGCCGCCTCGGCAGCCGCCGCCGTTGCCGCCGCCGTCGCGATGGTTGCAGCCCGCCGCGCCCTGCGGCCGCCGCCGCCCTTGTCGCCCTCCTCCTCTCCCTCCTCCTCCTCCTCCTCCTCCTCTTCATCCGTGGTCATCCCATCGTCGGGATGCGCCTGGGCCTGGGCCCCATTCGTGGCGATGCCTCCAGGTGCGGGGCCAGGCGCCGAGGCGGCGGCTGGGACGGAGGAGGAGCGCTCTGGATCCACAGATTCCAACTCCGTCTCTTCGTCTTCTTTGACTAAGCTGTTCTGCGACGATTGGCCTCCCCGTGGCTCGCTCGCTGCCATCCCTGCCGCAGCCGCCGCCGGCGGCGGCAGATGCAGGCCCACTGGCGGCGGCGAAACCGCCTCCGCCGCTTCCGCCACCGCCCGCGCGCCGGGCCTGACGGCGCCGTCGGCGGTGGCGGCGGCGCCGTCCATACTGTCCCTGGCGGCGCCGTCAATTGAGGGTTCGGTGGCGGCGGCGGCTGCCGCCGCCGCTGCTTCTGCTGCAGCCGCCTCGGCGGCGGCGGCGGCGGCGTCAACGCCCTCTGTCCGCTCTTCCGAGGACCGGACCAACTGCCGGTTACGAAGGGTTTGGAGGATCGAACATGGGGTTGGGCGCAGGTCGAGATCAGTGTGTAATAGTGCTTTTACATTCACGTTACGTTACCTCCACGTTACCTAGGGTAACGTAACGTGGAGTGTTCGGGTGGGGTAACGTGGGGTCACGTCGACGTCACCTCCGCTGGGGGGGAAACGTGAAACGTAGCCCGCTGCCAGGGGTGCCACGGTTTGGCGTGTAGACCCCGCGCTCCGTTACCTCGATCGCGCGACCACCTCCCCACCCTTCCCATAGCCGACCGACCGAGCGTCATCCAAACTATGTCAGCTACTTGCAGTGCGTCGGGGGCCGCCCGCGGTTTGAATCGCCGCGTGCTCGAGGTCGCGAAGTGACAAAGCTGAGACGCGCTCAGTCGTGCCGCAACGTTACCCTACCGACCTCCTCTAAGCGGTTATGCATTAACACAAGGAAGACCTTGCGGGCCCGGATTTATGCTAGATACGCCGACCTGGTCGCGCGAGCATGCGATGCATGTCGGCATCGTTGCGAGCGCGACCGCAGCGACACTCCAGCCTCTGGTGCATTCACCTCCTGCTTTGTGGAAGCGTTGTGGTTGTGAATCACCGTTGGTCCGGTTGCGGCATGCACGTAACGTGCCCCTAACGTGCCACCGCCCTCGAACCCGACCACGTTTCCCCCCACCGTTACCCTGGGTAACGCGGAGGTAACGTAACGTGAATGTAAATAGGCTATAAGGCAGCACGACAGCACATGCGGCTGGCCCGCCGCCGGCCGACAGGATGCATGGCGGATCCTGGGGACCTGTCGTGCCGTACCTGGGCCCGGATCGTGATCATGATCATGATGATGTTGATGCAGCTGACCAGGATGTAGTACACCGTGTTGACGGCACTGTACGACAGGGGCACGATGGAGATCCACGTCTTGGGAGGGCAGCGCTTTTCTCGCCCCCCTTCCAACGTTCCAAGTCATCAAATGCATCACTGCCCCCTCCCCAGCCCGCGATACGAGCAATCAGCCCCCCTCCCCCACCCCCCTGTGCTGCACCCACATGGATGGGCAGCGGAAGCACGTGGCCTCCCCCCGCATGCCGTACCCGGGCAGGCAGCCCGCGCACAGGTTGCCTGCGGTCGGGGGTGCGGCGCGTAGAGTTAAGGACCACGAACAGCGCTTTGGGGCCACAACCCACAACTCCCCCCTCCCCTCCCCTCCCCTCCCCTCCCCCCCTGCCCCCCTCCCCCCCTCACCGTAGTACCCCTCGCTGCACTGCAGCTCCCGAAACACCGCCTCCGGGTCGGCCCGGGCGGCGTCCAGGGGCACGCAGGCGGCCAGCACCAGGGGGGCGGTGGAGGCGCCGTCCGGCAGGGGCGTGGCGAGCTGCAGGCTGGCGGCCTCCCCCGCCAGGGCCCAGCTGGCGTTGGAGCCACCGGCCAGGTCGCGGGCACCCACGGAGAGGGAGATGAGCGCCACCTGGGGTGGGTGGGTGGGTGGGTGAGTGGGTGGGTGGGTGGGTGGGTGGGTGGGTGGGCGGGTGGGCGGGTGGGGGGGTGGGCGGGTGGGGGGGGTGGGCGGGTGGGGGGGTGGGCGGGTGGGCGGGTGGGGGGGTGGGCGGGTGGGCGGGTGGGGGGGTGGGCGGGTGGGCGGATGGGGGGGTTGAAGGGTGTGGGCGGGTGGGCGGGTGGGGGGGTTGAAGGGTGTGGGCGGGTGGGCGGGTGGGGGGGTTGAAGGGTGTGGGCGGGTGGGCGGGTGGGGGGGTGGGCGGGTGGGCGGGTGGGCGGGTGGGCGGGTGGGGGGGTGGGGGGGGTGGGCGGGTGGGCGGGTTGAAGGGTGTGGGCGGGTGGGCGGGTGGGGGGGTTGAAGGGTGTGGGCGGGTGGGCGGGTGGGGGGGTTGAAGGGTGTGGGCGTGGGGTGTGGGGTGGAGGCTGCAGGGGATGCGGGCCCAGGGGAACGGTGTGTGGAGGCAAGCACCTTCAGCCCCGCGGCATTTTGAGGGCCCCAGGCTGCAACAAAGAGGTCCACACAACTCATAGCCAACCCATCGACTGCGATGTGCCCCCACGCCGAAACCCGCCCGCCCGCCCCGCCCTGCACCTCCACACAGCCCCCCACCTGACGTCCCGCCCCGCGCCCCGGAGGTCAATGCCGCCCCAGCCCTTCATCCCATCCTGTCCCGTCCAGCCCCCCCCACACCCACGCCCCCACACCTACCTGGCGCCCCGCCCCGCACCCCGCCAGCGACGCCCGCTTGCTGCTGCCGTCGTAGGCGCATGCGTCCTCATTGGGGCAGGCCAAGACCTGGGGGTGGGGGCGGAGGGCGATGAGGCGGGAAGGGATGGGAAGGAGGTCGGACGGCGGGTCCCAGGGCCGAGCCCTGCACCTCCATACACACCTGGCCCTGGCCCTAGCCCTTGCGTGGCCCCCACACACCCACGCCCCCCATCACAGCCCCGCCCCCCTCGCCTGTGGGCTGTAGGGCCCGCTGCGCCAGTAGCCCTCCGCCGGCAGCAGCACGTATCCGCCCGAGGTGAAGGGGGTGCACAGCGCGTTCTCGGGGCAGCTGTGAAGGGAGGAGGGGCGAGTGCAGGGCGTGAGTGACGTCATCCTGTCACCTGTTTCCTGTAGCCCTATTGAAGATTCGTGTATCTCTGTTACCGCGGTTTTTTGTAGCATCGGGGCGCGAGGCCGCACCTACCTGTCGCACGTGACGTTGTACGGGTTGAAGCTGAACGCGCCCACTCCGCAGTCGGTGCACAGGTCTCCGTCGGCGTTGGTGACCTCCCCCAGCAGGCAGCGACGCACGCTGACGGCCAGAGGCACGGGGTCGAGGGAGTGGAGCGTGTTGGAGCCGCCTGCGGGCGGGCGGAGAGGGGGAGGGGGAGCAGGGGCAGGGGGAGGGGAGAGGGGAGAGGGGGAGGGGGGGAGGATCAGGGTGCCGCAGTGAGGAAGAGGGGCGGACAGGGACAGGGGCAGGGCCGGGGGAGGGGCCTGGGCAGGGGAGGGGCAAGGCAGGGTGCTGCAAGATCCAGGGTCGGAACCACACGTGCAGACTTGTACAATCCAGGATCCAGGATTGCAGCATCCCCCGCCTCTCGCGTTGGACCCCAGCCAACACGCACCCACAGCGCCCCGCCCGGTCAGTAAGAGGCAGCCACCCCCCACTCAACAACCCGTCACTCCCCCCCCCCTTGCCCCCTTCCAGTCGCCTCGCTCACTGATGTTGAAGCTGTAGTTGCCCGGCTGCGCCCGCAACCGCAGCTCCCCGAATCGCGCCTGCCCCGAGGCCGCGCTCACAGCCACCCCCCCAAGCAGCTGGGCGGAGGCGGAGGCGGAGGCGGAGGCGTCCGCGGGCGTCACGGAGGCGGCGGTGAAGGTGGTGAAGGCTTCCGGGGAGCCGCCTGGCGGGCAAAGGAAGCGGGGGAGCGGGGGAGCAGGGGAGCAGGGAATCGGGGGAGCAGGGAAGCAGGAAAGCGGAGGTGGAGGAGTTGAGGATGGGGGTGAGCGGGAAGGGGGAGGGGAACGGCACGAATGCTGCAGCTGCCATGCAAGGCGGGGGGGAGGCGTGAGGAGGCGTCTAATCGTAAGGCAATCCGCTGTACGGCAGGCTGACTCACCAAGAATGACCTGGCCGAATGCGTCAAGCACCACTAGGCTGACGTTGAGCAGGTCGTTGGAGCGGTACGACAGCTGTACGGCGCCGACCGGCAGTACGACGCTTATGGCGGACGCCGTGGTTGCGACGACGTCCCCGTACGTGGCGGTGTTATCGTACCAACTGCCGAAGCAACCGCCGGGCCCCAGCAGGCCCGCGCTGGTGTTGGCCGTTAAGTTGGTTGAGCTGCGGGCACACCGGCATGGGGCGGGCGATAGGTTGTAAATGACTTGCGCTCATGCGCAGGCTTGGGGGCTGCGTGGGGGTGGACTTAGCTCCATATGGATATGCATATCCTACCCCACCCCCAAGCCCATAGATCGGGCCCATAGATCTAGCTCTCCCCATCTGGTCCCAGCCCGAAGCCCAGGCCCACATGGCCGTGGTAGCGTTATCTGCCGTAACGGTGACGTCAGCGGACGTTGTGGTGACGTCGGCAGTGACGTTGGCGGCGGCGGCGGTTGACGAGGCGTTGGCGGCGAGCGCCACAACGGTTGATCCGAACGAACCAACCACCAGCGCCGCCGCCACCGACGTGTCGTTGGACGAGCAGCTGACCGCCGCGTCATCCGCCTCGCGCGAAAACATCGCGCCGCCGCCGCCGCCATCGGCGCGATTGCCGTACATGGTCACGCCGAACAGCAGCACCGCGCCGCAAGTCTTGTCCAGGGTCGGGTCGCAGGTCTGCGCTGCGTAGATCGCTCCTCCGTTTGTTGCCGTATTGTACGACAGTGTGCCGCCCACCACCCGAACGGCGCCTCCGGACACCTGCTGTCGGCGGCGTGCAGATCGCGCATGGCAACAGGGTGAAAGATCAGCGCGGGCACGACAGGGCTAGCTCCCGGGCAGAGAGTGTGCTCAGTCTTCTGCCACGGGTTTCACGGGTAGTGGCATGTCCATTGAGCTAAACCAGGGCTCAAGAGGGCTAGCTTTCGGGCCCTAATCCTGTCCTTCCCTCCTTCCCTCAACGGAAACGAAGCGAGGACAACAGATGACTCGTGCCAGAGTCCCGACCCGGCCCAACCGCCCCCTCCTTGCCAACCGCGCGGCACCCGCCTGCAGGCACGCCGCCCCGCCTCCGCCTCCGCCGCCGTTCCGGTCGCACGGCAGCGAGCTGGAGTTGACCCGCCCCGCCGCCGCGTTGGCGGTGAAGGCGCAGCGAGTCAGGTTGGCGCCCGCGGCGGCGCTACGGACGGACAGCGCCCCGGCGGAGAGGGCGGTGTTGTTGGTGAAGCTGGGGGGGTGGGGGTGGCCGGGTGTGTAGGGGTGGGGTAGGGGTGTGGGGGGTAGGGGGCGGGGGTTAGGTGTGTGGTGGGGGTTGGGGGAGGGCGGGGGAACCATGCGACGGGACGCCGTAGAGCGCGGGTGTCAGTGGCAGAATCCCGACCATCCGGAAAGCAGGAACACCAAGCGAGCCAGCAAGGGGTTTCGCCCCTGATGCAGCCAGCCCTTCTGGCGCGGCCTAGCGCCGCAACGTCAACGAGCCCCCCGCCCCCTCCCAACCACCCCGCCCCCCATCCCCACCCCCCACGTGCCCCCCAACCTGCCCCCCCCTCCCACCTGCAGTCCTCCAGGGTGACCCATTCACAATCCGAGAACTCCGCCGCCCCCCCGTGCTGCGCCGCCGTGTTGACTGTGAAGGCGCAGCGGCTGAGGGCGGCGGAGAGGTCTCGGGAGAGGGCCAGGGCGCCACCGTGGAGGGCGGCGTTGGACTGGGGGGGGAGGGAGAGGACGGGTAAGGGTGGGAAAGTGGGGAGGTGATAAGGGGTACGGGGCAGGTGGCCCGGCTCTAACCCCATGGCTCGACAGATCACCCCACTCCATTCTTCCATTCCACCCGACGCCACCCCACACGCTGCCCGCGTTGCCCCCCCCTCTCACCAGGAAGGTCGAATCACTCAGCTCGACGGCGCCCTCCTTCTCGGCGTACCTACACAGCGCAAGAGAAGCACGGGTAGCGGTGACACACGCAACAAACTGATACACCAACGAAGTGCTCGGAAGCACGTGTGTGAAAGTGCCCCCCCGCACGATGCCATGCTCTGGTGCCCACCTGCGCCCTCTTCGCCAGCCTTTCATGCGAGACCGGCGGACGGTGCGCTGCCACATCGAGCAATAGCGCCACCCCACTACACGATCGGCGCTGCCACATCACCCCATAGCGCCACGCCCACTACACGCCACCCCACTACACCCACGCACACTCAGCCTCGCTCACCACGCGCCCCCCGCGCTGACGTTTGCGGTGTTGCCTGAAAAGGCGCACCCCGTAACGGTCACACTGGCGGCGCTGGAGCTCAACAGCGCGCCGCCCGTACGCGCCGCCCAGTTGGAGTCGAAGGAGCAGTTGGCCACGATCACGGTGCCGTACAGTCGCTGCAGGTACAGCGCGCCGCCGCCAACGTCCGTGGCCTGAGGGTGTGGGGTGTACGGCATCCGCCATCCCCCCGCATGCAGTTCGGACGCCGTGCACATGAGCGCCCACACAAGCGCCCACACCCCCTCCCCCCCCCTCCACCGTAGCATTGTTCCCTCTCGCCCGCTCCCCTCGCCTCCCCTCTCTCAACCCCCACTACCCCCTCACGTTGTTGGCCGCGAAGGTGCAGTTGCTGATGCGCAGTGCGACGCCCGAGTCACCCCGCGTCAGCGCCAGGGCCCCCCCCGCCCCCGCTGTGTTGCGGGCCAGGGAGCAGGCCTCCAGGGAGGGGGAGCAGGCGGGGCGGACCAGGGCGATGGCGCCGCCGGCCTGGGCAGGAGTGGGGGGGGGGGAAAGAGGGGGGGAGAGGGGGTGTGTGGGGTGTGGGTAGGGGATGCGGGGCGGACCAGGGCGATAGCGCCGCCGGCCTGGGCAGGGGGTGTGGGGGGGTAGGGGGGTAGGGAGGCGGGGGGTCACAGAGCGCGTGACGGACGAGGTGGGCAAGGCGGGCCGCGGGGCCGCCTCCGCTCAGGGATCGCCAACCGCCAACCACCAACTGCCAACCGAAGTGCCGTACCTGCGTGGCGCCAGCGTTGCCGTTGCCGTCGAACGCGCAGCCGCTGATGTACGGGATGCAGTGCGATGCGGCGCCGTACAGGGCCGAGCCATTGAGGGCGGCGGAGCTGCGGAGCGAGCGAGGCACGTTGGGGGGCAGGAGGCGGGCGCAGAGCGCAGCACACACTCATGGCGAGGACGCTAGGAGGACTCCGCCGGCCTGCACATCAGCCCCTCTAGCTTTCGGCGTCAGCCTCGGCGCTGACTGTATTGGCACCCGCCCCACTCAAAACCAACATCGTACCACGGCGAACGACCTCCACCCGACCCAACCACCACTCCCGAATCCAGCCCCACCTCAATCCCCAACGACCTCACCCATCCACCCGACCGAGCCCCCACCCCCAACCCGCCCACCTGCGGCCGTTGGACAGGAACGCGCTGTCCTCCAGTGCCGTCAGCGTGGCACCCCCCTCCACGTACAGCGCCCCCCCCTGCGCCGCCTCGTTCCCCAGGAACAGGCACCCGGAGAGGGCGGCGGCGGAGCCGGAGGCCAGGCGCAGGCCGCCGCCTTGGGTGCCTACGCGGAGGAAGGGGGTGGGGATGGAGGGTGGGAGGGGGGTTGGGGAGGGGTTGGGGAGGGGTGTGGAGGGCGTGTGGAGGGCGTGTGGAGGGCGTGTGGGTGGGGGCTGGGAGCACGAGCTTGCGTTTGGGACTCGTGGTGTCCTTGGCTCGGAATGACCCCTCGGCCCAGCACCGAAACCATCACCCCACAGCCCCCATTCTACGAACACGCACGCGCACACCCAGTCACGCCCGGTGCTTACGTATTCCGGTGCCCAGCACCGGACTCAGCCCACCCCTCAGCCCCTCCACCACCAACTCGCACACGCGCAACCATACCCGTATTGTTGTAGAACACGCAGTTGATGAATCGCACGGGGTCGGCCGCCGAGCCGCTGTCCACCAGCACCGCCGTGTTGGTGCAGCCGCGGAAGAGCAGGTTCTGGAGCGTGACGCCCGGGACCCTGTGGGGGGGGGAGGGAAGTCGGGCGGTGTGTGTGCCCACCCAATCCCAGAGCCTTCCTGCCTGCCCTGTGCTGCCCTGCTTTCCCCCAACACCTGAAGCACACCCTGTGAGGCTGTGACCCCCCTCCCCCCCTCACTTGATAGTCAGGGCCCGCTCGCTGCCTGCGCAGTCCATCACAGTAAGGGCGGAGCCGGCCAGATACCTTTTGGGGGGGGGGGGAGGTAGGGGGGAGGAAGGAGGGGGGGTGAGAGGGTGGAAGGCCAAGTCAGAGTTGGACGAGTCAGCTCGCCAGTCATATCACGAGACAGGGCACACGGTACCGGCCTTCCAGAACTCCCGCTGCCCTTCTTGCCCCTCCTCCGCCCTCCACTCCCTCCTGCCCTCCCCCCTCCCCACCGCTCCAACAGCTCCTCGGGGGAGGCACTCGCATTGGCGTTCGCCGCCGCCGCCGCCAGCGTCAGCGCCTGCACGCCGCCGCCGCCGGACGCCGCCGCCAGCAGGGCCCGACCGGCCCCTCGCCCCTCGCCTCGCCCATCCCACGTCACCGGCCCGGGAGCATCGACTGGCCGCCGCGTCGTTTCGCCTTCCGCTCCCGCTTTCCCGTCCGTCGTTCGCGTCGCTTCGTCTTCCGCCGTCGACCCGCCATGAGTCTGCCCATGGGGTTCCGCGGGGGCGAGGCCTACCGCGCCGTCCTCCCCCACGGCCAGTCGGAGCACGCGGGGCCCTTGCTGGGCCCCGTGGGCCTCGCCTGGGCCCGGCGCCGGGCAGTCGTACTCGCTGTCGTACTCTGCCGTACTGCTTTCGTACGCGTCCGTGCGGCGCAGGCGGCTGCAGCGGCGGCGCTGGGTGTGAATACCGGCGGCGGAGGCGGCGGAGGCGGCGGAGGACGAGGTGAGGGAGGCACTCCGCAGGGTGTGGCCTACCTCTTGCAGCAGGCGGCGACCCGGCAGAGAGCCGCTGGCGCCGAGGACAAAGCGGCCCTGCGGGGAGGAGAGGAGAGTGAGGGGCCGAGGGCAAGGGTGAGGAGAGGACGGCGGGTTAGGGACTCCGGACGGGGGCAGGCGCTCCGCGAGCAGCTAGTCGTAGGTCGTAGGAGGGCGAGGGACGACTGAGACGACGGTGCGAGCTGCCGGATTGGTCCACGCACACCCTGGTTGCTGGGCCCTACCCGGCTTTCGGACTTGGCTGCACTTGTCTTCGAGCCCGCCCACCCCAAGACGGCCCCACCTGCAGCAGGGCCCCCGCGTACAGCTGCAGGGGGGTACCCGGCAGCACCGTCACCTGCTACCGAGGGGGGGGGCGGTAGGTGGGCAAGGGCACGCGTGAGGGAGGGAACTGGAGGGCACCACTGCCCTGACTCAGACTAGCCGCTCTCGCGCTCACGCCTCCTCCCTGCACCCCACCCCCACCCCGGCAGGAGATTGATAGTTTAAGCCATACCCGTGGCCCCACACGTCCTACCCAACGTCCCCCGCGCGATTGCGGTGCTGTAACCCCACAAGACAGCAACCCCTCCTCCGCAAATGGCCTTGCCTGGCTGAGGGCGGTTAGTAATAGGACGTCTCCGTCGTACAGTGCCGCCAGGAGGGGGCTGAGCGCGGCGCTGTCGGTGGAGGAGGAGGCGTTGGAGGCGGATGATGGCGAGGGGGAGGCGGCGAGCAGGGTGCGGGTGGTGGCGGGGACCATGAGCAGGTCCTGGGGGGGTGGGGGTGGGGGTGGGGGGGGGGTGGGGGGGTGGGAGGGACGGGATGAGCGGGCAGGGGCGAGGCGTTGGGGCGGAGGTCCTCAGCACGCACAAACCGCAACCGAAGCCCTACGTACAACTGCAACTGACGCCCTACTGTACGCACAAACTGCAGAGAAGCCCCATGCGAGCTCCAGGCCAGAACAAGCCCAGCCCCCTCCACGGCTCCACCGCTCCTGCGCCCCTCCCGAGTCCCCGGTCCCCACCCCCCACCTTGGGGGTGGAGAAGGCCAGCTGGCCCAGGGAGGGCAGGTAGGCGAGGGAGTAGGCCCCGGTAGAGGGGGTGGTGGTGTTGAAGATGTTGGAGCCGCTGCCAGACAGCCTGGGGGGTGGGTGGGCAGGGGAGGGGGTATGTGGGCAGGAAGTTACATGGTCAGGGGGCACGGCACGGCGCCACCCAGAATCCCAGCAACCCCTCCCGGCCCCTTGTTACCCTCCCTTTCCACCCCGTCACTCCCTCCATCCGCTGCCCCGGGGCTCACGTGCGCCACACGAGGGTGGCCAGCCCCAGATCCAGGGTGTAGATCGTGGCGTCCTGCTGGAAGGTGCCGGCAGCTGCGTTGTAGTACTCCCCGCCACCGATAAAGAGCTGGGGTCGGGGTAGGTGGAGAGGTACGTGTTTGGAGCGGAACAGGCAGCAGGGAGGCGAGGACAGATGACTCATCTTGTTATGCATCTTGAAAGCAACGCATCCTGGATCTAGATCCCGTATTCATGCATATGTCGTACCTGGGTTTCGACCACCGCCATGGCCGCATCCACCAGGGCAGGGGGGCCGCTGCCCACGGGGCGCAGCCGTACCCACGTGTGGTTAGTCAGGCACAGCGCCCACAGGTCCGACAGCCGCGTGGATGACGTCAAGCTGTCGTACGTCGTACTGCCGCCGTACACGAGTACGATGCCCTCGCTGCCGTACCGGCTGGCGATGGAGGAGTCGTTCATGAAGGCGACCGCGTGCCTGCGGGTGGGGTGTACGCGCGAAGGTGGTTGCATAGCGCATCAGACCGATAAGAGCTCAGACACAAGGCCCCACATGCTCTATTCCCGCAACGGGCTACGTTACGAATAGCTGTGAGCGAGGGGCGCAGGTCGGGCAAGGGTGCATGAGTCTTTCCTCACCTGAGCCGGGGCGTGGGCAGTTGTGAGCCCGCATCCGGTTTTAGCTCGTACGTGTGCAGGTAGCTGCCCCGCTGCGGCAGCGGGTACTGCAGGAACGACATGCTGCTGCCGTCGGCGTCGGTCGGCAGTACGGCGTCGGTCGGCTGGACGAGCAGGCCGTACACCTGCCGGTACTTGTACTGTGAGAGGTTGGCGCGAGCGGCGCTGCCCACGTCTGCGCGGCAAACAAAGGATACGAAACCTCAACGGACTCCTCACCGCAAAGGACTCCGCAATAATCACGATGAACCCTTATCAGCCACGAAGCCTCACCCGCTCACTCCTCCTACCAAGACAGAGCGCGAGCGAGGAGGTGCATCGCGCGTAGGATGGCAGCAAGCGAACTCCTCACCAAATGTGGCTTCGCCCTTTCCGAATCCGGGCAGGTAGGCCCCGCAGCCGAGCGAGTAGATCCGCAGCTGCGGGCAGCAGCTGGTGTTTCCCGCCACCGCCCCGTCGGGGCCAGAGACGCAGCAGGAGCCCTTGAACCCCACCATGTCTTGGTCGCGAGTCCAGCCCTTGCCGTCGGGGGCGGTCATCCACACCTGCACGCGGAGGGAGTCAGGAAGACGGACGGGGGGTGAGGGCGGGAGAGTGGGGGGATAAGGGCGCGGGGAGGAAGGGAGGGCGCACAGCGTGCCATAGGCCCAGCCGGCCGCCCAGCGTGGTGAGGAAACGCCTCAAGCCCTGGGTGGGTGCTGCCATTGCAACAACCCATGGCCTCTGGCCGGCCCTGTTTACCTGGCCCTTCGCTGGCGCTTGCCCTTGCAGCGTCACCACCAACAGATCTCAGGAGGGCCAGGCTGGTCTCTTTGCAAGCCCCACAGCCTCCTCCCAAGCCCCATAGCACACTAGCCCCCAGCCCCTGCAGGCCCCCAACCAGCCCCTGCAGGGCCTCTGCTCATGCCCCAAAGCCCCCAAGCCCCACCCCTGCAGGCTGCAGGGCCCCAACCCCACCTGCAGCAGGCCGGTGGGTAGCTCCAAGGTTGCCTTGCGTGTGACCCCCAACAGGGTGGGGTCGGGGGCGGCGCTGGGGCTGCTGCCCGTGGGGACGGCGGTCAGGTCCGCGGAGCCTGGTGGTGGTGGTGGTGGTGGGGAGGGGGGGGGAAGGGGGGGCAGGGGATCGAGCGGGCAGGCGCGGAGCCGTGGGTGGCTGTGGCCGGCAAGGCAAGAAACGCCCCGCACTGACTGGTTTGCACGTAATCACTCGCCGGAGCTGTGCGAACCGACGCCGGCGCCCGCCCTCCTCCCTCTCCGAAACCCACAGCGAACCCTCACCCTCCCAGCTGCCCTCCCCCCCTGCACCCCACGCCCCACACCGCCCCCTCCCGCTCCGACTCACTGAGGCCGACCAGGCTCAGCACCTCCTCCCCGCTCCCTGTGGTGATGCGCACGCTGCCCATGCTCTGAAGCATGGCGAAGTCGGACGACACGATCTCCACACGCACGGTACGGTTGACGGCGCAGGCGAAGGAGGGCGCTGAGGTGGGGAGGTCGATGACTGGGCGGACGGGGGAAGGCGCGGAGGCAGGGAAAGGCAGGGGCAGGTGTGAGGCACGGGAGCGGGGGCGGCCATGGCCCAGGGGCGTCCGGAGGCTAGGCCGAGGTGTGGAGAATTGAGAGCACCCCTGGCGGCTTGCGAGCTATCCGTAAGCTGAACCCGTCCGAGTCGCCCGTATCCCTCTACGGTACACCTTACTTCCCGCCCGGTCCCGGTCCCGGTCCGATCACGCCACACACCCTTGGGCACCCCATCCCTCTACGGTACTCCCTCCCCACGTTCCCGGGGGGGAATCAATCACGCCACGCACCCTTGGGCGCGTCGATGGGCGCCGCGGCGGGCAGCTCCGAGGAGGTGGGGGTCCAGGCCAGGGGCGCGGCGGAGGAGCAGTTGCCCGAGGGGCAGGCGGCCAGGCCCGGCGAGGCGGGGCCGGAGTCCACGGCCTCCCCGCCCACGTAGTAGCGCAGCAGGTGGATGTCCATGGCGGCGACCAGGTCGGCTACGGGAAGCACGAGGGGGGCGGGGGCAGGGGTCGTGGGGGCCAAGGTCGGGGCCATAGGTCACCCAAGGCCGCTGGGCGAGTGTGCAGGTTCGAGTGTGCAGGTTCAGGCAATGTTGCGCACAGGGCGCCATACAGAACCAGCTCCAGAAGGCAATCAGGCAAACGAATCAACCCGCGCCCAAACTCGACTGCCAGCAACTCACAGATCGAGGGCTGCTGCCCCCGCGCCGCCACGCCCGCCGCATCCACCGATCCTCCGCCCACCAGCAGCGCCGTACGGTCGCCCACCGGCACCATGGCGGCGCCCGCCCTGTACCCGAAAGAGTGAGAGAATCCGCCCTGCAGGGAGCAGGACGGGGGTGGGGTGGGGTTGGAGAGCTCAACCTGCGTCGGGAGAGAAGTAACCCCGCTCCCGTGCGCTCTTGCCATCCTGTAGATGCTCCCCTGCCTCCCGACAGGCCCTATCCGCACCTGCAGATTGCTCACGTCCGCCCAGACCAGGTGCGAGGTGCCTGGGGGCGCGTGTGGGGGGCCGAGGGCCGCCGCCACTCTGCAGGTTCAGCACTTCAGCAAGCCGTAAGTGGAGGGGAGCTACGCTTCCAGCCAAGTGCCTACACAGCTCTCCTCCGTCCCTGCCCCCCCCCCCCACACACACCTGCGTCAGCACGGATGGCCAGGGCGTCCTGGCTGCTGTGCTGGAACACCAGGAGCTGGCACCTGGGGGGGGGGGCGGGAGGGTGGTTGGGTGGAAGGGGAACAAGCGAGAGTTAGCGGGCCGTAGGGGACCACAGGTGGGAACGTAGAGGTCGAGGTGGGGGCAACGGCGGGGGCATCACGTGACGCACTTGTTGTAAAAGGTCATGTTTCCGGAGGACGACTGGAGCCGCCGCCGCTGGTCCTCCCAGCTGTCGTACTCGGCGTTGTCGTACTCGATGTCGTACGCGTACGCATCGTACGACGTGCTTGCGTCGTACGGCCCGGCGCCGCCAAGCACCCCCGTGTCCGCGGCGGCTCGGCGGCGGTGCTGCTGCTGCAGGCGCCGGCGGAGGCGGCGGAGGCCGGGGAGCGCTCTGCGTGTGTGTGTGGAGGGGCCAGTGGCGGGCGGGGTAGAGGGGAGGGATTAGGTCAGGCGAGCGTCAACTGCTACGCATCGGGCTCTTACGCGCACAGTTGTATGTTGAGCGCTGTACAGCACTGTACGGCACTGTACGGCACTGTACGGCACATCACGCTGTTGGCTCGACCCCAGCCAGCAGGGCCCACCCGGTGGAGGGCGAGGGGGAGGCGGAGGTGCCGGAGGTGGAGGTGGTGCCCAGGGACGTGATGGCGCCGCTGACCTTGGACCATGCGCAGGTGGCGTACGCGGACCAGGCGGAGGAGGCCACCAGGGAGGCGGTGTCGCAGCCCTCGAGCGCCGAGGCCAGAAGAGACGCGGCGTCGCTTGAGCCGCCGCCTGCGGAGGGTGGGGCGTGTGTGTGCTGACCGCGTGTTAGTATCAGCATGCGCGCGAGGGGCTCCTCGTGCAAGCCACGAAATGAATGCCCAGCGTGTGTGGCGGTGTGTGTGGCAGTGGGAGGGGTGGCGGGCACAGGGCCCCGGGCATTGGATGACTCAAGAACAGAATGCTTGGCATGTGCGTGTTCGGCAACCAAGCCTACTGCCTTATTGTCATCTAGTTGCGCCAGCTCAGTTCAGTGGGCGCGCTGGCGTAGCCCCCGGTGCCCGAACGCACACGCACCCGGCATGCGGGTGGGCGGCTTTCCGCCGCTCTGAGCCACGCCCCCGCACACGAGCACGGCGGGGGCGGTGACGGAGATGGGGGCGGTGCGGCCGTACACGGAGCCCGAGTAGGAGGCGGTGAGGGGCGCGGAGGCGTACCGGTCGCGGGGAACGGACTGGGGGCGGGAGAGGGCGGCGGGCGCGGTTGTCAGCCCGCACGTGGCGGGGGACAGGTGAAGACCCAGACAGGGGTTGCACAGGCATGGTGCGCGCAGCGAGGGACTGGGGGAAGTGCGAGTGGCGGGGACCAAGGATGAAAGCCCCTTGCGTACAGGCCTGGGGAGCGCAGCTGGGATGGGCGGCCGTTCGCAGCAAGGCATGCGGTGGGCCCCGCAGGTTAGGTTGGCCAGGGTACCGGCGGGGAGTCCCCCAGGCACAGGTTGGGTCGCGCACTCGCACTCGCACACTCGCACACTCGTACCATGGAGAAGGCGTAGGCCTCGGAGGGCACGCTGACGCACGACCCCGAGGGGTCCTGGGAGCAGGAGGCGACGGTGGTGAAGGAGGAGACGTTGGCCAGGATGGCGAAGGTCAGGTCCGGCTGGCTCACTGTACGGCACGGTACGGCACACGACAGAGTACGGCAGAGTACGGCAGTCAATAATACAGTACGGCATGTGCACCGTGCGGCTGCATACGGCAGGGAAGCACGTGCGGCCTCGCCCACCTTCCGATGTGTCGTACTTGCCCAGGAACACCAGTCCCGGGTGCGACCCGCTGGCGGTGGCGGTGGTGAGGGCGAGTGCGTGCATGGTCTTGAGGACAACGGTGGAGGAGTCGGTCTCGAAGTAGGCGTGCTTCAGGGAGGCCGTGTCCAGGATCTGGGGGAAGCGGGGGACAGAACGGGGCAGAACTGAGCGCTGGGCGGACGGGCGCGGGCACTCTGCCAGCGTGGAGGCCGGCGCAGGCGGGGCGCCTGGGCTCAACCCCGCACGCACGCACCTGTGCCTCGCCGGTGTGCCACCGCAGCTCCATGCGCCGACCCGTGGCCTGAGGCGCAGACAAAGAGGCGGGGCGTGGGGGAGGGGTGATTGGGCCAATCATCAAGCCCCCCCAGTAGCCCCTGCCTGCTCCCGTACATTTGTTCTTTCGCAGTACGCGCACACAAGCAGCTCCTGACGCGCACAGCCGCCCTTTTGCCCACCGCACCTGCACGTCCAGGCCTGTGTCCTCCTGGCGGTAGCCCCCGATGACGAGCGTCACCCCGGACGCCGTTACGACGCCCGTCTGGCCGCGCACGAAGCTGGGGGTCAGGCCCGAGGGCAGGCTCGCCACGGGGGAGGAGGGCGTGGCGGCAATGTCGACCGCGGTGCCGTCGGCGTTCACGTAGGCGGCGGTGGAGTTGCCGTTATTGGCGGCGGCGAGGAGGTCGGGATGCAGGAAGAGGCGCGTGCGGTTGAAGGAGAGCGAAAAGGAGAGGGGCGTAGGAGCGGCGGAGGTGGAGGTGGGGGCGGCGGAGATGGCGGAGGCGAGGGCGGACAGGGAGGCATTGAGGCCCGGCGCCGAGTACCGGACGTGGAAGGCGCGCCAGGTGGACTGCGCTTCGTTGCCGGTCCTGCAGCCGTGCAGGGGTTCGGTATGAAGGTTGGTACGTAATGCTCAGGTCACAAACACAGAGCACAAGGGCCGCCTGGCTCACAAACAATGAGGATTAGAACTACAGCACTCACGGCTTGAGCCCTCCCGCCGAGTACACCACCAGCTCGCCCGCCGGCTCCGAAAGCGACAGTACGGACTCGAAGCCCGCCACGTGTGCCGCGGAGCCCTGCACGCACGCCACGTCAGCAGCCGCCCACGTGGCCCTGAGGGCGCCGCCCGTGGACGCCCCCGCCAGGCCGCGCAGGTCGACGGCGTAGAGTGCGCGGGACAGGGCAAAGCGCTTCACTGTGTTGGGGGGCAGGGCCGGACGGCGGGGCGGGAGGGCTGGTGGGTGACGATGGCGTGATTGGGGCCGGGGAAAGCAGTGAGGACAGAGGAAAGGAAGTGGCGGGGGGAATGATGGTGGAGCGCGGAGGAGCAAGCCGGGATCGCGCCCAGCACTCCTGCGCTTGAGGCCCTCTGAAGCTCAAGGGCCGCAGGCGCTTACGTGTCACGTAGACGGGCGGGGAGGGCGGCGGGGAGGTGGGCGGGCTGGGCGATGACGGGGGCGAGGGGGGCGGCGAGGCTGCCTGCGTCTGCAGGAGGGAGCGCCGCGCTGGTCCCTTGGCGGGGAGCGGCGAGGCGGCGGCGGGCTGCGGCGGCCCTGGTGTGCCAGCGCTGGGCGGCGCGGACGCGGGCGCCGGCACCGGTGGCGGCGCCGGGGCCGGGGCCGGGGATTGGGCTGGGGATGGGGCTGGGGCCGGGCTGGGGCTGGGCAGTTGGGGCATCGGGGGCCGTGGGGCGGGAGCTCCCTGGGGCATGGCTGGCTGGGTGCTCGGCGGCGGGGCTGCAGCGGGCAGGGGTGGTGCCGACGACGCTGGCCGGGGCGGAGCCGGCGCCAGCGGAGGGGCGGGCCAAGAGAGCGGCGGCCAGGGCTGGAAGGCGGGGGCGGGGGCGGGGCTGGGTGGTGTTGGCGGCATGGACCCCATGGGCGGAGCCAGGGGTGTCCCCGAGGGCTGCGGCGGCGGGGCCCCCGCGGGCGCGCGGGGCGCCGGGCTAGGGGGCTTGAGGCCGCCGGCAGTTGGCGCGGGTGGCGGCGCGCCTCCTCCTCCTCCTGCAGGCATGCCGCCGGTGGCCGGCGGCGGCGTGGCCCCAGCCGGAGGCACCCCTCCTCCTCCACCTCCGCCTCCTCCCGCCATGGGTGGAGACGGCGGCGGCCCTGCCCCCACGGGCGCCCCACCTCCTGCCGCCGCAGGCGGCGTTCCCGCCCCCACTCCACCCGGCGCCGGCGGCCCACTGCCCGACCCAGATCCCGGCACTGGCGGCGGTGCAGCCCCTGCCGGCTGGCCCCCGGGCCCCGGCGGCGGCGCAGCTCCGCCGGAGGGCGGGCCTCCTGCCTGCTGCTGCGGGGCAGGCGGCCCTCCCGAGGGCGGCTGCGCTCCGGAGGGCGGCTGTGCCCCGGAGGGCGGCTGTGCCCCGGAGGGCGGCTGTGCCCCGGAGGGCGGCTGTGCTCCGGAGGGCGGCTGTGCCCCGGAGGGCGGCTGCGCTCCGGAGGGCGGCTGTGCCCCGGAGGCTGCTGGCGGAGACGGTGCAGCGTTGGGGCCGGGGCCGCTGGGGCCGGGGCCGGAGGAGCTTGCCGGACTGGGCGGGGGCCCGGCGGTGGGAAAGACTATGGCGGGCTTGGCGGGGGGTGCGTTTGGCGGCGAGGGCGGCGATGGCGCCATGACTAAGGATGACGTGGTGCTGTACCCGCCGTACAACAGCAGGAAGTGGCCGTGTACGGCAGCGGCGGCGGACTGAAACGCCGGCGGTGCGGCGCCGCCGTACGATAGCTCCGGCGCCACCTGTCCCATCCACCTGCGGGGGGCCCACGTGCAGGCGGGGGGGCCACGTGCACCCGCTCACAGCCCTGCCTCTCCTGCCCACACCCTAACGCAACTCTCACCCCTGGTACCCTGACTCCAGCTCCCTCCCTTGTCAGCAATCCCCAAAAGGAACGCAAACTGGCACTACGAGTCGGCGCTCCCCAGACTGAGGGGGCCGCAGCGGCAGCAGGGGGGTGTGCGCACCTGCGGGAGGTGAGGTTGTACGCCCACAGCTCCGAGCTGTACGACCCGTCTGACGTCACTCCGCCGTACACCAGCATCACGTCACCGCCGTACACGGCAGCGCTGGCGTGCTTGCGGCCGCTAGGCCCCGTGCCTGCCGGGACACGGCAAGAAGAGGTCAGCCCACGCAAGCACAACTCCAGGTCGTCATCCCTCAGCCCACCGGCTGAAGGTCATAATGCCGTACTGCCGTACACGCACCCGTGCCGTTGTGCGCGGTCCACGTGGAGGTCAGGAGGTTGACCGACGCCACGTCAGCCAACAGCACCTCGGGGTCCGCGGCGGCGCTGTCGTTGGTTCGCGCCACCCCCCCGAACACCACCAGGTGGGGGGCGCCGCCGGCGTCACGCCACTCCACCTGAAAGGGACGGGGGCCAACAACAGCCAGGCATCCTCAGCTGCGTACACAAGACTACAAATAGCCCACTCGCCCGCCCTGCGCTGCGCAGCCAGATGGTTGGCTTTCAAGCATGCCTCATAGCCCTCGCCGCAGGGGCAGCCAGAGCACCCTCCGCCCCAACGCCAGGGCAGGGTTGCAAGCGGCGCCACCCTATCCCGCCCTCCCTCCAGCCCGTGACTGGCCGTCCGCATCTCCGCCCCAACGTGTGTCAGCCACGCTACTGAGCCTCGAGGCCTGGCCCGCACGCCCTCCCCACACTCCTGCCTTCCCTCCTCCCCTTCCTGTAACCCTAGCAGTCCCCGCGCCAGCGCCCCGACCCCCGCCTCCCCGTCGCCTCACCACGCAACGCCCCCCGCGCCACACGGACCCTTCCGGCGCCCGCACCCACCATCGTGTGCCCCGAGCGCCCTTCCACCGCCTGCCACCCCGCCAGCAGCTGGCTCCGCACCGCCCTGCTGCGGGGCTCGGCTTCCTCCAGGGCATTGGAGGAGGCGATGTTGGAGCCCAGGCGGCCGCTGCGGCCCCCCAGGGTGTAGACCTAGGGAGCAGGCGATGGGGCAGGGCGATGGGCAGCACAAGGGCATGGGGATGGGGAGGCCGAGGCCCGGGCTGGGGGCTGCTGCCCGCCGCAGGCCCGGTATGCCCCGTACCGGTGTTGCGCTCTGACCCGTGGTCGGGTGCCCAGGCCTCGTACGCACCCAGCTGACAGGACAGCGGCTGTGACAAGTGGCCCCTACTCGCCGTTTGCGACTCCGTGACCTCCGCCGTCAACCCAGTGCACAGCCTAGTGCCCCCCGACCACTCTGACAGCTCTGACAAGCTTGACCCGGACGTTGCCGTGTTCAAGAGCCCCCGGCCGTGCCCAGCCGACCCCAGCCCTCTTGCAGGTGCCAGCGCCAGCACCCACCAGGCCGTTGGATGTGATGAGCGTGCGGTGGTCGTACCTAGCCTCTGGGTTGCTGCTGCCCGAACCCCGACACACCGCTACCCCGCCCTGGCACCATGCACGCTCGCGAGCCCCCTCGGCCGCTGGTGCCGCCTGCGGGGAGTTTAGGATGGCACGCGTGAGCTGCTTATGTGGCAAGCTGGGGGATAAGTTCGGCTGACCGCAGCACCGCTTGTCTGGCGGGGCCACGCCGGGCAACTTGTCCACCCGGCAGACCCCGGGGCAGCACCGCATGGACTCGTCGGTCCACGCCGAGCGCAAAACGCAGGATAAGATGCAACGCAGCATCATCCCTACAGTTCCGTCAGCAAACCCCACCAGCAGCAGAGTGGTCAGGAGGAGCGCCCGGCGCCGAGCACGGTCGACATGCCAAGCGCTCCAAGCGCGATGGGCCCGGCCCATTCCAACTCGCAATAGCTATTCTAAACATCCATTTTGGTATGTGAAGGCTGCGTGGCCCGGTCAAAGGCCGCGACTCCCAGCACGAAGCTCGCGAAATGACGCGTGGACTGTGGGCTGTTCACAGGTCAGGTAGGGAGAAAGCTAGTAAAGAAAGTCAAATCGTTAAGGCCGGTATGGGCAGGTCGCACAGGTGGACACGGGATGCCGGACCGGTGAACGGCAGGGCGCGGGTTGTCGAGGCCCCGGGCGTGAGAAGTGCAAGCGGCTAAGATGAGGAGCGACGTCTGGTCTTGTGGGGGGCCTGAGGGAGCTACAGCGACCTAGGCCTGCCCCCAGTATGAGGGGACCCATGCTGAGGGGCCAAGAGGGGCCCTCCTTCATGTCCCCAATGTGGACGCACGATGCTACCTGGTTCTGGTGGACGGACAAAAACAGTTGCGTGCCTCTTGCGCGGCGCAGCCACGTTGAGGGGCCCACACCTCGAAGCGGGGAGCGCTGGGGAACGCGCGGGCCGAGGGGGCGAGCGGCCGGTCTCGCACGAACCCTGCGGCTAGTACGGAACTGTTCCGGTATGAAACGTCCCCGCTCCTTCCATCGTCACGGTCCTTGCCAGCTCCGCATCCACCCACACACAGCGATCCTTACACAACTACAGACGGAAACGCGAAATCGGGCAGGTTGGGCAGGTTGTAGGAGGTGCGTGCCCAACCCTTACGCTGATCAGGCACACACCCTCATAGCATGTCCAGCAGGCAGTAATACCAGAGGAAACTCACCGTTGCAGCGACACCGCGCGAGCTTGAGTAGTTCCACACCACGCGCGATGTAGCAGTGAATCGGCCTCGCAAGCAATGCGATTGCTGATGGTGGTGCTCCGCTTCTTGGAGTTGTCCTTACTCCTCAGGACTTTCGCCGATGCGACGTGGCTTCCCGCCCCACTGGCTGGCGTGAACGCGAGCGAGCTTGCTGAGGAGCTAAGGACAACAGAGGATGGCGCGGCTGGTACCGTGCTCATCGCATCTGGCCGTGGCTACGCGCTTGCCCATGCACACCCGGATGTCAGCCTCGGCTACATCACTCGCGACGTCTTCGTTCGCGACGAAGACTGGGCGGGCATTGCAGGTGAGCAGGGGGAACTCAATGATGTGGATACTTCGGTGTCGGGGACGTCACACTTGACTCGACCGTCTGGGAGAAAGGAGGGAGGCAGGTCTGGTGATACCGGGGGGGCCGTGATTGCTGGTCGGGGGCGTGATTACTGGGGGTACGGCCGGGCGGGCCGTTAATACTGGGGGGGACGCCCGGGCGGGGCGAGTCGACAGGGTCGGACGAGTCGACGGTATTCCTCCCGTCCCGTCCCTCCCCAACCTGGCGCCTTCCTCACATCACCTTCGCACCCCATCCACCCCACCCCCCCAGTGCCTCTGCAAATGAACCGCAATTTCTCTCTCGTGGGCCTCCCCTCGCTGCCCACGCGGCCCATCCTCGGCCTGGCCATGACGGAAGCACGGGTGCGTTGGGCTGATGGGGGGCCCTTCGGACGCAGCTCTGGCTTTGCAGAACAGGCCGCAAGTGCCGCGGGGGAGGGGCTGGTCGGGTGTGGGAGAGGTTAAGGGGGGGGACAATGTTGGAGCAGGTGGCCGCTGCGGCGGGGGGAGGGTGTCGCAGAGGGTGCTCCTGACGGCGCCATGGCTCATTGGAGAGCGGGCACACCTAAGCAGACAGCTGGCAAGGGACCTCGATCAAGCGGGCACCTGTGCAGTACAGCAGCTACCTTGCGAGGGAGCCCGCTGGTACCGGCAGAAGAGCGTCAGCAGTTGCCGGCATGGGGCACTCGCAGGCCTCAGTGCGTGGCTAGACAGGGCCAAGGAACGGCAAGCCACTGCTACCGCAAGGGCGCTGCAAGGGTGCAACGCCCAACGGAATCGCCTCAACCCGGGCTGCAACGCCATGCACGTTGCCGCCACGCTGGGAACGTTGGGGCACAGGGGCACGGGCGGGCATGGCGCCCCCCTCATGCGTTCCTTTCCGCTTCACAGTTACACAGCTTACATCCCCTCCATACCGGTACGCGCACAAGCCACAACTCGCAGCGCCCACCCACACCGCCCGTCTCGCTGCACCCTCCCCTGTCCGCGCTCCTCCCGCCCCCACAGGTGCGCCTGTGCGGCGGCTGTTTCATGGACTCGCGGCACTTAGTCATCGTGCAGTATCGCCGGGGGCTGGGCCTGCTGTCACCGGGGCTGCAGGTGGGTTCGCGTGCGGCCGCCGCAGGGCGCGGAGCCCAGGCGGGAGCCAGGGGGCGATCAAAACAAGACGGCGGTTCGGGGAGTGGGGTGTCACTTGCGCCAGGCGAAATTGCTTGAATGCGAGCCGGTGCGGCGGGCGGCTGTCGTGGGTAGCGGCGGGGCCCTCTTAGGCCATGGGCTGGAGCAGGCCCTGGCGGGGGCGGGGTGGAAGGGCGGGGGAGGCCTAGCAGCGCAGATCTGAGATCCAGGGATCCAGATCGCGGCTCCGGATCCGAGTCGGCTGATGGATGGGTTGCCTGCTGCGCTCGCCTTGCTCAGGGCAAGAGGGCAGAGCGGCGTGAATCGGGCACGGTCGAATGGGCTGGGGGGCTGGAGCCCGCGTCTCAACTGTGTCGGTCGGTCGGTCGGTCGGTCGGTCAGTCGGTCGGTTGGTCGTGGCTCACGTGCTTTCCCCATCCACCCCCCCGCCACAGCTGCTGCTTCCCGGGACGGGGCCGGTGCCGGGGGTTGTGGCTCAGTACGACACATTTACCTTACACCGTGAGTCGGGTGTCCGGGAGGGGGGCTGTGGCTGCCGGCTGCAGTTTGCGACGCGGGCGGTGTGGAGGCGGTGGCGGTTTCTTCAAAGCGGGGGTCATAGCGAGTTACCGGTACGGGAATTGACGCCAAGGGGCCCGACCCCCCAGCCACGCCCTCCCTTACCGTACCTCTTCTGCTCCTTCCCCGCCTGCCTCTTCGCCCCTCCACCCCACCTCCCCGCGGCTCACCCTCCCGGCAGCTGTCTGCCTACCGCGGAGCATGCAGCTGGCTCAACTCACGCAGCGGCCCCGTCCGGCCATTCTGCCGGGGGAGCAGCGGCCCGGCTACACACTCGACAACCCGCCCGACTGCATCAACACCTCCCACGTCGCCACCTCCAACCTCGGCCCCAACAACGTGCTGGGGTCCGGTAACGGCACCCTGGTGGCGGTGGGCAACAACTCGGCACCCGTGGAGGCCCGGTGCTACCCGGCCCGTGGGGTGTACGAGGTGGGGCTTGCGGCTGCAGCCGGGGCCGCGAACGCGAAGGCTGAGTGCAGAGAGCGGAGAGGGAGCTCCCGCAGTGCCTCTTCTAGGCCTCCAGGGCCTCCTCCCTCTACCCAAGTGCAAGGTCTCCCCGCCCTCCCCAGGACGTCCATCCCGCCCCCCACCCCCCACCCCCCTCAGGATGTGGTCGTGGCCGCACTGGACGCCAACAGCGTGGGCGGACTGGACTTCGCGGGGTACTACCTGCACATCGTCAACGTGGTGGGCCCGGGCGGGCCCAGGCTGGGCCCCATGGGGGACCCAGGGGACTCTGGGCGGGCCCAGCGCATGTAACCCCAGTGAGGAGAGAGCCAGCACGCTGGAATCCACAGCGTGCCGTGTCACTCCCACCCCTGCCCCTCCCTGCCCTCACCGGCCCATCCCACCCCTGCCCCTTCCTGCCCGGCTGCAGACGTTTGCGTGCCAGATGGTTATGCCTGAGGACTGCATCCAGGTTAGAGATGTGGTTGGGGCGCTGGCCTGACATGGCTCTGCATCGGCCCGCACCGAATGCCACGAAGCGCTATCCCCCCTGGCACCTGGTGCCTGCTCGCCCGCACAGGTTCCGCGCTTCGCCGCTCACCCCCTTCCTCCCTTGCCTCCTCCTGCATTCCCATTCTCCGCTGCAGACCCTAGGGCCCTCGGGCTGCTTCCTGTACCTCCTCCCCACCGTCCAACCGCCCGCCCAGACCACAGGGGCCACCCTCGGCGGCGTGCCCCTGTCGTACTGGTTCCCCGATCCGCCGCCGCCGCCGCCCCTTTCGGCTTCCGACGCTTCGGAAGCGGGCGGCGATGGCGGCGGGAGCAGCGATGACTGGGTGCTCGGTGTGGGGCTGGGAGTCGGCATTGGAGGTGCGTTTCTGGTATGGGAGCGGGCTGCGCGCCCGTGTAGGGCTACTGGAACCAGGGGGGAATTCGAGGCGAGAGGGTGGTGGACGGGGCCAGGGCCAGGGGGTCGACGTCTTCGGCGATCAGGCGGGGTGGCCACTTAAAGCCTCGGGGGGCAGGAGGGGCTCTGTAAGCGCATGCGCAGAAGGGCTTTTACGGTAGTGGTGCAGTAGTGTAGGCGCCTAAACTACCGTGAGTTGTACCAACCCTGCCCCTTGCTGAGCGCCGCCGGTTTGTCTTGCCCTGACTTCCGGGCTTTCCTCGCCCCCCATTCCCCAGGCGCTGCTCTGTTGGCCGCAGTGGCGTGTGTGGGCTGGGCGCTGTGGAGGCGGCGGCAGCGGCGGCGGCAGAGCGCCCCGGCGGAGGCCAGGCCCACACCCAAGCGCTCCGAGAGCTCCAGGTGCGGCCGCGAGAGCGTGAGACCCTGCCCGTGCGTACTGAGTCAAAAACCTTTGCGGCCGCCGATTGTGAGCGTCCTAACCACAGACGCATGCGCCCGGCAACAGCTGCGCTCACCCACATCACCCAACTTTGCCCCTGCCCCCCTGCCTCGTGCATTCATCCCACTACACCCCCACCCCCCAGGCCGGAGCTGCCCAGCAAGGCCTCGACATCCCACCACCTCGGCGGTACCTCCAACGCCGCCGGCGCGGGCATCGGAGCCGACAGCCTCCCCTCGGCCGGCGCCACCTCTGCCTCCTCCGGTGTCCACATCTCGGGCGGAGCACAGCACTCGGGCGGTGCCGGGACGCACGTGTCAATCGAGCTCGCGGCATCGCCGCCCTTCCCCAGCTCCGAAACCGAGGGGCTCCAGGCCCCGAGAAAGGCCTCGGGTGACCCCCTTGTGTCCACCGCTGCTGCCACGGCCTCTGTCCTTGTGACCGGCTCCAGTGGCGCCGGCAGCGGCCGGCGCTTGGGTAGCGCCGCCAGGGTCCCGAGGCCGTCCAGCCAGGGCGAAGCGGGAGGCGGGCCGCCGCTGCTAGTGACACCCTTCACGCCGCTCGCGTGAGTGGGGAGCGCTGGGGAGGGCTTTGCGTGTGTTAGGGGCGCATGACTAGGGGCCGGTTTTTGAAGCTGTGAGACGAGCAGAGTAGCCCCTAGCAAAACCGCCCTCTCTTTTGCACCGCTCGGGCTCACTCCAGCTCTCCACACACCCTTGCACCATTCTGTATTGCGCATTCAACCCAAGCATCTCCACACTCCCTTGCACCATGGCCGCAGGTCGGGTCTGCGGCTGGACGTGGACGTGGAGGCGGAGGTGCAGCTGCAGCGCACCACTCTGGGGCAGGGCAGCTTCGGACGGGTGGTCGAGGTGCGTCCTATCCGTGGGGCCCCCCTGGTGGTAACCGGGCTTCTGGGCTTGGGGCTGGCGGTTGCGGCTGCGCACACCGGACACACCGGTTCATGGGACGCGGGCTCCCGGGCCTGGGCCTGGGGCTGCGGACGCAAACCGCGGTGCTGGCGGGTGGGGCCCCCAGACCGGGAAGGCAAACCGCAGCGTCGTTGACAGCACAGGTGCAAGCCGTGCGCTTACGGTACTTACGTACGTGCGTGTTTGCGTCGTACAGGGCCTGTACGACGGGCAGCGTGTGGCGGTGAAGCTGGTTCCGGATCTCACTGCGCTGACGGGGGCGCCCGCGAACGCGCTGCAGAGCTTTGTTCAGGAGGTGGGTCAGGGGGCGGGATTGGGTTCCCCCCAACTGGCGCTGAGAGTTCAGTGGGCTGAAGCACGCTGCAGCAAGCAGCGCGCAAGGTCTTGGAGGCATGCGCCATCATAACTCCCACCAAGCGGGCGTTCCGGTTTTCTGCAGGTCGAGGTGCTGGGCCGCTGCTCTCACCCCAACATCGTGCGCCTGCTGGCCGCGTGCGTCACCCCGCCGCGGCTGTGCCTGGTGAGCCCTAGAAAGGGTTACTCAGAACAGCTCAGTTCGTCACGTTCGAATTGACTTGTCAGCACAGAGAGGGTATTAGAGAGGGTAATATCCATTCACGCCCCGCGTGCTTTGCACCAAGGAGCGTTCACATCCTCCTCACCTCCCGACCGCCTCCCCCTCCGAAGGTCATGGAGCTGTGTGACACCTCCCTGGAGCACCTCATCCACCGGGAGCTGCCACGCGCCGTACAGGCGGCCGCCGCCACTGCCGTACAGGCGGCGTCGGGCGGCGGCGGCGGGGGCGGCGGCGGCGTGTCGTCGGCGGACGGTGGCGCGGCCGGCGGCGGGGCGGGGGGGCGCGAGGCGGGGCTGCTGCCGCTCCTTAAGGTGCTGCACATCGGCATCGAGGTGGCAACGGCGCTGTCGTTCCTGGTGCGTGCCGTGCCGTACCGTGGGGGGCGGGAAAAGCAGGAACAGTAGGGTTAAGTGGGGTTTCCCCGCTACCACTTCCACCCGATTGTCAGGTGGTGGGTCGCTCGGGCATTGCCACGCAGTGCACTCTGGGGGTGTCTGGTCTCACGTTCTGCCCACTCGGCGCCCCTCCTCCGCGCAGCACCCCACGTGCGTGCACCGAGACCTCAAGCCGGCCAACGTGCTGCTCAGCCTGCCCGCGGGGGCAAGCGTGCCGCCGGGGGCCTCGGCGGCCGCTGCGCTCGCCGACCCCGGCGGGCCCCTGCCAGCCGTCAAGCTCACGGTGGGGCAATCAGCGCCATCCACCACATTGCAACTGCTGCGCCGCTGCTGAGCTTTTGGCCTACGTGGACACTGCTGTTTGAGCCGCTTGTCCGTCGCCGTTGACAAAGGTTTCCGGTCGCCCGGCTGCCACAGGACTTTGGCCTGTCCCGGCTTCGGAGCTCCGTCCAGGCCACTCGCCACCCAGAGGCGGGCACGGTGAGGCAATGCGGCGGGGTGGTTGCGTGCGTGCAGGGCAGGTTTGTGAGGGCGTGGCAGAGATGCGGAGGAGTGGGGCACGTGGGGCGCTGGGGGTCGCGCAGTGTGCTTGGAGAGCCCGCCGCTGACTTGGCCAAGTAAATCGTGCTCCTGTCCTGCCGTACAGCCGAGCTACATGGCCCCGGAGCTGTACGACATCACCAACGCCGTAGTGACGGACAAGTCAGACATCTACTCCCTCGGAGTCATACTGTGAGTCACCGCACCGACCTCACGGCCCAACCCGTGCAGCCTGGCCCCACCCCGCCTCCAAGCACCACCCTCACCTGCCCCGCCCCGTGCACATCCTGTGCCTCACCCTCCCCCAACCGTCCCCAACCGCCAACTGCTAACGGCCTCAGGTGGGAGATGCTGACGGGGCAGGTCCCGTGGGCCAACTGCGACGCCATCGTTGTTGCCTACGCCATAACCATCAACCGCTACCGCCTCAGCCTGGACGCCATCCCGGCCGGCCGCTGCCCGCCCAAGCTGGCCAAAGTGATCTCGCACTGCTGGTGGGCCCGGGGGGCGAGGTTGGGCGCAGGCGTTTGGGGAGGGGGTTACCGGGATGTGACGGCTGCGGGCGTCAGATGCGCAGCGCTCTGTGGGAGGAGGGCGCGGCGTAGTTTCCTGTGAAGGGCCTGCCGGCCTGGGCAAGAGGAGAAACCCAAGCCCCCCTTCTCCCTACCAAGTCCCAAATCCCTCGCTGGCCTTTCTGCTCCATTCGCCTCATGCCCCCGGCCCCGCCCCGCTCTCCCAGGGACCACGACCCCCAGCGGCGCCCCGCCGCCGCCGAGGTCGTCAAACAGCTGCTGCTGCTGCGCGAGGACCTGGCGCGCGGGGCCCCGCTCGGCACGGGGCCCGGGTCGGAGTCCAACCCGCACCTCCTCCAGGCCCAGGCCCAGGTGCAGGCCCAGGTGCAGGCCCAGGTGCAGGCCCAGGTGCAGGCCCAGGCGCAGGCCCAGGCGCAAGGCCAGGCGCAGGTGCTGCTGCAGCCGGAGCAACAGCGGGAGCAGCTGGGCTTGCATTGGCAATCGCAATTGGAAGAAGGGCAGCAGGCGCCGCTTCAACGGCAGGCACAGCCGCCACAGCAGGCGCAGCAGGCGCAGCAGGCGCCAGGCGCGGCGGCGGCGGTTGGCCACGCATACGGCGGTGCCGAGGCAGCTGACGCGGATCAAGGAGGGACAGCCGGGGATGCGGCGGAGGCCCAGGGGGAAACGAGTTCGGGCGGCGGGGGCATGGCGACGCCTGCGACTGACTGGGGCGCCGCCGCGGCGGCGGCGGTGCTGTCGACTGCGTGGCCCGCGCCCGGGCCGGTGCTTGGCGGAGGCGGAGGCGGTGGCGGTGGCCCGGGAGCGCCGCGGCACGCTGCAGCCGAGCTGGGTCCTAAACGTGGCGCACATTCACAGCCGTAGCAGGCCCAGGCTGATTTGTTAACGGCTCGCTCGTCGGTGCCCTGCGGCTGCTGGGTGGGGGCCTGTCAGCCCTGCAGCCCTCCGCTGTGGAAACGGCGGCGGTGGCAGGCACGTAGCAGCACTGGTGCGGGTATTGTCCATGGAGTGCACACTCCCCGCTGCTCCTCAAGGGGTGTTTGGGGGCCATGGACGGTTTCAAGGAGGCCGTCTTGTTATCAGGGTTCTTCTTGGGTGAGTCATGCGCAGTGCATCGGGAGTGAAAGCCTGTGCAGGGAAGGGCCATAGTCGTGCCGTCCGCGCGGGGGTCGTCCTCCGTGCTCTGCCGCCATCTCAGCCGTCATGCGGCTGCGAACCTGCAAGGCATGTGTCCGTGTTGTTGGTTGCAAGGTTCGAGCATCGCAGCAAAAAGGAGTGGTGCTCGGCTGCTGCGGTTGTGTACCGAAAGGTGTGTGTGGTTGAGTTGCGTGGGATTCACTGTTGACTCTTTGACGGGGTGACAAGCGCGGAGGGGCGTGCGTGCCCATTGTTGTTCCTGTAGGCATTCGTTGTCTGTGGGTTGTACAATCGCAGCCCCATGTTTTTATGATTGGGAGCGCGGTGACGTGCACGTGCCGTACTGGGTGCCGAACTGCCGATGCAGCGTTCAGTTACGTGACTTGCATTTGATCTCTTTGCTCCGCGTGCCACTAATCCACTATTCTTCGTTGCAACTGTGCCGTGCACTGCCGTCCTTGGCAAGGACGTGCAAGGGCTTTGCAGCACGGGCGTTCCGTAAGGTGCAGGCCCTCCTGCAGCCTTAGTGATCACACCATGCACTGCATCGGCAAGCGTCTGGGTCCAAGCGTGATGGCGGTTGTGCGTTTGTCCGGGGGCTTGTCAGCGGATGGAGCGCAGGCACCGGTAATGGGCCCCGAGATGGCGAGGAATAGGACCCTGTTCATTCAGGGTCGGATGGCGTCAAAGCGACTGCTGATTTGCAGGTATAGCGGGATAGGGTAGCCTGGTGCTTCCGCCATTGCAGCTCGCAGCGTAGCCAGTCAGGGGTGCTTCATTTCTTCCGGGAGAGCGCTATGGGCAGTAGTTGCAGGCGGCTGGGAAGGGGCTGGCGCACTGAGTCTAGGCAGGTGGCTAGGTGGCGCTTTTGCGCATTGATGTCGATGTGCTGTACCGTAGGGCCGGAGTAGCAAGCGCAAAGCACCAGACTTGCCGGCTGCTGTTTGCAGGTGCGTGCGTCTGCATCGGCCCCGGGAGTGAACGGGTGGGGCTATCGGAGCTGTGTATGTCTTCCATGTTCCGCGGAAGGAGGCAGCATGTTGGACCCCCTGCTCCTGTCGGTAGCCCTTGCGCGTCTCCCTTGGCAGCCATCGTGGGCGGCTGGCAATCAAGAGCCAGCCTGCGGTGCAGACTAATCGCTTTGCACTTCACCTCATGTCAGCAAGCTAGCGTGCACCCACGAAAGCGCAGTACCCATGAAAGCAGTGTCCACGCGCCCAAGCAAAGCCAGCCCACAGAAAGTCTCGCCGGCGGCTGGCGCCTGCACTCAGTACCCCTCCCTGCCCGCTCGACTGCTCACGTCTCCCAAGCCGTGCCACCACAACAGCGGCGCTCGTGCAGCTCCATCTGTACCGGGCCAGCCTGCCAGCCGCCAGTGGCACATCCGTCCGTTTCTCCATGCCCTCCTTCCAGCAAAGCGTCAGGGCACGACCGTCCTCAGCCCGGGACGCCCCCACCTTCCCCAGAGCCAGCCCACGGCAAGCCGAGCTGCAGCTCCTGACCCGGCCACCTCCTGGTCAGAGCTAGGTTCCCAGCGCGCGCGCGACACCCCCATACGCCTGCCTCTGCTCCGCGGCGGCTCTGCCCGCGCTCCACCGGTCCTTGCGCTTGCGCGGCAGACCAACGCCTCCTTCCCTTGGCTGCAGCTTCGGCTGCCCTCAGCTTCCGGAGCAGCGTCATGTGTTCAAATCACCACCTGTTCCCGACACACAGCTGTCAACCTTTCCCAGCTCCCGGAGAGGCGTCACGCGGTTTGTGAGCCGTAGGGTGCCGCTCAAAAGAAGTAAAACCGCTTCTTCCGCGGTGCGGCCGCCGCCGCCTCGCCGCCGCCGCCGCCTGTCCCCGCCGCAGAGGCTGCCCCTGCACCCGCCCCAGTCTCTGGAGAGGAAGCGGAGGGCGCTGGGGAGGTGGCAGCGGCGGCGGCAGCGGCAGGGGCCGAGGCGCCTTGCCCCCTGGCCCCCGCCGCCTTGGTGTTGCACTCCTCGCACTCGCCCTGGATCTTTCCGTCCACCACCTTGGGCACTGCCTGCTGCGGCAGCAGGCTGCGCGGCTTGACCATGCCCCCCGGCTGTGGCGCCATAGCGTTGCAGTCGAGCACCTTCCACTCTCCTCCCGTCAGGTTGTAGAGCAGCGCGCCCGTGAGCCCGGGTCGCCGCACGGCCCGCACGGTGACGTCGGTGATCTGGCGACTGCCTTTGAGCGGGAACGTGACGGCCGCGATGTGCCCCGACTGCGTGAAGCCGATGCTGGCGTTGTACCAAGGGCCGTCGTCGTAGGGCTTGCCGATTTGCGCCTCAAGCTGCTCATCCTTGGCCGCGTAAGCCAGGCCCAAGTTCCGCAGCGCGCAGTACGTCGTGTACTCCCCGAGCACATCGGTGCCCACGTATGTGCTCACGCCCAGCAGCGCCCCGGCTGCTGCGGTCTTGAGAAGCGATTTACCCATCCGGGGCAATCAGCGACAAGCGTGTCTGCACCTAATTTACTTGCTATTGCAGCTGCTATGTGCTATTAGCAAATGCGACTGCTGTAGATGCCGGACGGCGAAACAGAGCTGAGCCTCACGCGGTGTTCGTTGTTCGCGAGCACTGTGGAGCGAATCGCTGCTCTTCGAAAGCCTCTATATGTGCAAGGCGGTTGCGGTAGTGAACAACGGACGGCCGGACATGTCGTCGCCGTGCCGGCGTGCGTGTCGTTGTGCCACCCCTTCCTCGGCACCTCCCTCGGCCCCAGCAGCATGCGACGGGAGGGTCACCTGAACCCGTTACCTGCATAGACCCAGTTGGCGACTGAGTGCATGGGCGGAGTCTTGACCCAACACGGGACTTGTGCTAGACCGAACCGCACGGGCTAGGGGCAAGGTTGGGCAGGCGGACATGGCCCGTCACCAGCCCCAGAACGACGTAACGTGAGGCGCATCAGCTCCACACACACACAGTACAAAGACGGTACGGCTGAGCACGGTGCTGCCTGCATGCATTTCCGTGCGAGTAGCCAGACCAACAAAAACAAAGTTCCCCGATATCATGCCCCAAAGCTCCCCGACCCCCCGGGACCGACGACCGACCGACCCGTACAGTGTACGACACTGCCGCACATGGCCTGTACGTACGCCAATTTATGTCCTTCGCGGTTTGCTGGACTGCTGGCCACGTGCACTATCCGTAGGCGCGCACAGCACTCCCAGGTGGCCCAGGTTGGTCGGGTAATATCGACCATGCCACGGACCTCGACCCGTCAATTGACCAACGGCTCGGCACCGACGGGCGATATCAGGGCTTTACTTCAGGGCGGAATCAGGGCCGTGATTTGCAAGTACTGTGCGGTGTTATGCGTGGGAGTAGAAGGCGGGCTTCTGGGAACACCTGGGAGACGCCTTTGGGTGGCTGCGTGTGTGCCGGGGGGGCGGCATGCCGACATGTCCCACCGGTCCCGACCCCCTAACACACCTGGAAGGGCACGAGTAACTTACCAGCACGAAAGCTTGCCTTGCTGAATGCTCGGGGCACGTGGGATAATGCTGGGCGCTGCTCTACGCCGCGGTGACAAAGTTCCGCCACACAGCCTCCAAAGTTCCGCCACACAGCTTCCCCGACCCCCCCAACCGACGACCGACCGAGAACTTTGGGCCCCATAACTTTGCAAATAAACCGAGGAGGACCTACCCCCCCCCCTGACGTCCCCTTCCGTCCCCGCCCCTCCCACTTCACAAAGGCCTCCATCTGCTCCAGCAGCTCCCCCATCAGCAGCACGGCCGGCACCTCGTCATCCCACTGCTGGGGCCCCCTCCCCTCCGGCTCCCCCGCCCCATCGCCCCGCGCCGTCTCCCGCTCTCCCTCCGCCGCCTCCCCCTCCCCCTTCCCCGCTGCCCCCCGCAGCTCCAGCCCCCGCACCAGCCGCCCCAGCTCGCCCCGCTCGAACAGGGCCGCGTACGCCCACAGCGCCCTGCCCACGAACACTGCGCTGGTGGGGTGGCTGGCGAAGCGGCACACGAAGCGCTGGCCCGCGGCCCCGATGGAGCGCCCTCCATCGGGCAGCCCCTGCAGGCCCTTGATGACCTGTCCGTCCAACGGGTTGGGAATCGGGTCAGGACACAGCAGAGGGAATGCATGGCTTGGGGGGCTCAAGCTTTTGTTTTGGCAGGTAAGCGTGTAGGGCGTAGCAGAGCGACCGACTACCGGTAGTTCCTGGCGAGCTCGGGGGGCTCGTGGCTCACCTCAAGCACGTTGCTGGCGGTGAAGGGGACCACGTGGGTGTACGGCACCACGGACCTGGCGCAGCACGGGCAGCAGGCGCCAGCTTTGAGCCCCTACCCCGGTGAGACCACGCACAGTCAACCTGGCGAGGTGGGTCCACCTGTGCCGCCCCCGCCGCACGCACCTATAGTAGTGCTCGATCCAGGCGGAATCCTCCTTGAGCACCACAGAGTTGATTGCCAGCAGCTTCCCCAGCCGCGAGCTGGCTGTGTTGCCGTCAGCGGACAGCAGGTAGCGCCAGTGTGCGTGGTCGGGCATGGGGACCCGTTCAGAGAGATTGACCTGCAGGGCCGTAGCCGGGGTCGGGCGGGGTGGGGTGGGGAGGAAGATCCCAGGGTTGGGCGGGGTGCGGCGGTGCATTACGAACAGGGGCCGCTTCACATGCTGAAGAATTTGAACGACGGCATCACACCACTTTATGAAAGGGATCTGGGACCTACCTTGAAGTCAGGCAGGTTGTTCCCCGTTGCTCCGACGTCCAGCAGCCTGCAGGCCGGGGGCAGGGGGAGGGCGGCGTGCAAGCAGGGTGCGAGCCCTCAGCCGGATCCTTCTGGTGTCCTATCCGGCTGGTGTCCTAGCTCCGGTGCTAGGACACCAGCTATGGAGGCCCGCAGCTGGACCCGGTGCAACCAAGCACTGCCCCGCACGCCTTAGGTAGGGGCCCACACATGGTATCCGACGACAACAGCAGGTCCGCACGCACACATGCAGTCTCTGCAGTGTGCCGGTATGTGTCTCCTCACCTCTGCGGCTCCCCCGGCTGCTGCGCCAGAATGACAAGGTCCTTCCGCGTGTTGGGCCCGGTGCCGCCTGCGAGTGCGTGAGGACGGGCCTTCACGCCCGTTTGCGTTGTCTTCTTGGGATGGCAGCTGTGGGGGCCGCACGTACAGTGCGGGGTCGTGTACCATGCCGTCTGTAAGCACGCGGTGACGGCCCTCTTGCTTACCCTTCTGCAGGGTTGCACGCATGAGGGCCTTGCTGATCTTCCGCTCCCAGGGATAGAAGACGAGCTCCCCTGCAAGCGGATGGGGGCGCCGAGAAGTGAGCCTGATGCTCAAGGGTCGGCAAGGCCGGCTCCGCCGCCAAAATGAGGCGACGGTGTGCTCTCTGCGCCAGCCAGCCCTTCACACCTACCGTGTTTCGGCTGGGTCCGCGCCGCCCTCGACCTCCCAGCTCCAGGACTGGGACCAGGAGCCCCGCCGTGGTTGCCCATCCCCAGCGGCACTTCGCCCCAGCCGTGGAAGTGGGGCAGCAGGATGTCGTCTCCGCCGTCCGCCGACACGCTGCGGTCCCGGTCCCAGGGTTTGATGATGGCGAAGACGGGGGCGTGCAGCAGCTGCTCCCGTCGCAGCTGTAGGGGGCAGGACTGGGCGTTGAGTTGTTGGGGGGTGGCTGGTCTTCCGGGGATGAGACCCTCGCCCGGGGACAATGCGTCAGTGACAATCGGGAAACGGTACATGACATCACGGGGGTGGGCTGGGTTGCTTCAAGGGCAGAAAGCCAGGAACGGCCAGGGCTCAGGGACCAGGTCCCTACACGCCCCGCTTCCCGCGTCCCAAGGACGGTAACAAGTCGCCTGCCCCACGCACCCGGCTCCCGTAAGGAAGTCCCCGAGGCTGAAGAGGAAGGCGGTGTCGGGCAGGGATACGTTGGCGGCACGTGTGCACCGGTTTAGCTGGTTCACAAAGATCATGACCTGCTGGAGGCATGAGGCGGGGGCGGCTCCGTGGCTCTTGTGCCGCCGCTGGCAAAACACAGGGACGACTTGCTCCGACCCACGAACCCTCTGCTTGCCCCAGATGCTCGTGTTCGGAAGGTAGTAGGGGAACACGGGCACGTGATGCACGTGGCCCTGCCGTACGACGATGACCGTCAAATAACTATGGGGCAGCAGGGGAGGGGTATGAGCGAGCGCAAGGGTCGAGCGACCGTCAAGCATCCAAGCTCCTGCCTGCCGTGCCCCGCGCGCCGCCATGCCCTCCTCTCACGTACGTCCAAGTACGTGTGGTTTCGGGGGCGCGTAAGCCCCCTCAGCATGCTTAGCATGTGGGCTACACGGTACGAGCGACCACGCCAGGGCGCGAGGTCGGGGTCCAGGTTGGCTCTGCAGCGGGGTGTGGGTGGAGGAGGACGGAGGCGTTCGGGCCCGGCCACGGGGCAGTGGGGCACCGAGCAGGGCGATGCGGCAGGAAGGGGCAAGTAACTCCTAGCGCAAGCCTCTATCTACCCCCGTGGCATCAACCCGTAGCGTCCCCTAGCGTCCAGGCCCGTGGGTCAGGACAAGCAAATGCCTGGGGGCACAGGTCTGCTGGGCCGCCAGTGGGCCGTGGCGGTGCCCCGCCCCAGCCCCCGCCAGCCCAGCTCACTTGAAGAAGTCGGCGAGCTCTTCGTCGCTCGTTGCCACAGTAAACCCAGGCTCCGAGTGGGATCGGCGTAGATTGTCGTCGCGCAGGCTCCGTCGCGCTGCCGCTGCGAATGGCCCCCAGGATGGCACGAGCGGCGGCATGGCCAGGAACGCGAGGGCGAGTAAGCCCATCGCCCAGGCGCGCGAGCATCCAGTGCGCGCCATGACTAGGCCATACGATGAGGCGGTGTTGCGGGTGACGTGTCGAGGGCTCGGGTTGTGCCGGTGCGGGGGATGTTGGCAAATTGTCGCGAAGTACACCCACCAGGTCGCAGGCCTGCTGTGTATCGCTCTCTGTACAGCGGAGTAAGGCCCGCGGACCAAAGCGAACGCAGAACTCGGAGCAGAGTGCCTCGAGGAGGCCAGGGTACCCGGCTCAGACCGGAAGTACCACGAAGTTTTGGAGTTTGAAGTCTGGCACCGAAACGACCGGGCCCCGCCACCGAGGCACCCGAGGCATCCCGCAAAGAGGCCCGCTTCACAGAATTGCGCACGTTTCAGCACGCCCTCGGACCCCGCAGGCAGGGGACCCCTGCCCGCAGGTACAGACACGGTCCCGAAGGTCGGCATGCCGTACAGGGGTATGGACACTCCGTTTCCCCTACCGTATGCGGTGCATAGGGTGAGGGCCAGACCACTCAGGTGAAGAACAAAGCTACAGCCGAGCCCAATCAATGCACAGCTCTTCACGTCACCGGGGCAGTGGGCAGACGTGGCGTAGGCTCAGATGCCTGAGGCGCTCACCCAAATGCGCCGCCGCCGCCGCCCCCAACGCCCTGTAGCTCAGCTCTATGATGACGGCTCACCATCCCACCAACCATCTCGCTGGTCCATATAGACTCAACGCGTACAACCAAGCCGGCATGCCTCCCTGCGAATGCCAATTTGGGGGCGCTGGGCCCTAGCAGGCCATCCATAAACTATTGCCCAGCCGCCTAGCCCATGCGAACCCAACCCAACCAACTGCAGGTATGCGGCATGCCTGGGCAGGAGTAGTGTGCAATTGAACGTAACTCTCAACCTGCATGTGGATTGCTCAAATGTCAACCCCCAAGCTTCGGGCCTAGAGGGCCCACGCCCCAGTGCTCCTCCCGTACCTCAGCCCTGTCGTATAGCCGTGGCGGCCCCGCCTTTCGAGCCTGCCGCTGGTAGGCCGCAAGCTAGGCAGCCCACCGATGACTAGCAGCCCTCAAGGGTCCCCCGCACATCCGTCAGTCCACGTCGGAGTCATTGTCGAGGACGGCGGAGGCTACGAACGGGTCATTGTCTGAGTACTCCCAGCCCCGCTCGGCACCCTGGCCGCTGCTTAGCCCCGCCTTGTCCATCATGCACTGCAGCCGCTGCAGCTCGGTGCCGCCCGCTCCGCTGTCCCAAACGGCCTGGAGCGCCTGCGGGTGCAAGCGCGGTGGCGAGGAAGCGGTGATGAGTAACTGCCCTACTACTTAACTTCATTATATTTTGAAACTAGCGGCTGGGCTTGCGGCACAACCGTGCGTCACGGACACGGGGCATCGCCACGCACCTTAGCCAGCGCCTGCCAAGATGGGGGCCGCGCGGTTGGCACCCGGGCAGGGCATCCACTGCCCGGCTCGCACTCCAGGGGCGGACGCTCCTGCCCGCTCCGGAGCCCTACGAACTCGTGGGCGCTCATGGTGCCCAGCCGCAGCCTCTGCGGCTTGCCGAGCAGTCTGCGGCAAAAGGACGGGAGGGAGGGGCACGGAGCTGGACACTGGAGCCCAGCATCATGTGAGTGGTGCAACGCACACCGTGCACGATTGCTCCGTTCCCCACTGAGCTCCGCACCGGCACCACTCACCGCAGCAGGGTCTCCACCTCGGCCGCCGTCACGCGCCGCCTGGCTCGCCGCGGCGTCACGTCCAGCCCCTGCACCTCCACCGCCTCACACCGCTCCACCAGCTCCCGCAGCGGCCCGAGCCACTCGCCCGCGGCGTCCGTCAGCCCAAGAGTCACCTCGCAACCCAGGCTCAGCGCCTTGACCGGCGGGGCCGGAGCGGGCGCCACACGGGGCAGCAGCAGGGTCCTGGCCAGGTAAGAGACGAGTCCCAATGCCACTTTCTCCCTGCTGTTGCGGTAGTCCTTTGACTCCCGATCGGACAGCACGATCGACGTGATGTGCCCTCCGCACAGGTCGAGAGCTATCTGGAGGTTCGCGTCCAGGCTGGCCCGCTCGTCATCCTCGTCAGCCTCCACGTCCTCGTCCAGCTCGTCCACCATCTGGGTTGCCAGCCCGCGCACCACCAGGCGCTCCAGGGAGGGCAGCGAATCCAGGATCTGCCGTACCTGGTCGTCGAAGACCTGGTGTGTCGTTACCGAGCGCAGCTGTGGCGTGGGATGAAAGCACGTGGGGGCCAGGCCCGTCAGCGTGGCAGACAGACTGATTATCACGACACTGCAAGCAACTGCGCGTGGGTCGAAGCGACTGTTTCTGCACCATCCTCCCCTGGTGCCCTCACCTCCAGATGTTGGAGGCCCCTGAGCGAGCAGATCCCCTGCACGCCCGCGGGGGTCAGGTCGTCCTCCAGGCCCTCAGTGAAGTCAAAATCCTCCACATCCGCCTCATAAAGGGACTGCACGGTCAGGCGGGTGAGGTGCTGCAGGCCGCTCAGGGTGTCGAGGCCCCCAGCGAGCGAGAAGGAGGGGAGGGCGAGCTCCCGGAGGCCCCTCAGGGTGGACAACGCTGATAGCACCACGGCGTCGACCTCGGGGCCATCGAAGGGAGTGCTGGGGGGCAGGCGAACGGTGTGCAGGCTGGGCAGAAGGCGCAACAGGGCCGCCAGGGGCTTGGCGGGGACCTGCATGGTGTCCACGGCGAGGGTCTCAATGGGCTCCTGCTGCCTCAAGAAGCAGTCGTCATCCGAGTCCGCGTCGTCCCACGAGTCGTCGTCGTAGACATGTCCGTAGTACGTGGCCTCCACGCCAGCTCGCCCACGCGCTGACGGGCCTCGGTGGGAGCCCGGGCAAAGGGCTGCGATAGCAGCCTGCCGACATCCGCGAACCTCACGTTCAGCGCGTCCCAAACCAGCGTCACCGAGCTGCAGCTCGGCCACTTCACAAGCCCACGATCACGCCAGAAGCGACAACTCTTGGGCGTGAGCCGGATGCGCAGCTGTTCTGTGCGCTCATCGATGATGCTACAGAGCTGCTTGCTCGCCCGGCGCGCCCCTTTAAGCTCGCTGCACCTGCCCATTCGTTGCAGGATCAGGCTCCAGACCTCGCCAGGCAGCTCCGGCAAGCGCCCCGCGGGGCTGTGCGGTGCGCGTTCACGCGGCTTTGTCTGCACGCGAGGCGCTTTTAGTGGGCGGGTCGTCTTGGTCGTCTCGGGCCTTGCCGCGGCCCGCTTGCGCGTAAGCATGCTTGCGCGTACAATGGCGTGGCGTTATGCTTGGCGGTCGCCTGAGCTCAGACTGGTCTAACGAAACATGCGCACGAGCGAGCGATGCCAGGCCTTGGTCACACAGTCTGCTCTGTCAACATAGCTCGGTGAAGCCGAGGTTGGGTGTATGAGCCGGCTTCTTGTTGCGCTGGCCGCTGTCGGCGACAGCTGCGCGGGATCCGCGTCGGATGCTGCCGTACCATACAGCTGCCACACAGCAGTGTGACCGCCACTGTTCCTTATGCGAGCTTCGGCTGCTTCTGGTCGCTTTCTGCACCCTCGTCCGCGCAGAGCACTGCACGCCTCCTGCCTGTGCCAGTACACGCGGTGTCGCCCGCCCTCGTCCTGCTCGTCCCCTGCTGAGCGCTGTCGGCGGAGTCGGCCCCCCCTGAGCGCCTGCACGGCATGCCTAGATTGCCTACCGCTTCGTGCACTGAGTCGAAAGTCCATGGGGCATGGTCCCGTGCTTGACTTGTCCTTGGCTCCTTACAAGTCTCCCGCAGCACGTGTGCAAGATGCAGTACCTCGGCGCCCTTCAGGTCTTTCACGACCCGCCCCCGCCCCCACCCCCACCAAGCGCCGCGACTGCGCTCTGCGCTGCCATCGCCGCCGCCAAGCTTGCTGCCGCCAGCTGCCGCGCCGCTGCCAGCTGCGCCGCTGACTCGCTATCGATCTCCACCTTGCCGGAACCGCCTCCCCCATCCGCCCCATCCCCTGTCCCCGGGTCCGACCATACCGCGTCCGGCGCCTCCTTCGCCCCCGCTCCGCCTCCTCCTCCTCCGACGCCCGTCGTTGCGGCGGCTGCCCCCGGTCGCGGTCTCCCGCCCGGTCTCGCACCCACCCCCGCTGCAGCCATGCCGCCAGCCCTTCCGCCTTCCCCTCTGTCCGCTGGCCCCGTCGCCGCCCCCACAGCCGCTGATGATCCAGACGTCGACGCCGCTGCGGTTGCCGCCGCCGCCGCGGCCTCCGCTGCTAGCGCGCGTGCCGCACTCATGCCGCTGCCACTGCCCGCGCGCCTGCCGGGCCTGCCAGCCGCCGCGGCGGCAAGCGCCGGTGAGGAGGCTCCGCTGGGCTCCGGCGTCAAGGAGGCGGCAAGTGAGGCTGAGGATGGGGCCCCGGGCATGGGGCTGGAGGCCTTCGCCCGGAGATCCCGTGTGAGCATGGCCTGCGGGGGAGAGAGCGGCCATGGGGGACGCGGCGTGTTTGGGCAATGACAGATGGCTCGTGCTCGCCTGGACTCGCCCTTCTTGAGCAGTGGCATAGAAGTGCTGGAATGCGCTGGCCTGCCTGGCCCGGCTCCCACCCAATCCCTGCCCCCGCCCGGGCCCGGGCCCACCTGCAGCCCTTCTTCTAGCGCCGCGAGGCCAGCGGTGATGGAGGCGATGTCCGCCACATCCACCGCGCTGCCCCCTCCTGCCCCGCCGCCGCCACCTCCTGCCCCCGCCCCGCCGCCTCCGCCTGCGCCGCCCTTGGCGCCGCCGCCCATGGGCTTGTGCGTCCCCGCCCCCCCCTGCCTCGCCAGATTCCGGAGGAACGCGGGCGGCGGGAGGTCCCCGTCCGCACCGCCTCCCAGCGGCGTATCAGCACCCGCCCAGGGCGCGGCAACAGCCCCGCCCGGCCGAATCGGAGTGGTGGGTTCGCTGGGGAAGGGCGAGGCGGAGGTGGTGCCCGGGCCGCCGTCGTTGCGCCCCGGCGGCGGGTCCCACACGTCGTGTGGGTGGTTGCGGCCGCAGCGCAGGCGGTGTCGGAGGCCCTCGCAGGAGATGTACATGTGCAGCGCCCCAGTTGAAGAGAAGAAGCGGACGCCGAAGTGCGGGTCAAGCTACTCGGGAGGAAGGCGTGAAACGGGGGGAAGAAGTGACTCTATTCAGCAACATAGAGGGGCGCAGGCTGAAGCCGTGAAGGGGCAGGGGAAAGGAGAAAGCGCCCGACCCACATCCTGTCCAGTCCCCTAGTCCGACTGAGAGGCACAGGGCGGTAGCGAAGGGCTCTAGCTAGTTGGGCCAATGCGAGTGCCATGTCAGCAAAGTTTATGCTGCTGACCTGCATGTCAATGGTTGGCGGTGGGGGCGGCGGCGGCTCGGCGGGGGACGAGGTGGCGGCGGCCAGGCCGGGCGGCAGCTGGATGGCGGACTTTGGCGAGGGCGCCGCCCCCGGGTCTCGCCATCGCCGTGTGATCTCCCCTGCGGGGCTGTAGCAGCTGCCTGCGTTCCCGGGGCCGTGACACGAAAGCACACGGTCAGCAGGGACATCCGGGCTGTGCAGGTTGCACAAGGGAACGTGTACTTGGCCCTGATGAACAGGCAGGAACGGCACTAGGCTCCCTGGCGTGGCAGCCCAGGTCAGACGAGGCAGCTAGAACGCAGAAGACCGAGAGACTTCCGCAACCCGTACACACCCGCGCCGGTGGTCTTGTTGTACAGCAGCATCAGCCCGCCGTTGGGGTACTGCACGAAGCCGCCCGCCTCTTCCCAAGAGACTGCCACGCCGCCGGCGCGGTACATGGCCATCATCTTGTACGGCAGCGGCGTCGTTAGTAATGATGGCCATGCAGCGGCCCTGTCGCCAGCGCCGTCGCTGGAAGAGGCATCGTCGCCTAAGGATGACTCAGCAGCGGCGGTCGCCGCCGCCAGCGCCGCAGGCGACCCATAGTCCACATCTACGGTGACCGCCATATCGCCGCCAGGCCAGAAGGCGGAAGCCGAACCGTCGCGGCGTACGACGATGCCGCGCCCCCCGCCCTTTTGTCGCGGGTACGACAACTCGTATTCAACGACGTTTGCGTCTGGGGGCGGCTTCGCGACAGGTGGCGGCACAGACGGCGCGCGTTTTGGGGCTGCGCCGTTGTACCGTGCAGGCAGCTTGGAGGGGTGGAAGGTGGGCAACGCGTCGACCACGGCCTGAGGAGGCAAGCGGGTCCCAAAGAACATAGGTGTGAGAGAGTCTCCGAAAGGGATCACGCTGTTGGGATACATGATCTAGGCCGGTCAACAAGCCGTACGATGTACGGCGGAGCAAGCCTCCACCACGATGACACCCAGTGCCCCAACCACTCCGTCCCACCTGGAACTGCGTCCCCTGCAGCTGCACCGCTGGCTTGATGACGGTTGCGCCCGGCAGCGGCGGCCTTCGAGCCCTGGGCCGTGCACCCCCAGAGCTCCCCGAGAGAGAGGACGAGGACGCCACGGCCTCCAGCGCCGCCGCTAGTGCCTCGTCAGCTGAAGGGCTGCTGGGCCCGCCTCCGCCAGGCCCCGTAGTCGATCCGGTCCCGCCCGCTGACGGTATCCCGCGGCCGGTGCTCGGAACGGCTGCGGTAGTCGGCAGCGGGGAGGAAGGCGCAGCAGCGTTCACACGTTGATAGGTCAGTACCGTTATGGCATTGCCAGGAAGCAAACCCGCTACCTTGGGCCCTAACGTGTTCCTCATCCGGCACTGCCTCTTGCCACAGGGGCCCTACACAGTTTGTGACTGGTAAGACCGCCATGGCCTTACGGTATTCCCACGCCCACGGAGGCTGGCGCCAGGCAGTCCGGCGCACCTGCGTTGGCCGAGCTGGAGCGCGGCAGCTTCCGCCGTGCAGCGGCCGGGGGAAGCGCCGAGGTGCGGGAGGGCAGGCCGCCCTGCGGCAAGGCCCCGCCGTTGGCCGCATCGCCGGCCCGAGCGGCATCCGGCAGGTTGGCGTGCGACATCGCACGGCCGCTGGGGCCTGTAAAGGACGGATACGGCAGGACGCGACAGGGATCAGGGCGTTGCACACTGGTAGAGCTTAAGTCGCGTGTGAGCACCCGTGGGAAAGGTTGAGAGTCTGCGAGCCCGTCCACCCTGGCTTGCTTGGGCCGAAACTTCATCAGGAGGACGCAGGCGGCGTGGCTTGCAACCGAGGGTACACCCCACAGGAGAATGCAAAGCGACCCGGCACACACCTGGCCTTGCTCCTCCCGACCTGGCACCCGTGGCCCCCCTGCCGCCGCTCGACGGGGGCGCGCTCGAGGGCCCCGCCGCCCGCGCCGCCAGCAGCGCCTCCACATCGATGCTCTCGCTCGCCTGACAGCGCGGCAACAACGGGCAGCGCGCGTCAGGTCACGGCCGCATTACGTCATCAGGGGCCCGTGTCAGTTCAGCCGGAACGCTCGCTCTTGCCCCGCAGACAACCTCCCTCTGCCTGTGCTTGCAAGAGGCACGGCAACGCGATGGGGCCTCGCACAACGCCCTGGGCCGGGGGGTTTATGCCCTGCTCACCGCCCGCTCCGTGTCGTCCACGGCGCGGCCGTCGATGAGTTTGAGCGCGGGACACAGCCGCAGCGCCACCAACCGCACGTGCTCGGCGGGGAGGGCCTGCGGGCCGCGGGAGCAGAGGCACGAGAACTGACGCCTCTTCCCCATCAATCTGCCGCGGGTCAGCGGGGCTTACCTGCCTGCACCTTAGTCCCCACGCCCCTGGCACCCGCACAGCCCTGCTGCTTTCAGGGAGCCGCAGCTGCAGCAGCGCCACCCTCGGCCCAACCCCTGCCTGCCCCCAACTCCAGGCGTGGACCCAGTCCCGGTGCCACCTTGGCCAGGGGGTTGCTGGCGATGGCGAGGCGCTGCAGCCCGGGCAGGCGGCCCAGCACCCGCAGCTCCCCCGGGTCCGCCAGGGCGTTGCTCTGCAGCCACAGGTCCGTCAGAGCGGACAGCGCCGACAGGGGGGCCAGGGAGGCCACCTGCGGGCCGGGAGGGTGGCAGGTCGGCGGCGGCCGTCAGGACCTGCCTCCGACTCAAAGCCCGGGTGCTGTGAGCGCGCTGTGGCGCCAGTTACGCCAGGTGTGGCACCAGTTACGCCAGGTACGGGGCATCTGGGCAAGTGGCATGGGACGATTCGCAAGTGGGCTACCCGGAGACCCGGCCGCTGTGCTCTTAAGCCATGGGTGCCGTGCCCCCGCGAGGCGCACCTTGTTGTGGGCCGCATTGAGGCTGGCCAGGTTGGACAGCCCCGCCAGGCCCTGGGAGGGTAATGAGTCAGGGTTGAGGGTCACACGCGTACGGGCTCAGGACCCAGCTCCTTGACTTAGGGTGGGCTTGATGTGCTGCAATTGTGCTCACGAGTGCTCCGATGCAGACGGGCTCAAGCGTGCAGCCCCTGACCTGTCACCCTACGCTGGAGCTCTGGAGCCTGAGGGGCTTTCTGCTACGCCCTGATGGCTCCAGCTTCACACAGTAGCAGTACACAAAGCCTAACCCCTCCTGGGTTGCTAGCGCCTGGGCTCCCACCTTGAGGCTGGCGAGCTGGTTGTGGCTCACATTCAGCGACTGCAGGCCACACAGGGGCGCCAAGCCCTGCGGGAGAAACGTCAGCATGCATTCGCTCAGGGGCACGTCCCTGGCTGACCCAGAGGCAGTGGGCCTAACGGGCTGAAGCACTTACGTCACGTGGGTCGCCCGCCAAGGCTCATTTGGTCGCGCGTTCCCGCTCTCCCCAGTATCCCGCCAGGCGGACTCCCCTCCCTTGCCCCCCGCCGTGCAGAAGGCTTGACTGGCAAACATTTCCGCCTCCCAGGTCAGACCTGAAGTGATGATAGCGCATTGAAGGCCAGAGACAGGGAGCGGAGGTTGGTTGCTTGGGACAAGGCGCCCACATCCGTGGCACCCTGAGGTGGAGGGAGAGCATTAGATTAGGGCTCCGGGTCGGGCGAAGGCAGCCCTCCCGATCCAGCACAGGAGCTGTGTAGGACATGCGGTGGGTACAAGTACACCTCACGCCGTGTTGGGCTGCCCATCAGTGTACCCCTGCCCCTGGCCCTGAGCATTCTGGGCGCTGTTGCGTAGCTTGCCCTACTCCAGCACCTTGTTGGTAAGGATGAGCTCCTCAACGTCTTTCACGTCTGAGCAGAACGCGGCCTCCTTGATGTCCTGCAGGAGCGGAAGGTTAGACCCCCCCGTCAGGCTCAGCCCGTGGCCCAGGGGTGCAAGGGGTGGGAGGGGGCTGGGGAGGTAGAGGCCCCGTCGGGTAGGCCGGGGACGCGGAGCCCAGCCCGGAGCCCTCCCAAGCCAATGCTTGTCCCCATCTGTGCCCGTCCGAGCGCACCCAAGCCGTGAACGACATCCTCTCAGTCCTTCAGAGCCGGTGCAGCGGTAAATGCCATGTTTCGGCGACCTCGGAGCGGACTCGGCAGGCACTAACATGTCGCGGGTGACATCTACAGGCAAGAAGCGCTCGACCTAAGCGACCGCACGCGAGGTGGTGCCTGAGCAGGGCATGCCGCGATGCAGTGTTGACTTTCGCAGCTGCGTCGGGTATATCGGTTTCAAGAGCAATCTGCTTGGACAACATACAGCATGTTCAGCAGGGAAAGTTGCTGTGGGGGCAAAGAATGATCGCGCCTTGCTGAAGCGGGATCACCCTCGCTGTTTTCCTGCCCTGCATACTCTTTGAGCGCCCAAACAATAGAGCAATAGACAGCACTTAGCGTGGGGCCTAGCTCAGGCCGTCGCCTACTCGTCGATTGAGGGCGAGCTGCAGCCAAACCCCCCAGCCACTGCACACGCAGACCCCTGCAAGCCTCGATAGCCTCCCTTACAGCTAACAACGACTATGCTGGGTGCAGGCGGTAACATGCGTTGCTAGCTGAGTGCAACGGAACTGGCTTAGCCTGCAGCTGTAGAGACAGAGCCGGCTTGGGCCAGATCTGCACATGGCTTCAGAAGCTGAGGATGATCATATGGCGGAAGGCTCTGGCGACGACGGCGCAGAGGTTTTTGAGGAGGAGCTCGACGAGCATGACGCTGCAGTTCTGCAGGAGGAGTTGCGGTCCTTCAGCGAGCACGACATACCCGATCTGCAGGGAAATGGCACGCAGGAGGGCAGGGAGCATCAGCCTGGTGACGCTTTAATGGACGAGGATGCACCGGCGGGGTCAGATGACGGGGAGCTCAAAGAGCCAGGCGGCGACGATGCGCCGCTGGCTGATGAGCGCTATCCCCGTGGCGGGCGGGAGGCAGAGGGTTATGCACGCGAGCGGCGGCCCTCGCCCGCCAGGGACGCCGGCAACAGCGGGGGTGACAGAGGCGGCCGTGACCGTGGCCGCCTTGCCCCTGCCTATGACCGGGCCCGCGAGCAGGAAAGGCCTCGCGAGCGTGACCGGGACCGTGAGGCAGACTACCGGCGTGACGGCAGGGCCCACGACCCTGCCCCACGCACCCAGCCCCGTGATGACCGTGACACGGGCCGGGACAGCCGGTACCCAGACGACCGAGACCGGCGTGACCGTGAGGCGGGCCGAGCCGCACCGGCAGCGGCCTACGACCGCGATCGTGAGCGGGGCAGGGACAGGGACGCTGGCCGGGAGCCAGCGGCTGTTGCTTCCTACGAGCGAGACCGGCAGCGGGAACCGGAACGGGATCGCCAGCGGGAGCCAGAGCGGGACCGGCAGCGGGAGCCGGAGCGGGACCGCCAGCGAGAGCCGGAGCGGGATCGCCAGCGAGAGCCGGAGCGGGATCAGCAGCGGGAGTCGGAGCGGGACCGGCAGCGAGAGCCGGAACGGGACCGGCAGCCGGAACCGGAGCGGGATCGCCAGCGGGAACCAGAGCGGGACCGCCAGCGGGAACCAGAGCGGGACCGCCAGCGAGAGCCGGAGCGGGACCGCCAGCGAGCGCCGGACCGGGACCGCCAGCGAGAGCCGGAGCGGGATCGGCAGCGGGAGCCGGAGCGGGATCAGCAGCGGGAGCCGGAGCGGGACCGGCAGCGAGCGCCGGACCGGGACCGCCAGCGAGAGCCGGAGCGGGATCAGCAGCGGGAGCCGGAGCGGGACAGGCAGCGGGAGCCGGAGCGAGGCAGGGACTGGGACCGGGACAGGGACCGGGACCGCCCTGCCCCTGCCCCTGCCCGCGGCGGCGATGCGGACTCCCCGCCGCGGCAGCAGTCCGTGCCGGCCGCCTCAGGCGGCGGTGGCTCTCGCGGCGCCACGCCGCCGCCAGCCGTAGGCCCCCTGGAGCCCCTGCCTCGTCGCAGAGCGCCCTACGGCCCGCCCCACATGCGCCGAGAGGACCCCACGCCACTGCAGATCAAGGCTCAAAGGGAGCGTGCGGCCTCGCTGGGGGCAACCGAGCCGGTGGGGCCGCCGCCGGCGCCCCAGATGCCCCACGGCTTCTACCTGAATGACAGCGACATCGGCCGGGAGCTGCAGAGGGAGCGGGAGGAGCAGGAGCGCGCTCAGCAGGAGCTAATCAACCGCAACCGTGAGCGGGACTGGGAGCGAGAGCGGGAACGCGAGCGGGAGCGGGACAGGCCTCGGGACCTGCCTGCTCCAATGGACGGTGGCCGCGACCGTCCCATGCCCTCAGCGCGAGACCATGACCGGCCTTCGGCCTACGACGATGGGCGTGACCGAGCGCCCGCCTCTGCTCGGGACCGGGAGCGGGACCGGGGCCCAGCAGGCGACGTTGGCGGCAGCAGGGACCGCGCTGAGCCAGCGCGTGACCGGCCGGCTGCCTACGAGCGGCCAGCTGCCTTCGACAGCCGGGCTGACAGGGGCACGGAGCGGGAGCGGGAGCGGGACAGGCCGGCGGCTCAGGACCCCGCACGGGACCGTCCTGCTGCGTACGACAGCCGGGATCGGGGCGCGGACCGGGACAGGGACCGCCCTGCCGCTCCTTACGACGCCCGTGGCAGTCGTGAGCGGGAGCGAGACCGCCCAGCCGCTCCTGCTGCTGATGACAGGGACAGAGAGCGGGGGCGGGACAGGGATCGGCCGGCACCCGCACCGCTGGACTCAGCTCGGGACCGGGAACGGGACAGCTACCGCCCTGCAGCGCCAGTCTCCGACAGCCGTGACAGAGACAGGGACAGGGAGCGCGCAGCACCCCTGGACTCAGCTCGGGACCGGGACCGGCAGCCGGAGCCGTACAGGGACCGGGAGCGGCCGCAGCCGGCGCCGCGGGACCGCCCCGCTGCCGCTGACCCGCCAGCCCGCGACAGGCCTGTGGTCTGGGAGCTCCCACGCGACCGCCAGACGCCGCCTGCTGCCGCCGACGCCTCTGGACGGGACCGGGAGCGGCGGGCAGGCTCCTACGACCGGGAGCGGGAACGGGATCGAGCTGACGCCCGGGCGCCGCCGCCAGCACGCCCTGTGCCCATGGACATAGACGTCCGCCCGCGCCCGGTCCCCATGGACATTGACCTCAGGCGCGCGCCAGCCCCACGGTACGACGACAGGGCCCCGGCACGTGCGCCGTACGACCCGTTGCCCCCGCCGGCGGCGCGGGCCGAGTACGACAGGGGCCTACCGGCGGCGGCAGCGCAGCCGCCGCCGCTCCGTGACGACCGGGGCTATCGGGCTGAGCCGGCGCCGCTGCCGCGGTCTTACAGCCGCGACCCGGACCCAGATCGGGACCGCGCCCCCGCCCGAGACGCCTACCCTCGTGGCGATCGAGACAGGGACCGTGCCCCTGCCAGGGACGCTCCGCCCCGGGACGATCGGGACCGGGACCGGGATAGGGCCCCGCCTCGGGATGCGTATCCGCGGGATGAGCGGGACAGGGACCGGGCGCGCAGCCAGGAGCATGCTGCCGGCCGCGACGGAGGCGTTGACGTGCGCACACGCGACCGTGATCGGGAGCGGGAGCGATCTCCCGTGCGGGACGTACGGGACCGGGAGCGTGGGCGCGCCTCGGCTGACCGGGAGACCCGTTGGCTAACTCAGCAGGAGCGGGAGAAGGAGAAGGAGAGGGAGCGGCTGGCGGTGGCGGAGACGGTGCGCCGCTTCCAAGCCCAGGCGCTGGCGCAGGCGGCTGAGCTGCAGAAGCAGACTGCTACAGCGGGGGCGGCGACAGCCGCCGCCAGCAGCGCGGCCGCTGCCCCTGCCCCTGGCGGCGACAGCTCCACGCCCCGCGCCCGAGCGCCCCTGTTCGTGGGTCATGTCCGGGCCGGCGCAGGCCCGCCCTCTGGCGGCGGCGCTGGCGGCGGCGGGCGCAGGTCAGACGATCATGACCCTCCGTCGGGCGACGGAGAGATGGAGGTTGAGCCCGTGGGCCGCGGGACAGGCCGCGACCGCTGGGGACAGCCCCGATCGCTGGAGCTGACGGCCGAGGGTGGCGATAACGGCGGCGGGGCTGACGGAGGCGATGACGCCGGCGAGAACGCGGGCGGCCATGCTGACGCCGCCGCCGCCATGCCCCAGGCTGGCAGCGACGATGGCGGCGAGGGTGACGGCGCCGGAGACGGTGACAGTCCCCGCCGCGGCCGTAGCGCTGTTGACAGTCCCAGCGGTGATGGCAACCGTGGCGATAGCCCGGGTGTGAGTCGCAGCGGGGGTGGAGCCGCCAGCCCCAGCGGTGACGGCAACCGTGGCAACACCGCTGGCGTAGGCCACAGCGGCGGCGGCAGCCCTGGCGGCGACGGCAACCGTGGCGGCAGCGGCGACGGGGGTCATTCAGGCGGCGTGAGCCCTGCCAGCAGTGCTGGACGTGCCGGCAGCCCTGGCAACGGAGGTGACGGCCGGAGCCCCAGCGCTGGGGTGGGTGACGGCGGCGTTGGAGAGGGCGGCAACGACTCCCCTCGTTCCGGCAGCGGCCATGGAAGGGGCGGCGGCCGCAGCGGCAGCCCCGGCCGCGGCGACCACCGTGACCGCAGCCGGGGCAGCGGCGGCGGCGGCCGTGGCCGTGGCAGCAGCCCTGACGGTGGCGCTCACGGCAGCGGCGACGGCGGTGACGGTGACGACGTGCCCCAAACAGGCCGCGGCCGCGGCGGCGGCGCTGACGGCGGCGGCGACGGGAGCGACGACATGGACATGGATGCCGCCGCCGCTGCGGCGGCGGTGGATGCCGCTACTGACGGCGGCGGCCGCAAGCGGCCTCCCTCGCCGACCGCCAGTCTGGACCGCGCTGCCGACGCCCCGCCGCTGAGGCGGCAGCGGAGCGACAAGGCCGAACCCAGCTCCGGCGCAGGGCGGGCAGAGAATGCGGAGGAGGCTCGGGACCGGCGGCCGCCGTCACCTGCTGAGGGGCGACGAGGGGACCGCGGCCGTGACGGAGATAGGGAGCGCGAGCGTGCAGCTCGCATCCCAGCCGAGGATGAGGAGGCGCGTGGGGCACGGGCGGACCGCCGTGCGCCGCCGCCGCCGCCGCCAGCGGCATCGCCTCGCGGGGCTGAGCGGCGGCCTGAGGACAGGGACCGGCGGGACGAGCGCCGTACTGCTGGGGACGAGCCTCGGCGGGACGAGCGCCGGCCGGAGCTTAGGGACGACCGCCGGCCCCCGCCGCCTCCGGACGGGCGGGGCGACTACCGTGGCAGTGGCGGCGCCGACAGGAGGGATGGCCGGCGGGACGAGCGACCCCCGCCGCCGGCTGCCGACGAGCGGCGCTCAGGGCGGGCGCCGCCGCCGGCCCACCTGCGGGACGAGCTAGGCTCCGGCCGGCGGGACGAGCGGCACGGCGACGGCAGGGCGCCGCCGCCGGCGCACATGCGCGAAAATGGTGGAGGCCGAGATGACCGCAGAGACGACCGCCGCCCACCGTCAGAGGACCGTCGCCGGCCGCCGCCGCCAGCTGACGACCGGCCTCCCTCTGCCCCCCGGCGGGATGCCCTCGACGACCGCCGCCCAGCCGACGACCGCCGGGGCCCCCCCTCTGCCGACGACCGCCGTGGCGACCGCCGCCCTCCGCCGCCAGGCCGTGACGAGCGCCGGCCGGAGCGGGAGCGGGCGGATGCGGATCGGCGCCCGCAGCCGGCGGCAGCTTCTGACCGGGACTGGGACCGCAGCCGAGACCGAGGCCGGGAGGCTCGGGGCCAGGGTGCTGCGGGCCCCGCACACGACGCCCCACGCCAGGGCGACCGACAGTACGGCAGTGCCGGCGGCCGGGACCGGGGCCCGGATGACCGGGACCGCGGGCGGGAGCAGGGGCGTGGGGGCCCAGCCGAGAGGCCACGTGACGGCCCCCGTGGCGGCGCGCACTGGGAGGAGGACCGGCAGCGCGGCGGCGGCAGGTGAGGGCGGGCTGGGCAGGGTGGCGTCAGCTTTGGGGGCTGCAGCACGGAGGGGGAGTGTGGCAAGCGAGCAGGCCGGTGCCTTGCCTTCTGGGACTAGCAGCAGAGTGAGGGCGCTCTGGGTATTCTTACTTGGGCCGCATAGCTGGTCTCTTCTGGGCCAACTTGTTTTGCAACACCTGCGAGTGCGCTTCAAGTGCTTCGCGTATGCTTGTGACGTCTACCTAACCTCATGCTTTGTGTGGGTTGCCCTTCTGTGCTGCAGGCCAGGTGATCGCGGCGGTGCCCGGGGTCGACAGCAGGGTGGCGGTCGGCAGGCCCACGAGGCGCAGGACCGCGGGGCCCCGCCGGCCGCCCCGGCAGGCGCACCAGGCGTCAACAGCGCTGACATTGGTGGGTCGGTGATGACGGGGCAGAAGGATTTGAGCGGGATTCTTGGAGCTGGGCTGGCTTGCTGTACTCAACTCGGATGCGTGCAGCGCTCAGATACCAACGCTCGTGTGCAAGGTGATGTGCCGTGCCGCCGGCTAGCTTACGAGCTCACTTCATCGCCATACCCCCAAGCCCTCACTGCTTCCTGCCCTCCGTTCCCGCCCCTCAGTCCGAGCCATGATGGCTCCTCCGCCCGGCTCCGGGGGCGGCGCCGGCCCGGGCCCTTCCTCCGGCCCCCACCACGGCCCCGGCCACGCCCACGGGGGCGCTGCGGCCGCGGCCGCGGCCGCGGGCGGCACAGGCATGACGCTCGACCAGAAGAAGAAGCTGCTGTGGGGCTCGAAGAAGGCCGAGACCGAGGCCGCACAGGTGGGGCCTGGGGCTGCGGGCGCATGCCGCGGGCCGCTTGACTAGGGACTGAGGTACGGGCGGTGTGGGCTAGGCGCGGCTGGGCGGTGCTTGCACCTTCTGGGGCACCCGCGTTCCTGCCCGTGCCCCGGGCACACCGCACCGATACCGACATGCCTTTCTCTTCTGGGTTTAGGGTGGCCCCGCCCCGGACCCCGCCCAGCAGGACGCCGAGCACCTCTTCGGCGCCAACCGCTGGGACCGCGCCGCTGAGGTCCTGCACTCGGAGAAGGAGAAGGAGAAGTTCCAGAGACTCATGGTAGGGGCACGGGCGGCGGACGTGCTCGGCAGTTGTGTTTGGGCAGGGGCGGGCAGGGGCGTGTGAAGTGCAACTCGGGTTTGGAGTCAACGGGTAAGTGCCTGGTGCACGAGGCGTTGCGAACACGTTGAGTTTGCGGTAAAGCCTAGCGAGCCTGACGGTCCCTTCGCCCTCTTGGCTCGTGTTTCAGGGTACGAGCGCAACGCTCAGCGCCCGCACCGTGCCCACCCTCAAACGACGGCCTCCACCCACCTTGGCCCCGCCTTCTCCCAAGCCTCCTTCCCCTGCTACCCTGTGCCTTCACTCATCCTCCCCCCCCCACCATCCCACTTACCGCGCCCCATCTGGATCTAACCGCTGTACGACAGTCCCCACCCCATAACGTGTGCCTGGACTCAGACACTCTGGACAGATTCCTGCCACAACCATCGGCGCCGGGGGCACCTGCCTGCGCCTTCCTTCCCGCCACCTCCTCCTCCTCCTCGCGACCGCACGTCTGCCGCATCGCTCGCCTTCGCCGCCGCCGCCCCCCGCACAGTCACCCCACACGCGACTCAGTCTTGCTACCCCCGCCCACCCAGGCTTCTAACGCCGTCACGAGTCAACCTTCCCCACCACCACTGTCAACCGGAACTTTTGCCCACACTCCGCAATGTCTTGCTGTTTCACGGCCCCTCACTTTCATGTGGCCCGAACCCCCGGTCTCAACCGCCGTGGCGCCCGCGTCAGTCACGGCCTCCTCCCCCGAGCCTCCGCCATCCCGTATTCCCCCTCAGTCCAGAGCCCCGGCCGCCCGCACCCGCCCTCGCTCGCCCCCGCCCCCCGACGCCGCCACCTCTGAATCCCCCTTTTCGTAAAGCCTCCATCCTCCACCCTACGTCCCCATCCCCGGCCTACGCTCACCCGTCTCCGCTCGGCTCGCAAGCAGCCTCCGCCCACCTTCCCCCCTTGCCACCCCTACCCAACCGCCAACTGCTGCCCCGCCGTCGCCCGCCGCCTCACGCGGCCTCCGCCCCCTTGCACCGCCTTGCTCTGAACCGCGCTCGGCACCCGCGCCTGCCCCCTGCTCAGCTCCTCTGGCCCCCGTCCCCAACCCCCATCACCCCCAACCTGCAGGGCCTCAAGGGAGACATCCTGCACCGACCCCACCAGGTGCCGGAGCCGAGCCCGCCCTCCCCCGGCGCCGGCGAGACACACCTTGCCATGTCACGTGAGCCGGGGCTGGGCTGTAGCAGGGCCGCGTGGGACTGTGGTCATGCGTGTGGGCTGTTCGGAACGACGGTTGGTGGACGCAGCACGTCGGGCGGGGTGCAGAGGTGCTGCTTGGGGAAGAGGGAGCTGACGTGTCCAAACTCTCGCTCAGAGAGAGGTTATTGTTTTTGCATGAGGGCATCGGCACGTAAGGTGGCAGGGCAGTGTTGCCCGGGACCGGTGCCGGCCGAGTACTTGGCTGGCAGGTCGGCAGGTTGATAGGGTGATACGCTGGGAGCCTGCCTTTACAACCACACCCCGCCATGCTCCCCGCCCGCCCGCATCCCCCCCCCATCCATGCAGGAGAGCGGCAGGAGCAGTTGCTAAGAGAGCAGGAGGCCGAGTGGCATGCAGCGCAGCGGCGCAAGGTGCAGGCCAACATGGGCCTGGGCTTGTGAGCGGCGTGACTGCGGGTTTCGAAGGCTGGCAGAGTCTTGGGCCAGACGGCGGACGCTGATGCGTGGGGCTGGGGGCGAGGCGGCGGAGAGGGGCGGGCCAGGATGGAGGGGGCCGGAGAGGTGTGGGTGGGCGGGCGGGTTCGAGGTTGGGCTGGATGGAGCGACGGGGGGGGCAGGGAGTTTGAGATTGGCAGGCTGAGATGCAGGCGGAGGCTGATCTCCGGGGGCGGCGTAAGGCCAGCAGGCGAGGAGGCGAGCACCCCTCTTCGAATGCGCCTCCGCAACGCACAGCAGAGAAGGGAGGGGACGGAAGTAAGGCAAGCATCCGGAGTCCAAGGAGGCTGGGCCTTACGCAGGGTAGGCCAGGCGAGAGAGGCGGCAGGGGTAGCTAGGGGCGCGTGATGTGTCTGGTGTTAAGGGCGACGTTGGGTGGCGAGTGTCAAACAGTTCGAGGGTGCTCGGGGTACCGATAGTTGGAGCAGGGCCAGGCCGGCCGAGCTTGCAAGCACAAAGCCGAGTTGGACCACCAGTACGCTAGCTGGGATCAGCCATGCTGCTGACTGGTGAGGAAGCGGTCATGTGGCGCCGCGCCAGACAGCCGGAGTAGGAACACAACCTGCCTGACAGACCTTTGGCGCAAGCACCGTCATGCATCTCTTAGCCAGATCTCGGCGTGCCGTTCGAGTACACAGCCTCTAGCAGCAATACTTGCTGCCTGGACGAACTGAACATGCGGGCGCAGAGGATGTGCGCGGGCTTTCTGATTGACGACGCGCAGGCTCAACTGCTATGCGGCTGGGCGACTGGCGCAGATGTCGAGACTGCTGAGGGGCCTACGGCGAGCCACCACCCAGCTTGCACTCGCTTGCCTGGCACCCCTGTTCTTAACCACCCAGCTCATCTGTCATGGTGCATGACGTGGGCGCGACAGTGCTGTGTTGGAAACCCGGGCAAGACATGGCATGCGGCAGCACTGCCTTCAAAATCACCGCGGGCGCGCGGCATCCGCCTCCCAGCGCCCTCCTCGCACATGCCTGCCGCCCGCATCACCCCTCTGCAACCCAAGCCGCCAAGTCAATCGAGCACTTCAGCACGCGGTACCAACCCCACCTGCTCAGCAGCCTGCGCAGCACCCCGGGTCAGCCCTGCTATAATCCCTACCAAGTAGTCAGTCCTGCCTCCATCCAAGTCTGCGGAGCCGTGTGCATGTCCGGGCCGGGGCCTGTCCCAAGGCGGCTCGATACCCCGACACCATCGACCATGCCTGCGCTCTGTGTCGCCACCCTGCCTCCACGCCTCGCCCCGCGCTGCAAAAACGAGAGCGTTGCCAGCCAGCCGGGGCTCGCCACGAGCCCCGCCCGAACGAGCCAGGCAAACGCTCGCCCAAAGCCCGAAACCCGGCGCCGGGGCCTGTGTTACGGGGCCGCATCCGCTATCATGTACGGATGCATCAGATGGGCCCGCGACAACACGACCCGAGCGCCGTCCGGACTGCTGAGCTCACCAAGCCCTCCGCTCCGCCTCATCCCCTGCGCTCCTCCACTGTCGGCTCCGCCTGCCGGCAGCCCCACCGCCTGCGCCGCTCTCCAAGCCCTCGCGCGGCTGCACGCAGCCCGCGTCCTCCCGCGGCGCAAGCCCCGCTCCGTCCGTCGCCTCGCTGCGGCTAGGCAGCTTACTGGGCGGCGGGGGGGGCGGCCGCGGCGGCCTTGTCCTGCGAGGGCGGCCAGAGCAGAGAACGCACGTCAGTGTCTCGAGTATGCGTGCGGCCTGGTGCGGCTCTCCGCTGTCTGCGCTAAGCTCAGCCCTGCAGCGCGGTCCCCGTACAGTTCCGTAGCACCCCCAAGCCCCGCGGCCCCACCTTGTTCTTCTTCTTCTTGGCGCTCTTGGCGCTCACGGGCGTGGCCAGCAGGTCCAGGATCTCCTTGTCCTCCACCTGACAGCCACACGTAGCACAAGGGGCAATCGGGTCAGCAACGCGCTCCTCCTCCCGCCATTCTCCCGCCACGCACCCCTTTCCCCGCCCGGACCCACACAGCCCCCGCTCCTACCCTGAAGCTCTCTTGCCTACTAGGAAGCTCCCTGTAAACCCCCACCTTCTTCTCGCTGGTCACGGTCTGGCGGGTCGCCGAGGTGACGATGGACGAGCCGTTGGGCATGAGCAGCACCGTGCCCTTGATCTGCGCCACCACCTCGCCCGGCTTCTCGTGCAGCACCGGGTAGGGGTGCAGCAGGCCGTGGTTTAGGCACTCCACCAGGCCCAGCTTCAGCTGGCCCACCTGCTCGACACGCGGGGGAGGAGGGGCACGCCGTGGGGCACACGGGAAGGGCGCGTAAAGCAAGGTGACTTAAAGCGCAAACCCCCGATCCCTGGCCTGCGACACTCGACCCTGCCCCTCGCGCCTTTCCCGCCCTTCCTCGACCCTCTGCTCCTGCACCTCCCCACCTTGAGCTCCGTCTTCTGGCTGGCCGCCTCGTCCATGAGCGCCCGCAGCGTGAAGGGCATGGTCGCGAACTTGGAGTTGACCAGGGAGAACACGGTGCGCGAGGCCTGCATCTTGAGCTGGTAGGCCATCTCCAGGGCGCGCTTGTACACGGTCGTCTCTTTCTCGTCCAGGACCTGGGGGAAAAGCGCAAAGGGGCGGCGGGGTGCTGGGGCTAAGAGGAGCCAGGGGTTGCGAGGGAAAGCTGGGAGGGGCGAAACGGTTGATGGGCTGGACCGCCAGGGCGGTAGAGGGCTGGGCTGGGTTGCGAGGGCGAGCGGGTCGTGGCTGTTGCGTAAAGGGGACTGGCAAAGGGTCCGGGTCCGCTTGCGGCTGTTGCTGCGGACGCCTGCTTCCTGGGGAAGGGTCTCCTCATCTCGCCAGCAAGGCCCAAGGTGGTTCCCAGGTCCGCGCCGGCCGGGGCTGCCTGCTCCACAACTGAGACGCCGCCACCGCCGCCACACTGCTCCCCACGAGCCCAGGGGCTTTCCTTTGCCGGCACACGCCAGCCGTCCGGCGGGTGCTTCCCGCATTGGGCCACCGAGCTCGATGCCCACACGCCGGGGCTCCTTGACGCCGAGCCCTGGACCCAAGCATGCTCCGCCGCCGACAGCAGGGCTCCGTGCTGTGGTCCTTCCTGCTGAGGTCCTCACACTCCTCAGCCGTCCGTCCGGAGACCCGCTGCCACCGTGCCGCAGCCCCTGGCCTGCTGGCTAGCCCCGACTCGGCTCATGCTGCTCCATCTACTTACGCGGGGCTTGCCCTCGCCAGAGCTGACGACGATGTCGATGGCGTAGACCTCGTTCTCCTCGAACTCGGCATCCTCCACCTTCTGGTCCGGCGTGGGCTTGTTGAGAATGCACTTGCTGCCGTCAATGACGAACTGCTTCATCTCGTGCGACATCACGCCCTCCACCATGTTGCAGCCATAGGCCTCGGCGATCTTTTGCAGCGGCCCGGACACATCCGAGATGTGCTTGCCCGGGCGTATCAACCGCACGGCGGCGTCGAAGGCAGTGCGCGCGGCGGCGATCACGTCAGCGGTGCGGCCGGTGATCGGCTCCTCGCCAACCACAACGGTGGTGGCTTGCGTGGCGATGAAGCCCTCGATGTGGCAGCCCATGTCACTGCGGGTCAGAGCGCAGGGTCGGCCCGGCGCGGTCAGTACGGTTTGGGGAAGGGGGAGGGGCATGGCGAGGAGGGGAAACACCGTCGAAACCCCAGGCGGCGGCACCCTCCCTCAGGCCAGGAGCTTTGGCTCACATCTTGACGACATCCCCGTTCTTCACGGCTGTGGTGTCGTCGGAGTTGGGGGAGTAGTGGCCAACGACGCTGCGAGCACAAGCGGCGAAGATGGAGGTTAGTCCCAACTGCGCCTGTCGGAAACGGGGTCGCGGAGAACCTGAGACCGTCGTTCCACCCAGATCTGGCAGGGTATACAACCCATGTGCCATCGCGGCAACAGCTCGGGCTAAAGCGTGTCCAGCATATGAGAGCACGCCCGGCAATGCGGCGCGCACCTGTTGACGGAGACGCAGGTCGGGAACGCAACGCCCTTCTCAATCTGCTTGCCCTTGTAGATGTTGGCGCACTCCCTGCGTGCGATCAGGGCGATCGGGGTCAGCAGCGGAACCAAGGGCGAGGAATGCCTTCGCCGCCTCACTTGTTGATAAAGTTGTCGCCCGCGCGGCACAGGTCCACGACCTTGGCACCATCCTTGCAGGCATCAATGACGGCCTGGAGAGCGCCTGCGGGGCAAAAGAGTTCGTCAGCCCAAGTCCCGACGCTGCGCCGACAAACTTTGCGACTCACGGTTGCAGATATCGGCCGCCGCCTTGTACTTGGTCACCACCTCAGGCTGCAAAGAGATAGGAGTGGTGTTGGGGTCATCGCGTGTGCTGAGGGCGACGGCCAGGCCGAAATGCGGCGCTGCCTACCGAGCTGAGGTTGGGCTCCACCTCGCCGTGAACCGATCCGTCGTCAGACATGATTGCTAGATGTGAAGCAAGTATGTGTAGCAGGAGAGAGAAAGGAGGGGTGCGGGGCCTTCCATAGGCGCGGCACCAGACGCGGGTGCATGCAGACCCCCGTCGCCATCGCCATGCCAGTATCCCCTGCCAACCCAGTACTCACACGAGCACATACACGAGCCTTACGCACAGCCCCACACCTAACTGCTTTAGCAAGGTCAGCACCATGCCGAAGCATCCCCATCGTGTGCCTTCCAACGGGCTTCTCACGCGACAAGTAACGCTTAACAGCACAGAGGTATCACGGGAGTCCATAACCAAGCGCCTGGGGCGTTACCCCACTTCGGGCCTTCGTGCCCGCACACCGCCCCCGCGCACCAGTCTGTCCTACGCCCCGTAGTCTATAAGCTCCCGTCTGTCCGCTGGAGCGCCCAGCATAGCCGCCATGCCTTCAGGGAAATGGAGGCAAGCAGGTGGAGGCGAGACAAGAAGCACGCTGCCCTTCATGATTTTCTCACATGCCGGCAGAGTCTGTGCCGAGGGGTGCGAGTCCCCCGACAACCTGCTAATTACGCGTTAAAGCTCGGTTGGAGTATAGTGCGCCCACGGTTACCACGGGGAATGGGTCGCGTAGCAGATGGGTGAGGGGCTCAGCCCTTTTCCGCCCCCATGGGGGCGCCCAGCGCTTGTCTCACGGTCGGTAGGTTCAGCTGCTGGGGCGCCGCCAACGAGGCTGGGCAGTGTACCACTAGGGGGTCTGCAGGCTGTCGGGGGTCGAAACCGTACGGATGCCAGCGGAGGGCTGCTGGCTGTGGACGTGTGGAGCGGTGCCCACCGCACCGGCCAGCGCCCTGCACACAGGGAACACGCGAAGCTGCCGGCTGTGCCGAAGAGCTGACCGGGGCTGGGCTGACCGGGGCGCGCGTTCTTAACATCCAGTTCTGGCTCGGGTGTCGGGTCACGGCGGGGCTGAGGTTAGGTTGACGGGGTCCTGGCACTGGGACGGATGGCAGCGGGCAATGGGCAGCTATGGGCAGCGCGGGGCCGTTTCATGGGTCCTGCGGGGCAACCCTGCCGTGCCTCATGCCGCACATGTCGCCACGCTGCGACTGGTCTAACAAGGCGGGATACGACGTGCCGTCCGCCCGCATGCATTCCTGGGGTCGACACCCAGAAGCTGACGAGGCCTCCCAGCATACGTCCAAGACCAAGACAAGATTTGAATGGGACAGTGAGGAGCGGAGGGCCTGCTGCATTCAAGGTGCACCGCAGGTGCATCAACTCTGACTTCTCAGAGGTGAATTGCCAAACGCATGGATACAAGTACGGCGCCTGGATGCCGGCGTGAGTCTGGGAAGCAGTTCACGGTGCGTGTGCAGATGCACATCGCATCAGACAGGACCGTGCCCTGTGCAGCGGACGCGAGCGCCAGGAGACGCGGGTTGGTCCCTTCTGCCTTCCGGTACTTCATGCTCCGCAGGGTGAGAGTAGGAGGAGAGGGCGCCCTCGACCGGCAGGTGGACACTGGACAGTGCCCATGCCGCGCCCATGCGGCGCAAACCGGCTCCACCCCCCCCATTTCCTGGCTAGCCCGAGGACGCGATGCAGGGCCAGGGGATGTTGGACGCCGCCGGCCTTTGCATCGGGCGCATGCAACCCTAAGCGGGTCTGCGGGTCTGCAGCCCTTGATTTCGCTGCGGACAGGACTGTATCCGGCATCTCTAGGTGCCATGCTCTCTGACTGGTGGACTTCGGGGTTGGGGCCCTCAAGTCCCCGTCGCCGCGCCCAACAGGGATGCAGGGCGGTCGACTGGGGTTCCGCTTTATGTCTGTTGACTAACTCGAGAGCGCCTTGTAAGGTTCAGCACTATTGCGTGGGCCTGTTCGACGTTTTGTCCCATTGAGGCTGCTCTGCTCCTGCGGCCTGCGCCCCCCGGGACCGTGGAGTCGGTGGAGTGCATGCACGGAGGACCAACCCCTGCTGTAAAGTCGTCACGGCGCAGGTCGGGTGGCGGGGTGAGGCGCACGTTGTCCGGGTGCCAGCGGGCGGGGGGCAGGGTGCGAGGAGGGGGCGGGGGCAGCGGCGGGGGAGGTGGAGGAGGAGGGGGCGGGGGCGGCGAAGCCAGGGAGGGGGTACAAACAAAGTTGTCTGACATCATGCCCCAAAGTCCCCCGACCCCCCGGGACCCACGATCGACCGTCCCGTACAGTGTACGACACTGCCGTATAAGGCCTGTACGTGCTCCATTCTATGCCTTTCGCGTTTCGCTGGACTGCTGACCGTGTGCTCTATCCATGGGCGCGCACACCACTCCCGGTGGCCCACGTTGGTCGGGTACAGTCGACCATGCCACGGACCCCGACCCGTCAATTGGCGGTCTGGGGCGTGGGAGTGGAAGGCGGGCTTCCGGGAGCACCTGCGAGACGCCTTTGGGTGGTCGCGTGTGTGCCCGGGGCCCGGCATGCCGACATGTCCCACCGGTCCCGACTCCTAACACCGCTGGACGGGTACCAGTGACTTGCCAGCATAAGTTCGTGCCTTGCTGCATGCTCAGGGCGTGTGGTATGATGCTGGGCGCTGCTCTACGCCGCGGTGACCAAGTTCCGCCACACAGCCTCCCGAAGTCCCCCACCCCCCCCTGACCGACGACCGACCGAGAACTTTGGGCCCCCATAACTTTGCAATTAAACCTCCGTTTTATTTTCTGAAAGTGGATTCGGGATCCTCACGGCAAGCTCTGTCCAGATGAAGCATGATGTATGTCTGGGGAGGACCTGCCCCCCCCTGGCGAAGCAGCGGGAGGCGGGGGAGGCGGCGGAGACGGATGCGGAGGCGGAGGCGGCGGAGGTGACGGGGGAGTAGGAGGTGGAGGAGGAGTACGGCGGCGGACACCACCAAGACGCGTATGCAGACGCTCTACCACCCAGGGCACTCTGGGTCGGCGGTGAGCAGGATTGCTTGCAGTGCAAAAGTGGTCTGGGTCTGCCTCCCACCTGCCGCGGTGCTTCAGCGGCTGAGGGGCTTCAGTGCCGCCTGCTCGTGAAACTTGCGCTGCTCATGACGCGCGTGTGCAGCTATCGTAAGGGAAAGGGAAGGAGCCGCCTGAGATGCTATGTGCCAGGTACGGGTGTACGGCTATGCGTCGGCCCGAGCGTGTGCGCCACACCCGCGCCTTTGCTCTACTCTCACCTCAGCCTTTGACACGCTCCCTGCTGGACACCGACCTGCCCTTTACGCTACTGCCGCCTACTACCGCTGCAGAAATGGCGAACTATTCTACTGGGACTTCTATTCCCATCCCGCTCGGAGACCTTACCACAGCCCTCACTATGATCGTCCTCATGATCCCTATCGTCTGCGTAGTCACCTGGGTCCTTGGCTTCCGCCCTCCGAAGGTGGTGGCCAAGCGCGACTGAAATCGCGATCGCGTTGGCCAGCTGTCGAGGCGCTTCACAGCAGCTCCGGCGCGCTAAGCTTCTGGAACAACACACGAGCACAGCAGCTATCGCATTTGTGCAGCAATGGCGAGGAGTCAGGCGATGGCTGTCCTCATCGCGCGAGCCGCGGCTTCCGGTCGTGGCCTTGCGGGCTGCGGCTTGCTCGCTGAAGCGCGCCTCGCACAAGCGGGGTGCCAGTGGACCGCGGCAGGAGCGGGGGGGGCGTCCGAGGGGACTGCCAGCGGTACACGGTCAGCACCCCCGCCCTGCGCTGACCAGAAGCAGCAACTGCCGCGCGACCCCGCGACGCCAGCGGCATCCCTCATCAGCAGCAGCCTGCTGGTGGACAAGGGCCGGCCGCAAATCTCCACAATCGGCTACCCACCCTTCCCAGCCCCAGCATCCCAGCAATCCGTGACCTCCTCCCATCTCCCCCTGCCAGCGGCGCTCACCCACCGCACCACCTTCCACCACTCCCGCCACGTGCCACCCCTCTTGGGCGGGCTCCGCCCGTTCGGCGCTTCGAAAGCGTTGTCCACGTCAGCAGACTCCTCCTCCAAAGCACCCCGCCCCCGAGACGAGGAGCGCGCCCAGTCCAAGCCAGCCACGCCCAGCGCTGCCCCCAGCCCGGGCATCCCATCCGTGTCCTCGGGCTCCCACCCGGTCTACAACCTGCCCAACGCCGTGTCTGTAGCGCGACTGGTGTCGGGCCCCATCATCGGCATGTGGCTGCTCCAAGGGCACTACGCAGCGGCGACTGTGGCGCTACTGGTGTCCGGGGTGAGCGGGGGCCCTGCCTGGTCGAAGGTCCCGGCAGTCTGCCCGTAGGAAACGGGAGCCCAATGAACAAGGGTACAAGACCCTAGCGGCGCTATTGCTCGTGGCGCTAAGCCGCGAGCTCAGCCTGGGCCGGCTGGGCCTGGGCCGTGCTCTCGTGCCGCTGTGCCCTCAACGAACACCTTCCTCCTCACCGTTCCCTCCCCAATTCCCCCTCCCTTCCCCACCTCTTCCGCCCCGTCACCCTCAGTGGAGTGACTGGCTGGACGGCTACCTGGCCCGGCGCATGGGCGCCACCAGCGTGTTCGGCTCCTACCTGGACCCGCTGGCGGACAAGGTGGGGCGGTGCGGGGTGGGATGGGGTCGGGTGGGGTGGGGTCAAGGTGGGGCGGGCGGGGTGGGGCGGCCGTGGGGTGGCGTCAATGCAGTGCAGCTAGCCGGGTCTCGCCCACCAGCCGGTATGGCGACAAGATAAGCAATGATCAAAGCAGTCCGAGCCAGTAAATCAGCAGCACGTCGTGCGCATGTTACCTGGGATGTGGTGGAGTGGGGTCGAGGCAATGTGAAGCCGGGTGTGGGGTGAGGCATGGGGGAGGGGCCTGCACGTGGCCGAGGGGCGGGAGGGGCGCAGGACGACCAGCAGGTGGGGGAGTTGTGGCACATGCGTAAAGCAAACGGGCGTTGCGACGCACGCCATGAAGTCCCGATCAGAACCCATAACTTTCCACCCACCTGCATACCACTTCGCCCGTTCACGGCTCCCATGCTCTTTCCCGACGGCCGCCCCGACCTCCACCCGCCCCCGCGGCACCTGCCCCCAATCGTGCCGCCCCCAGGTGCTCATCGGCTGCGTGGCGGCGGCCCTGCTGGCGCACGGGGACATGCCCGGCTGGGTGGCGTTCTGGGTGGTGGGGCGGGACGTGGCCCTGGTCACAGGCGCCTTCGTCTACCGCTTCCGCTCCTTTGGCTGGCGCTGGCCCGGCAGGGAGGCATTCTTCCGCACCGCCGACGCGCCGGCGCCGGCAGCCTCCGCCGACGGAGCGGCGGCGCCAGCGGCGGGGCTGGCGGAGGCTGCCGCCAGCGGGGGGGCTGGAGATGGTGGCGGTGTGGCGGGGACCAGGCATGGGGTGGCGTTCATGAAGCCGCTGATGATTAGTAAGGCCAACACGGCCCTCCAGCTGGTGCTGCTGGGCGGCTACCTGCTGCGCGGGATGTACGGCATGCCGCCGGATGACGTCATCACGGCCCTGGAGCTGACCACCGTGGGCACCACCATCACGTCCGGGGCGGTGTACTGGTCCATCGCGCACCGCGGTGGGCTGTTCAAGTGACGGGTAGTGCGGGCGGCCGGGCTGGAGTAGGAGCGGGGCCTGGATGTTGGTGAGGAGGCGGGTTGAGGAGGCGGGTTGGAAAGCCTCCAGGAGCAAGAGGGCATTGGCGGAGAGCTGTGGCCGTCGGTCGCAGTCGGGCAGGGGCGACATCCGTGGAGAGCGGGGCTAGTAGACGGGTTGGACTTTAGCTAGTACATGTTGCCACGTTGACCGCAAGTGTATGCGGTCCGTTTGGTCTGGAAGTTGGCTAGGCGCATGGGTAAAGCGGCACATGCTTGGGTTCCTTGCTGCAAGGCGCCAGCTGTGTCGGATCTCTCTGTCTGGTGGCCTAAGGCATGCACAAGGCACTAGTGGAAGGTCTCAACAAAGCTTCACTGCCGTGTCGCATACGCAACCTCAGAACCCCGCCCTCAACACGAATCGCGCGCAACAGCCCTCGACGACCAGTCTCGGTACGACATGAAAGCCCCCAACCCCCCCACGTCCACACGGCATGCCTGCAGCACTGTGTCGGCGGGCTGCGCTCGGCATAGCCTCTCCCTCAGCTCAAACGTAGTACGATACACTGGACAGACAAGCGGCAGCCCTTTAACAAGCTCTATCGCTTGCTCTGGGCCGCCAATATCCCAGCTACAGCTGAGCTTAATGTACACTCTGGTGCGCCTGGCACTGCGGGCTGCGGCCTCCAAGAAATACGCTCTGGCCCCTCCATCGCGCCGCACACGGGGCTGCGAGGCGGCCCTGCCAAATCCTTTTTGCGCCTCCTTCCGGCGTGTGCTCTTCGCGCGGTAGGCGCAAGAGCCCGACACGCCAATTGCATACAGGCCAAGGGCCTGAGGAGCCACAGGCGGGCCCAAAAAGCAGTGCTCAACTCTGCCTAGCTAGCCTACTAGCGCACCCTCTATGGCGAACTGAAACGCAAACAGTACCAGTGGTGAGAACACTGCCGAACCAGGCGTGCGGCACCCAACATGCGGGAGCGCCTGTGGGCGCGGAAAGGCGGCAGGACCCGCGCCCGGCGTGTGCCGCCGGCGCGCTTGAGACAAGACGCGCGCCCATTCGACGTATGAACGAGGTCACCCTCCAGTCCCCTCCCTCGCGCTCTCCCATCAAGAAGCCTCTGAACCTTCGCAAGAAGTCTCCCCCTCTCGGAACGCTTCAAGCTGTTTGCCGCCTGCTCCGTATCGGAGCGGGCGCTAGGCCTCCTAGGCAAGCCATCACGTGGCGCTACTCGCGGGGCAGCTAGCTGGCTCCATTGCCCCTTGGAGGTCCGCTCAACACTAAGCCCTCAAGCTCCTGTGCTCCACTCCCGCTCCTCGAGGTTTGGCGCGCTTGGCCCCCAATGGATCAAATGCGCAGCCCGTCAGAGAACGCCGCCTCGAAACCAGCGTCCCCGTCCGCGGCAGCGCGCCGAGCATTGCGCTTGGCCCTGCGGCCCTGCCCCGGCGCCTGGGGCCCTGACGGTCCCGCGCTGGGGCCCGCGCCACTGCTGCTCGCCGCGACAGTGCCCTCGCCGCTGCCTCCGGCACCGGCGGACGCCCTGTTGGTGGTGGCCGCGGCTCGGCCCTTGCCGGCCTTGCCGATGGAGGCGCTGCTGCTGGCAGCGGCCGCAGCGTTGCTGTTGTTATTGTTGGCGGGGCGCGCGTAAATTCTGCCGGAGCGCATGAATCCGTTCTCGCCCAGGCGGCGGTTGCCGAGGACAACGCGGGCACGACCTGCGAGGACGGCACGGGAGGGCGGTCAGTGATATGGGGCGGGTGCCGAGTCATGGCCAAGGCCATCCACCCGGCCCAAGGACTGGACCGGAGCGGCTGCCTGGCTGCCGCGTGAAGCCATCAGCCCGAGCTTGGCAGCGTCGTACCTGCTGCCGAGCTGAGGTAGTACTGCTCCAGCTCATCGTCGAAATCGACATCCTCGTCGTACATGCCGTACTCAATCCACTCGGGCGGCAGCTCCTCGGCCGCCATGCGGCCCGAGACCGCTTTGCCATTCTCCAGGGTCTGCGCACATAGGCGGTCCTTTGTGAGGCGCGAGACATGCATGCAAAGGCCGCTACCCACCCGAACCGCTGGGCCTGGGCCTTCAGCGCCAGGGCCCAGACCTCAACCCGCAGCCGTCGTGGACAAGTCCGCGCATCCCCTTAACCTGCTCTCGCCCCTCCTCTCTCCTTGAATCCTTACCTTGACGTGGTCTACGAACCACTGCGCCCGCTTCAGCAGGCACACGCTCTCCTCCACAGGGGCATCGCTCAGCGTGCCATCCAACAGGCGGTGAGTGTACAGGTAGTTGAAGGGGGCCTTGCACTGCGGGCACCAGGGCGCTTCCTTGCACTGCGCCCACTGCAGGATGCAGTTGACGCAGTACTCGTGTTCGCAGCCTTTGATGATGGCCAGCTCCTCTGCGGATGGCGGAGAGGGGACACGTTGGGGGGAAATACTGCTTGATGGTCGCCACCTAGGGTTTTGGGCGACTAGCTTTCGCTTGCTCAGGTCGCTCAGGTCGCATCACAGCCCGCCTGATGAGCACACCTGGCTGGATGGCGCTCAGGCACACGGCGCAGACGTCGCCCGCGAGAGCGTGGTCGTCATCGCCGTTGTTAGCCACTGACGCGGGCTCCGCGACAGGCTGAGGATCGGCCGCCTGCTCATGCTCCGCGTAGCCACCCTCGTAGTAGCCGTCCTCCTCCTGTCGAGTGCCAAGCGACAGCAGCGTCAACCCTGGGCTCTAGGCTCTCGAGTGGCCCCCCGAGCAGCGCTCCCACCTCCCAGTAGGCCTCGTCGCCATAGTCGTCGTCCAGGTCCTGCAGAGCTCGCCGGTTGCGTCCCATTCGCGCGTCGAGTGCAGGCGAGAGCTGGGGCGAGCGGCCGCGTCTCCGGCTGGAACGAGCGTCCGCAGCTGCTGCTTTGGCTGCAGCCGAGCCTTTGAGAGTTGTTCAGCGGCTGGAGAACTCCATGGCGCTGGTGAGGGTGTGGCTCGGCAAGAGAAGGCCGAGGACCAACGCCCGAGCTTGTCCAAGCTTTAAGTGGCTGCTTTGGCCCGGAGGCCTGCAGCACCGGTGAGCACAGGGTGGAAAGGGTGCGAGCCGGCGATGCGGGCTGCTGACCACGCTCAAGAAGAGTATTCAAATGGACGTGTGCTCCTTGTGGGGTGTGGTTTGCAAGGTGTCGCCTGGGGTGTATACAGCCGGTGAGGGGCTGCCAGCACACAAATCAGCGCCGAGGCGCACAGTCAATGGATGCCCGGCACCTGGCGATACCCAGCGCATCCGCGCTTGCCATGAGGAGTAGGATAGGGCACGCCAACGAACAGCGTGAAGACTAGGGGCCGCGCAAAAAGCTTGCCTGGGCACGCTGCGTCCTCGCCACGCAGCTCCGCACAGCCCCGCACGGCCCCAGCGCCTGGTGCCACGCTGGCCCGTTTCTTGGCGTCCGCCCACTCCCCCAATGCCGCCACCCATATACCACCTTAACGGTGCAACAGCGCTTAAGGATTAAAGAACGAATCTGTGAGTAAGGATTAGGGCTCTGCCAGCCCGCTATCGGCTGCCGCTCTGCCCACGAACCCAGGGACAATTCCCCGGGGTCCTCTTCCAAAGCCGAGAGACACAACGCATGGAGGTGGGGGCGTCCAGGCACGCCGCAAGTCACCAACCACCGCCAGGACCACATCAAAGAGTACGCAGAGGAGGGCCTAAAGCGGCCATCGAGCCGGGTCCGGTGAATCTGCGCAAGCCGTTCGCCCTAATGCTACCTGTGTATGTCTACCTCTGTCCTCCGCCACGCCCTCAAGCTGCTAGCTAACTCTGCTTCTAACCCTTCCCCGTGCCAGCCGTCCACCGGGCTATTTACTCCACGCTAACGACAACCAGTCTTCCCCACGTTCCTCTCTCTTCCGCCTCCGTCGAGTCACATGAGCCCGTACCGGCCTGACCCCGTGGGCGAGGAGCCTGACCCCGCACCTATGTCATCTGCTCGTGGCGAATACGAGCTGAGCTTAGTGGCCCTGCAGGGGGGGCATAGAGCAGAGGGGCGTCAGCAGGTCCTTCCAGCAAAGGGAACAGTACAGGGTACAGGTCCTTCCAGCAAAGGGCCCACTTCAATGGGCGTCCGAGCACGCTGCGGTGTCCTTGGGCACTACCCATGATACCGTAAGCGGTCATAAGCCTTGCCCACAGCTCCTCGGCAGTCGCCAGCGCCCCGGCTCCAGTGACAGCGGCCCCCAACCCCACACCCCCGTTGTCCCCCAATACCAACCCTGCACTCACGCGGCCGACTCCATCTCCACGCACAGCCCCAGCAGCTTCATCGCCAGCGTCTGCGTGTGCCGCCGGCGCCGGCCCCCCGCCAGCAGCATCGCAGCCGACACCAGCACCAGCACCCCGCAGCTGCCCACCGCCAGCGCCACCTCGGCACAGGCAAGGACCAGGTGCAGCCGGAGGCTTGCCAGCCCGCGCCAGCCGTGCCCGTGCGACTCGTCCTCCTCGGCCGCCACGTCATCGGGCGAGTCCATGTCTGTCGTACCATCGTCGTACGAGCCCGGGACTCGCAGTGGCGCCGTGCTGCTGTGGCGCAGGATGAGGTAGCAGCCAGTCAGGCGGCCCAACACGCTCGAGTGGCCGCTGCTGGCGAGCCAGGCGCGCAGGCACAGCCAGGCCAGGGGCGCGCCGTAGCTGCGGGCAGCGGGCGGTGCCGATGGGGCGTAGAGATAAAGACCAAGCAAGCAAGCAATTGCATGAGCACGAGCACAGGCAGGCGGGGCAAAGCGGTCAATGCCCTGCTGCCGGCCTCGACACGCTCCTTAACACGCTGGAGCCCACGCCCCAGACCCCATCCGGGCCGTAACCCACGCAGCCGCACCCAGCCCAGGCCGCTGCGGCGCACCCGAGCAACGGAGAGCCCAGCAGCAGCCCCAGCGCCGCCGCCAGCGCTACGGCCGCGGGCAGCGCCAGGCCCTCCGCCAGGTACTCGGCCAGGGCCAGGGCCGCGGGGGGGCGCCGCACCTCGTACGTCTGAGACAGCAACGGCAGGGTCGCATCATCGCAAACGGGAGGGATCGGGTCAGGTGGATTGCAGGCCGGCCTTGTTCACGCCTGGGCTATCCAGCCCAACGACCCCGCTCGACCGTCCCACGCTGGCTGCCTAGGGATGGGGGCCTGCTCAGCCCGGTCCTGCAACCGCGCAAGGTGCCTACCCGCAGGTCCGTGCGGGTCAGGAGGCCGCGGAAGGCGTCCGGGTCCATGCGCCGCAGGTCCTGGGGTCGGACATGGAAGTTGGAAAGGGCCGTTACTAATTGGTTACTGGTAGTCGGACGGGCTCAGGCGGCACCGTTGGGGAAGAAGCCTGCGTCGACCCCGTGAACGGTTGAACGATCATCCAGTCGCCGCCTTTGAGGAGGCGCAGGGCTCATGCAGCGTGGCGCTGTGGCCGTGCAGGGCGGATGACATGGGTGGGCCGCTCCGGCCGCTGTGCGGCCCTCACCTTGTATACCCGCACACGCGCCTCAGCTCCCTCCCGCTCCCAGTGCGGCGACTTGCCGCGTTTGGAGCTGCAGGGGCAATGGGCGAGCGGGTGCTGTCAGGTCCATAACTCGCCGGAAGCCGGAAGCAGCCCTGGTAGCCGGACGCATCACATGCTGCTGCATGCGTGCTGCCCCGTAGTCTCACCTCCACCCCTCGCCTCCACCCCCACTCGCTCCTTCTTCATCAGCGAAGAGCTTCTGCGACCCCGCCCCTTGCCCCCGCCTGCGGGCCCCACCGTATGTGCTCCTGGAACTCTGCCGAGCTGGTGAGCCCCTCCAGGCTGCTGATGGCGGGCAGCAGGGCAGCCTGACGGGCCAGCAGCTCCGGGTTCCAGCCCTGAGCCACGGGCGGAGCACGGCCACCGCCAGGGGTCCGCCCGACCGCGCCAACCGCACCGCTGCCCGCGTCCGCTGCGCGTCCGCGGCCGCCCCAGCCGCGGAACAGGCCCCACCCCCGCTTCGGCGCCACCCGGCCGCCCGCCGCGCCACGGCCCTTGCCGCCCGCCGCCGGCGTTGCCAGGGGCGTGGGCGCAGTGGCGCCGTAGCGCTGACCGCTGAACGGCGGTGCCGCTGTTGGCGACGGCGTGGGCCCTACAGAGAAGAGGAGCGGCCCGTCCTGGTGGTGGTGGCGCGCCTGGAAGGGCGGCACCGCGCCGTACGGCGTGTACGGCGACTGCCCGACGCCCCCGTACGGAGAGTCGCCGTACGGCGGCGCATAGTGGTGGTGCACGTGTACAACGGTCGGGTCTGGGGAGCGCCTGCTGCCTGCGTGGCGCTGACGAAGGTGTCGGTCGCTGCCTCCTGCCCCCATGGCGCCTCCCCCGTGGGTACCGTTGGGGCCGGGCGCAGCGTCGTCGTCTGCCTCGTGGAGCCAGAGCTGCGGCGGCGGGGTCGGCGGGCTGCCGTACGGAGTGCCGTACGCGTTGCCTGAGAAGTCCTCGCTCTCGGCGTCCTGCTGGGCGGCGGCGGCGCGCCTCCTGTGGGTGTATGGATGGCAGGTCGCGGGAGTCCTGGTTGGGAGTCTTGGTTGGGGACGCAGGAGAGCAAGTCGCGGTCCAATCGAGGTAGTTCTATACTATCATTGTGTTGTTAAAGTTAAACAAGTAGGCCGGGGAATTGCCGGCGGCTTGTGTTGAGGCTCATATCCCGGCCCCGTGGTGCAACCCCCCTGCCCTGTGGCAATCCCCCACTCCCCTGACTCCAGCCGTGTCACCCACCGTCGCCACAGCGAGCCCACCGTCCACTTGCATGCCCCAGCTGCTCCCCAGAGCATAAGGACGCAGGCAAGCACCGAGCAAAGCGCGTTGACCAGCTGGCTGATGTCTGGGGGGTCGTGGCCTGGGCCCGGCTCCATCGGGTCTCCAGCCTCCAGCGTGCAGCGCGTAGCGTGCTCTGGGATCAGCTCAGCTAGCGTGAACCCCATTGTTGTGTCTGCCGGCAAAAGTGGAATGCGCCAATTCAAAGTATGGCGACTAGCGGCGTCATAGTCATGGACAGTATGATGCTGTGGAGGTAACACTAGCGCTATGAAGGGGTATGCAGCTCGAGAGCTAGCAGTGCTATGACCTGCATTGATGCGCTCATCATCCCACTTGCGCTGCTGCAGACACCGCTTCCCGAACATACTTCACTGCAACGTTTTGAAGGCCACACGCGTAGCACCACCGCCCTGACAAGCACTCGGTGTCGGTGCTGGTGACAGTCGCGATGCCGCACCGCTCGCCCTAAGTAGCCCACACTGCAGCACAAGACGTGTCGGTCGAAATGGCACCAGGCGGATACCGCCCCGAGACCGTCGTCTTCGTCCTAGACGTTGTCCACGACCCCGGGTCTTCCGACGATGCGAAGGCAGTGGCGAGGCTGGAATTGCTCAAGCAAGCGATACACATGTTCGCTCAGGCGAAGGCAAGCGGAGCCGGCTGGGCTTCAGAGGCCCAAGGCCCGCTTGGGGCGTCCGGCCGGGGTCCTGCCCACGGGCTCAGCCCCGCCCTCGTGATGGGTGTTCCCGAGGAGGAGGCTGGCAGGGCTGCCTGAGTGTGGCAGCTCACGGGTAGCAAGCTGGGCCCCGAACTACTCCCCTGCATGGCCTCCTGCAATACCATGTCCTTTGCATGCGTGCCCGCATCCACCCCCTCCCCGCACGCCGTACCGCAGAGCCGCGTCAACCCCCACCACAAGTACGGGCTCGCGGTCATTCGGGTGAGCTGCGTCTCCGCAGCCCTCTCTGCGCCTGCGCCTGCGCCTGCGCCGGCTCCCCTTGGTCCTGGCTTTGTAAGGGCAGCGACGTCAGCGTGTTGCCCGGCATGGCCTCCGCTCCCAGCTGCCCTCAGCCTGGGTCGCATTGGGCGGCATTGCGCTTGAGCCACACCCGTTCAGGAGACGCGGTCACTGTGCAACGCCTGTGAGAGGCAGATACACCTCAAGCCCGAGCGGTACACCAACGCTCAGACGCCCGTCATGCCGCTTGCCTGGATGCTGGGCCCCTCGTGCAGGACACCGTGCAGTGGGAAGGCCCCGGCCTGACAGCCTCCCCCGAGGGCCTGGCCTCCGCGCTCCGCGGCGTACAGCCCTTCCCGACCGCCCCGGCGGCGGCGCTGGCGGCGGCAGCGGCGTCGGCCGCCTACGGGCAGCCGCTGCCGCCGCCGCCGCCCCCGCCGCCGCCCCTGGAGCTGGGATCGGTGCTGGCCTTGGTGCAACCGGTGGCTGTGGCGGAGGAGGCTGACGGGGCCCGGGTGAGGCGTTGGGGTCGCATGCGCGGCTGGGCTGTGGGGAGGGGGTTCGACGAGCCCGGACGGCTGCTGTCCACCGCTGGCGTGAGGCAGGGGTTGATGGAAGCAGGATTGCAGCGAGTGCATTGCAGTGTGGGGGCGGGTCCCTTGGACGCAGGCATGAGGGCAGGGGCCGTGGCAGGTACTGGCGGGCGCGGGAGTTTGGGTGAGGGGTTCTTGAAGCGAAGGTGCGCGCTACAGCCACAGCAACCAGCTGCAGTGCAATCCGCAGTGGGTTTGGCCGCCTTCAGCTCCTGTCGCTTAACTGCGCCGTACTGCGCCGTACGCAGGTGCGCGTGCTGCTGGTGTACGGCCGCTCCACGGTGATGCCCACGTGGCGCCTGCACCGCACCGGGCTGAACCTCCCCGTGGACGTGGTAGGAGGGCATGGGGGCGGGAAGGCGGCGGCAGGGAAACTGGCGGCGATAGTAACTGTACGCGCACGGCCTGTAGCCGGTAGTGTGTTTGGCTGCAAGGGCTTACAGGGGAGCAGGGAGGTAGTCGGCGCCCTCGGGTCTCGGTTGATGGAGCCGGGGCCGGGGCATGGTGCTGAGGCGCAGCAAGAGGTTTCAGTGAGGGAGTTTTGGGCACGTTGAGACACGTGACACAGCAGGGACAGGGTCTTTCACGCACATGGACCCCGTTGTGACCCATTGCCCTCGTGCACCCCCCCTACGTCCGGCTTCCCCTGCCTGCCGCGGTTCTCATCAAGCTGTTTGGTGAGCGGGCTTCTAGGGGGGAAGGGGACCGGCGGCTGCTCCTCCGCTGGTCTTGAGGGGCTGGCGGCACCCGTGTCCCGCATGGCGCCCCGCGCACGGTTCCGTGCAGTTCGATACTCACCACCCGCACTCAACCCCGCCCGCTGTCGAGGACCTACCTCCTTCTGTCCCGTGTGCCCCCGCTTGACAGTTCACGACAAGGTGAACGCAGCGGCCGTGGCTGCTGCGGCAGCGGCTGCCGGCAACGAGAGCTGCCCCACACCCCAGGATGTGTACACATGGCTAGAGGTGGGCTGGGGCGGGCAGGCGGGCTGAAATGAGGGAACGGGTTATAGGCGTCTTTGAGCTAAACAGGACCTGCAGCAAGCGCTGCAGACACACGCAAGTTGGCTTGGAGGCGCACTCGCCACCGCGCTCGCGTCCGCGCTACCAGTACCAGGGCTGGGCTGCCCACCTGTCCGCTGCGTTGCTCCCTTTTCCTCCCCCTCCGCCACCCTCCCTAGGACAACGTGGACGAATTGTCCCAGCGGGCGGGCCACAGCGCCTACATCCTGGAGAGCGGCTCGCACCTGGCCAAGAAGGTCACGGCGCTCATGGTGGGGCCGCGTGCTGCGCGTGACGTGCACCGCACGGGCCCGTGCGCTGCGCGTGACGTGTGCGGTGTGCGCCTCTTTGCGCCGCGGGTGTTGGTGTGGGTGTGCAGCGAGCTGCAGTACCGTAGATGGGGTTGCATACTGAGAACTTGGCGCCCTGTCCCTTGCCTTGCATCAGGTGTGCCTCATCGCGCACCCGAGCCAGCGGCCCTTGCAGCGCCACCTCCGCACCTCCCCGCTCGACCTGGCCGCCATGCCGCCGCAGCCCACCGCCGCCAGCGCCGCTGACGCCGCCGCTGCGTACGCCCCGCCGCCGCCGCCGCCTGCCGCGGCCGGGCCGACGGCCGGGCCGCCAGGAGCGCCAGCTCGGCCGCCGCCGCCAATCCCGTCTGGTCCGGCGGTGACAGCAGGAGCGGCCGTCAAGCCGTCGGTGCCGCCGAGTGCTGCGGTGGCGGCGGCGGCATCAGCACCGGTCTTCCACAACCCCCTAGCAGCGGCAGCCGCGGCGGCAGCAGCACCGCTGCACACCACCTCCGCCGTGCACTACCCGCTGCCGCCGCCGGCTGCTGCTGCCGCGCCCCCGCCCGCAGCGGCGGCCGGCCCGTACACCAACCTGATCGACCTCCTCGACCTCACTTCAACGCCCGACGCAACGCCCGCGTCGGCACAGCCCCAACCATCACCATACCAACGGACAACGGGCAATACCGCTGACACGCTGGCAGGCCTGACGCACGGGCCCCAGGAACAACAGCCCCAGTACCCGCCGTACCAGGCCCAGGCCCAACAGCACGTGCAGCAGTACGCGCCGCCACACTCGTACGCACCACCGCCGCCGCCCCCCGCAGCCGCTTCGTACCCCCAGGCGCCCAGTCCAGCGCTGGGCTCACAGTACGGCGCGGCCGAGTACAGCCTGCCGTACACCCCGTCGCCAGCGGCAGTGCCGTCGTGGGACGATATCGGGCCTCCGCCGCCAGCCGCCGCCGACCCACTCGCGCCGGCGCAAGGCCATGCCCACACGCCGGGGGCCCCGGGGCCGGCATACCCCTTCCAGGCCGGGTGAGGGACGGAGCACCTCTGGCGCTCCACGACGGCATGGCGCCGCCTGTGGTCGGGTGGCAGCAGGGCGGCAGCATAGAGGCCTTGCCATGACGACGGCATCTCTCAGTGGCGGGTGACTGATGCTGCCTGGGACCCAAGAGAGGTCAGTGCGGGTCATGACAGGGACTTGCGCTGTGGCTTGCAGGGGGCAAGCCCGTAAGGTGGGTCGCTTGGCCCCAGCGGTCAGTGCTAAGCCCCCAGGGGGGGCCTTCATTGTGAACACCAAGGACTGTTACCTGGGGTTGAACGCAGTGGCCTGCTGAGCAAGGCCAACGGCTGCTCGGGCAGCGACGAGGGTGGCGGCAGCGCGTAGGGCTGTGAGGTAGTGGGGGGGCCTCGGCTGGGGGCAGGCCCCGTGTTGCCGACTCAAAATCATGAGCTTCTGCCATCCGGGGAATGCTGTAGTGCTAAACTGAACTCATTCTGGCCTGGAGCTCACTGCAGGCGTTGTTTGGGCTTGGTAGGGTCGAATGAGCAGGGTGCTCCTTACTATTTGGGGGGCCTGCGAACGTGGCGAGGTGTCCGTGTGGGCGGGCCATGGAGCAAGGCGATCGGCTCCACCATTTCTGGTATTGCCCAGCCGCTGTGGCTGTTCGTATGCGCCTCAGTCATGGTATTGGCAGGGCGGTGAAACGACACGAGGTGTGGCTTGCTGTGCCCCCAGAGGGCACCGGGATTCATGCGCGAGTGTGGGACGTGGTGTGTCTGGCCGCGATATGCGCGATGGACCGGGCCAGAAGGTACAAGTATGCGCACAGGGACGCTCAGGACCACTCCTTGATGATGGCACAGGCTTTAGCAGTAGCACGAGGCGAGTTTGAGGGCCGTTTGCAGTGTTTTGCGGAGGTTGGGCTCACGCACAGGGGCTGGGATGAGGTCCCAACCGACCACCCTTTCCTAGCGGCCAGGGCGGATGGATCAGTGCAGTATGCAGGCCCGGACGCCCCTTGATGGAGGCGGGGCACACCCTGCGGCGCATAACAAACGGGAGGGAGCCGCAGGGGGAGAGGTGTACGGCCAACAGTGTGAGCACATGATGAACGGTAAACGGTTACTGGTAGGAGGCGCGGCCGAGGAGGGGCCATCGATACACGCCGAGCATGGTCATTGCGTGCCAAGGACTAAGGTGGGACCTGAGTGTGGTCAGTGCAAGTTATGACAGGGACTTGCGTTCTGGCTTGCAGGGGGCAAGCCCGTGAGGTGGGTCGCTTGGCCCCAGCGTTCAGCGCTGTGACCCCAGGGGGGTCCTTCATTGTAAACACCGAGGACTGCGGACGTGCGGTGGCGGGGAGAACGCAAGAGGGTTAGCCCGCACATGGAAGACATGGGGGGGGCATACGCGAGCCGTCGTCAGAGCGAGGCACGTGTGATGGCGCATGGCGGTGCGCGTGGCCCGCAGTAGGGGCTGTAGGGCCCAATGGGTAACATAACTGTGCTGCTGCCTGCTGGTGTCACCCGGCTGGGGGGCCAGACCCAAATAGCTGCACGTTGCATTCACCCTAGGGCCTAGGAGTGCCGGCAGCCGGGCCGTCACGCTGTGCTTCAGACCTTAGTTTTGAGGCCCATGCTGAATGGGGCCGATATAGCGAGATAGCATTTGTGATGCTGCAGCGCCGCCGTGTGCAGCGCCCCAGCAGTCGTCTGCGGGTGTGAGAGGGGGGCCTGATGTGCTTCGATGCGATCCGGGGCCAAGGGGCCGGGCTCAGCGGAGGCGGATGTGCTGTCCTTTGCTTGCCCTTTTCCGAGTACTGCATGGCGTGTAGAACACGCTGCTACCTGTTCGTTGCAGTGGGGGCGTGGGGGCTGCGTGCTCGTTACCCCGGCGGCCGGCTCACGGAAGGGGCCCCGTCCGCCCCCTTCACAAGTCGCCACGTATCCGGTAGTGCCGCCAACCGCCGAGTGCGAACTGGCCGCTGTGCACTTGAGAGCTCCAACGCGCGTTGTAGCAGTGCAAAGCGTCTCGTGCGGGCCCAGGGCGCCTGTAATTCACAACCCACCATTTGACGACGTACGTCGGTTTGGTAATGGCCGCGGACAGTCGACTGCAACACCCTACTCACTGAGCTGGCGTGTGGTAGCTAGTGAGCTCGAGGTATTGGGCCATAGAACAGCGCAAGCGGACTTTCCGCGCCGGTCGTGAAGCGTGCAGGCCTCGAGCCCCTTATAGACCGGCCAGGCCTACTGACGTCGCGCTGCAGTGATCAAGCAAATTAGTTCCCTTCCATTTCGGACGCAGCGTATTCCTGAGCTCGGGCGGCGATTGGTCGGAGCAACTGGGGTTTGCCGACGCCGTCGTTCGGGCGCACGTCCACCTTCGACAGCCCTCGCTGATCTGCTGAGAGCGTATGGACACCTGCGCCGGGGTCACCCGCGGAAGCAGACCTCCAAACCTCTCGCTCGAGGCTGCAAATGCTCTTGTCTTACAGCACCAGAGCCAGCTGGCGCTTTCACACACGCTACTCAAACAGCTTGAACGTCAGCTCATACAGGTGAGGGGGCGGGGTAGCTGTCACACTTGTAAAGTCGTGCGTGGTGCAAATGTGCGACTGACGCCGGCGCCGGCCGGTTACCCGCAGGCCCAGTCCCAGGCGAGCATGCTGGACGCAGCGCTGCGGCGGCATGACGAGCGACGCGCAAAGTCGCGAAACCCCAACGGCGATGTCGCCGACCGCGGCGTGGAGGCAACGCGCGATAGGGGCTTGAGCGGGGCGTGCGCTACTGGCAAAGCGTCTACAGAGCCGGCCGACAGTCAGCAGTCCACGGCGGCTGGGCTGGGGCGCGAAGCCCTTGTCGCTGGGTCCCGGTCGCTGGGTTCCGTGCGCCCCGCCAAGCGCCTGCGGGGCCCGCTCCCAAGCGCCAACCCCGCCCCGCCGCTGGCGCCGCTGCAACAGCCACCGCCGCCGGCAATTGCCCACCCCTCGTCTTGTGCACGGCCTCAGCGCGCTGCAGGCTGCGGCGGGGCCCCGCTCCTCCCGCTGACATCGCGGGCGACATCGGTGCCAGGGCTGGCCGGCGCTAGCTGCAGCGCAATTGCGCTGGGCCCCTGCCCCAGCGTTCCCGGCGCCTGGCCGCTCCTCCCTGGAGGCATGGACGTCTCTACCCCTGTGCCGGCAACGTGCTACGGCTGGATGGCGAGCCCGGCGGCTTTCCAGCTGCCCGCCCCGCCGCCGCCGTCGCAGCCAATGGCGCCGCTGCCGGCAGTGATGCCGGCCCAGCCGCAGCCGCTGCAGCCGCTGCAGCCGCCGGCCCTCTCGGGGTCGCCATCTTGCTCCTCCTTCTTCACGGCAGCTGCCCCTGCCAGCTCCATGCAGCGAGCGCAATCGGTCAACTCCATCCAACTGCTACCGGCCAGCCCTGCCTCGCCCGGGGGAAGCCCGACGGCCAGCGCCTTCGCCGTGGCGCCGCCGGCCGGCGTGGCGAATTTTCCGGCGCGAAGTGCCGGCGGGATGCCCTTGGGGTTGGACGGCTGGTCGCCCTTTGGACCGGCGCTCGGAAGCCCGGTGGATGGGTGGTCGCCCAAGCCAGCGGCCGCCGCGGTCCTGCTGCCCTCGCTGCCCGAGCTCTTGGCGGCTGAGGAGTCATCCCGCCAGCGGCCTTCGACACACGGGTGACCCCCCATCCTCCTCCACGGGAACACCCTTCGGATCGTTGCCCAGCAACGTCAGCTTTTGGAAGGCCATGTGGTGCCTCGGCAATGCTCAAGTATGCTTACTTCTGCAAGGCCGCGCGGGATGTCCGGCTCGTAGTACCGGTTTGGGTGGGCGTAGTACGGAATAGGGTGCCCTGAGGCTGGGATCCGAAAGACCGTCCAAGACGCGAGTCTGGCGGTCACGTGCAGCACTTTACGTAAGCAAGCGCGCGCTTTTTGCTCAAGTTGGCCGAACGGGCTTGGGTGGCTTGAGCTGTTGAGCGTTTGGACCTCAGCGGGGCTTTCTTGTGAAGCGGACCCCTTTGGTCAATGGTGTTTGCGTTCACTCTTGGCTTTTACCTTCCGTATCCTTTCTCATTTCGTGGAAAGTGACAAAAGGTATGGAGCACGGACGTCCGTCTGTGCGCTGTAAACCTGGAGCCTGGCTCGGGTTGAGTTGACGGCAGGAATGTGGCGGGGTTGGGGTCTCGGGCTTGGGTTAGGACCAGGGTTCTTTTGTTTACCCAGCTGCTGCACCTGCATACAATAAGCTGTTCATTGCTGCAACAGGTGGTTTTGCTTGTGGTTGCTCCGGTCTTTGCGTTGCGACGGGGGGCAAGATCAAGAGCTCCCTTTGCCTTCACAGCCAGAGGGCTGCGAGCCGCAATGCATGGGCAAGGGGACGCGGCTAGTGCATTAACTATGTGGGTTACCTTTCTGGTGTCAGGTTGCGTGCTTGGACCAGAGGTCAAGGGGCTTCTGCGTAGGTACGACAGGTACGGTCTGCATCTGACTGTCAACGAATCCAACTGTTTGTATGCGGCATGGAGCCCCCGTCCTCGGCGGGTGTCAACTTCGTGTCAGGCGCAATGCTCTCTCCTATGGATTGCTGGCATGTCAAGTGTGGCGCTTGGGGGACGGGGTGACAGAACGTGGTTAGGTGCAGATGCGTACGGCACGGATCTGCCTTTCATCTCAAGGCAGGTGTCAAGCGCAGTGCCCTCTCCTGTGCGGTGCTGTCATGTCGAGGGGACGGAAGAGGGACGGAGCGACAAAGTGTGGTTGTGTGGACCGCCAAGGCGAGTGTTTGCTGTATATTTCATGTCGAGGGCGTGCCTATTTCGCGCTGCACGCAAGCGTATGTTGTCTTGCAATACGATTGCGTGCTCAGTACTGGGCGTGACAATGCATAAAGCTTGTCCGGAATTGTGCCGCGGGCTGGTGGTAAAGGACTCGGGGAAGGGTGATGTTGGGGATGAGCAGAGCGCAGTGTGGAGGTGGGGATCGGGCGGGCGGGCGTCTCGGGAAAAGCAACAGGCCCCCAAGCATCCTCAATGCAGACCCCAGCGCGCCAGTGGTCGCGCTTTGTGGTTTTGTGTACGGCATCTTGCCAGTGCTTTGACTGCGTTCCCCTGATTCGCCGATGTAGTACAACACGCGGCGGCACGCTTGCGCCGTGAGAACACGCGCCAAGCAGGTTGCTGGCTGTCTTGGGCCTGCTTGGGCTATAGCGCTCCAATAAGTGTGCTTGCCATTCTTGCATTGAGGGGATTGGGATTGTCTATCATCGTCCGAGCTCCAGGCTTCCGCTGAAGGCGCGAGTCCAGTCCTGCTTCCACTCCTGCGCCCCTACCTAGGCCTGGCCGAGGGCTCCACGGAGCCAGGCTCATAGTACCCTGGGCGGGTTTCACGGGGCTCAGCCCTTCACCTGTATCTTGATTTGTAGTGGGAGAGTACGTTAGAGTACGGTACGCGCCAAGGATATCGTCTGTTGGTCCATTGCGTTTGCTTTGTTTGGATACGGCTATGTTGCGAAGACACTGTGCACGGAAGAACTGTCTGTAACATATATAGCATGCAGAGGCTCTGGCCTTGGCGGCAGGAGTACGGATACAGCTGAGGGGTTGCGCGGAGGGCTATCACGGATGGCGGGAATGACCGGCATTTCCTGTCCACGGCACGCACGGAAGAGATGGCCACAAGGGAGCCCGTTGGAGGCAAGGTGGCGGCGCAGAAGCTCCCGAGATAGGTGGGGGTTCGTGGAGAACAACCCTTGGTTACACCTGTTCACCGGTACCACCCCGCTGTCAAGCCATTCCAGACGATTGGGGCACCACAGACTAGAGGTTGCCCGGGGCAAGGGGCAAGACTGAATCCTCGTACGTGCCATCCTCCTGGCCACCCTTCTTCCTTCTGAGGCCCCCGCGCGCGCGCCACCTCGTCCTCTTCGAAAGCTCCGCGAAGGTGCGAGTGCTAGCTAGAGCGCTGCTGGACCCACCCTAGGGGCTTGGGGACCTCACCACATAGCAAAGGCACGACAGTCGAGGACCAGGCCCCGTGGCGTGTGCCGGGGTGTCGAATGGAGACCCCCAGGCAGAACACAGACGTGCCAGACGCAACCAGGAGCGGCAATCCACGCATTGAAAGCAGACACCGGCCTAAGAAAGGCCTGCAACGTGACCGGGACTGCCATTAGTATGGCAAGACCACCAGCCAGGCCGGGGGACAGAGTTGAAAGGTGAAAGTCCATATGTCCCAGAAAGGTCAGACCTGAGCCGGGTCATGCCGCCCAAGGACACTAAGCACAACATAGACTGGCACAGCCCTTGCCACGCAAGGCGTACTCGTGCCCCGACACCAAAACACCCTTCGCGCGGTTACTAGGACACCCCTACTGGACATCATGACACGCAGATTGGCGGCCTCTCTTTCCACGCCACGTGCCCTGTCACGTGCCCCGTGGCACAGCCCACACCCAGTCACCAATGCGCCACTTATGGCCTCTTGCGGCAGACGCAATCCCACGCCAAGCACCAACCCTCCACCCGAATCCACCCAGGTCCAACGTATGGCCCCACCCCACGGCCCCACCCATATAACTTATTACACAATCAACCATCGGCACAATTCCGTCCCGCACGAAAGCCCTGACCCCACACAGGAGCCCGCAGCCCCACCAGCCTCAACCCCTGCCTCCATAAAACCAATTTGCCGGCCTGCCAGTCCCAGGGGTGTGTTCCCACCACCAAAGCCCTAACCAGTGCCACCGCCACCAACCACCTGCTTCCCATGTTTTACCGTCAAAACACTTTCAACGCACAAGCAGCCCACAACACGCAGCAGTGCGGCAGTACGCAAGTAAGCATAGCAGCTCTCAACCTCCGTGCCCCCTGGCTCATTCCCGAGCCCCGAAGAATACTGTGGAGTGATAGCAAATGGTCGCCAAGCCCCATGCAAAAGGGCAATACCTCTTCCCGTACATCCAGCGCATATGGGTACGGGAATGCACTGAATGGCGGTAACGTTGCCCACACCTCGAAGGCACATCCGCTAAAAGCCTCGTTCATAGCAATCAGGTGGCTGAGAGAGTACTATCTTTCAAGATAGCTACACTGCAGACTAGAGCGTTGGCCCACCACTGGCCCTTGCCTAACTTATTCACCCGGTCCCGCAAACCGGCCTCCAATGACCGCCGGGTAGCTGCCTAATCCAACAACAACGTTGTAGTATTGAAGTAAACCTTAACCCAGTATGTGGTAGACCTCACTTCGTTCCATTTGCCGGCCTGACCGGGACGGCAGCTCGTGCCCTTGCAGCACAGCCCGCCTTTCCACGGGTTTCCCGGAAACGCGCCGTACAACCTCGAAAACCTTCCAGGCATAAGAAGACACTATTCCTCCAAAACGCGATTACCAGCACGTTAAGCTGGCAGTGGCCGCCCCACGCGCTCACAGGATATGGAGCGGGAAATCGTCCTCATTGAACTTGCCCTGCCCCACGCCCTGCCGCGCCGCTGCCTGCTGCGTCCCCAGCAGCGACAGCGCATGCGACCCGCCGCCGCCCATACCCGAGCCCGCGCCTGCGCCCATGCCGCCGTAGCCGCCCCCGCCCATGCCCGCGCCGTTGCCCACGCCGTGCATGGCGGCAATGCCGGCATTGGCAGCGGCGATGTTGGCGTTGGCCACCTGGCGCACCAGCTCCTTGTTGGAGAGCGTGGAGAGGCGGCGCCGGGCCGCCATGAGCTGCGGTGGAGGACAGGCAGAAGCGGGGGTTGAAGATGGAGATCATAAGGGGGCGAAGGCGCGAACGCCGCAGAGCAGGCGGGGCGGAGCGGGACGGGGCGGAGCGGGGCGGGGCGGGGCGGAGGGGGCAATTGAAGGGAGGGATGTTCAGAAGCGTGGTGGGTGCAGCCATGCAGGTCGTGGGCGAGAGAAGCACGGCCCAGACGGCAGAGGAGAGAATTACGAGGGCAAAGGGCCAAGCGTCCCCAAGCACGGCGGGGCGGGGCGGGGCAGAGGAACGGAGGGAGGCTGAGAGGCAGAGGCTGCACGGCCCAGATGGCAGCACGGCGCCGGTCGCCGAGCCGTGAGGTCCCAGCGCACCTGAGGGTGCGAGCGCGTGGAGGAGGAGAGCGCTGACATCTGCTGCACCAGTTCGTCGGCGGAGGGGCGGCGGCGGGGGTCCACGTCCCAGCAGCGGTTGGCGAGGGAGGAGAACTCGGAGGGGGTGTCGGGTGGGAAGGTGGGCCTGGGGGCACAGCCGCACAGGTGGAGGGGGGCCCACTCCGCTACCGGAAGAAGAGCCTCTCGCCTAATATTACCCGCGGCAGGCCTGCGCTGCAGCGTGCTCGGTGCAAACCCAACTCTCGTCCCCTTGCGTAGCCCCAGCCCGTACACGTCCACGCCATCCCGGCCAGCCCTCCTCCCCCGCCCAGCTGTCCCGCACCTGAGCCCTTCGTTCTGCACCCGCTCAATGATTTGGTCGCTGTTGAGGCCCATGTACACCGGCTGCCCCGTCAGGACCTCCCACATGACGATGCCAAAGGCGTAGATGTCGGCAGACACGTCCGTGGGGGTGGCGGCTGGCGGGCGCAGGGGGGGAGGAGGCAGGAGTTAGCGGGTGAGAGCGCGGGGGTGGGCGGCGGGGACAGGATGCGGGCTGTCCGGGCTTGCCTGCAGCTCCATGCTCATGCAAGCAAAGCTGAAGCACGCAATCGTGGGACCAGCCGCAACTCACTCGCCGAGGGTGCGATCCTGCTTTGCCTAGCCTGCTTTGCCTAGCACTTCGGGCGGCACTCAACGCGTTAAAGCTAGGTTGGATTATAGTGCGCCCACAGTTACCGCGGGGAATGGGTCGCGTAGCAGATGGGTGGGGGGCTCAGCTAACTTTTTGATAGGGGCCATCCATCCTGGCTACTGCGAGCCACGTTGTACTACTAGCTTAGCCAACATGCGTAGACCGCGCCTCCCTCGCGGCACCGCGCCGCTGCTGTGGGCGCTGCTCGCCCTGGTCCTCTTCCTGGGCTGGCGGGACTAGCGGGACTAGCGGGACTAGCGGGACTAGCGGGACTAGAGGGCAGGCGGCAGCGCGGGCGCCGCAGCGGAAACTCGCGACGCGAACCAGCGGCTGATGCGGGACTAGCCGTTTGGGGTTTGGGGTTTGATTCGGTACGAAGGACGCACTTCAACTGCCGCACAATTGTTATATATGTTACGTATAACTCGCACCAACTCGCAACTCGGGTCTGAAGTTCGGGCCGTAAGTTTCGCCGCGGACATGTCGGCATGCGGTCGCTCGGCCGGCACATGGAGCCAGCACCCGATGACATACTACGGGCTACTGCATGATTGGTCCCCACTTATAGCCCGCGCCGGGCAGGGTCAGTTTTGGGCTAAATACGGACCTCTCCTCGCTCACCCTGCCCCTGCGCGATGGCCTCCGGGGCGACGTGCGTGACCGTACCGCTGTACCGCCGCCGGCGCCGTACGGTGGCGGCGGCCGCCGCCGCCACCATGTCGCTCTCCGTCAGCAGCTTCACTAAGCCGAAGTCCGAAAGCTTGGCCACGAAGCCGCGCACGTCCGAAGGCGATGTCTGCGGACCATAACATCGGGTCAATGGCGGAAAGGCCGAATATGCGGATGGAGGAAAAAGAAAGGACGACGAGCGTGGGATGCGGAGGGCGGGCTGGTCCACAATGGAGTTGGCATGTGCCCCCACACTGTGCCCAAGGGCAGACTGGTCAATAAGTCAAGGCAGAGCCCCTCCCCGGGCCCCGCACGCGCCTTGAGCAGCACGTTCTGCGGCTTGAGGTCGCGGTGCACCAGGTTGATGGAGTGCAGGTACTTCAGCGCCAGAGCCACCTCGAGCAGCGTCAGGTAGATGTGCGCCCAGGCGGGCTGCAGAGCGCCGTAGCCGCCTGGGGGCACAGCCGGGGACCGGGTACCCAGGGGCCGGAGGACGCGTCCATGTCAGGCGGGAACGGAACACGGAACAAAAGCCCTCTGCATCTGCATCCGCCCTCTCCAGGCACCCTCTGCCCGCCCAGGCGTCTTCGTCGTCAGACTTGGTCGTCCGAACCCCCTAGTGGATGAACCCCGCGCGCCACGCACCCTTGACCTTCTCCTTGAACACGCCGTTGCGGATGGCGTCCGCGAGGCAGCCCATGTCGCAGAACTCCATGAGAATGACCAGAGCCTTCTTGGCGGGGGGGCCGCAGGGGAGCGGCTGGGGGCAGGGAGGCGGGAGGGGAGGTGGGCACAGCGTGCGCGTGTCGGTAGGGTGCGGGGTTAACCATGAAGGGCAGGACGGCTGGCGGTGACGAGGGTGGGCTGGGAAGAGGGAAGGCGTGGAGCAGGCCTGGAGCTGTGCGTTTGCCGGCCTGCGCTAGCACGTCTCCTTTGCGTGCCCCCCACGCGGTGCCCACCTGCTTGGGTGGTGCCCCGCCGCCCGCCACCCCGGCCCCGGCGGCCAGAGCCAGCGGCCCCAGCCGCGGCAACGGCTGCCGCCGCCCGCTGCTGCCCCCCGCCGCCGCTGCGATGGGTCCCAAGGCCGCCCCCGGCTCCTCCGCCCCATCACTCGCCCGGCCGCCTCCGCCAGCATCGTCCCCGTCCTCGCCCCCGTCCTCTCCACCTTCCGCCTCGCGGTTTCCGCTGCCGCTTCGCCGCTGACCCCCACTGGCACCCGAGGCGCCCCCGGCACCCAGCAGGCCCCCAGGCTCGGAATCGGCCTCCGCCTCGGCGGCGGCCGAGGGCACGGGGGTGAGGTCGAGCTGCATTGTGGACGGCTCGTGCGGGAAGAGGTAGATGGGCGGGGCGGCGCCGGAGATTCGTGCGGCCACGGGCGGGATCTGGACGGTGACGTCTGTGAAGAAGGTGAGGACCTGGGGAGCAGGGAGGCGTGGAAGTCGGGAGGGCGTAAGCTGGTGGTTGATGTACAAGGGTCGAGGTGAGGCGAGCAAGGGGTAGCAGTTGGAGGGCGGGACGTCCCAGCCCCTGGGCCCCTCGCCCAAGCCCAGAGCGTCGTGCGAGCTGCCCGGCCCCAGTCAAGACGTCGGCCCCAGTCACCTGGACGATGTTGGGGTGCCTGCGTGGCAGCGGGCAGGAGCAGAAGGGGGATACGGAGTGTTTAGTGAGGCACCGGTAGGCATGCCCGGAGCGCCTTTAAACGCTGTTACAAGCCAGAGCGCCGCTTCTTCTTGGGCTATCCCACGCGACCATGTAGCACTCTGCCACGCTCCCAGACAGCCCCGGACGACGGCGGAGACCGTGCCGCTACAGCTTCGCTACAGCCCTTCTCCCAGGGGGGTGTTACGTCACGCTCCGACGCTGTCCCGGACGGCGGAGGCAGTCCCCGACAAGCCTCTCCGCCCTCAACCCTGAGCGGCCCTCACACCCCTCTCACGACAGCGTGGACAGCACGGCCAGCTCCACAGCGTTCCGGAACACCTCGCTGCCCTCGCAGTCCCGCTCAAGGATGACCTGGGGGGCAGAGGGCAGAGGCGGAGGAGGCAAGGTCAGTACTGGCGAGGAGGCGTGCAGGCGTTTTCTAGAGCGCAGCGTAGGGAAGGTGGAGGGAGGCGGGCGCGGCGCGCATGAATGTTCATGGCTTCACCCGGTTGTGGCACGTGTCGATGCACGCACACACAGCGCTAATCACCGCGCCTGAGAGTTAACCCCCCACCCACGCCCCCGCAACCCGGCCCCCTGTACCCCCCCCACACACACGCCGTCTCCCCACCTTGACGGCCACCTCTGTGCTCTGGTACATGCCCAGGTACACCGTGCCGAACCCCCCCGACCCCAGCTTCTCCAGCATGGTCACGGAGCGCAGGTCGTCGGGGCGGGAGAAGAGCGTGTTGTACGACACGGACATGCGCTGGCGGTGGCGGGCGGGGGGCGGGGGAGAGGCGGGCGGGGCGGCAGCTCGTGGACTGAGGGGTTGCAAAGCTTTGGACGGTGGGACGCCCGTGCCCCCCAGCCCCCATGGGCCCCTGCCGCCCCCTCTTCAGCTCCCCCCCACCCGCTCCCCGGCCCCTGCCCCTGGGCGCAACCCGCCTCCCCCCGCAGCGCAGCCCCCACGCCCCACCCGACGTCCCCCACACGTCCGTGCCCCCGCCCCACCTGCGCCTGCTGCACTCGGTCCTGCACTCCGCTGATGAGCGCCGACATGCGTTTGCCCGTGAAGGACTTGGACATCATGAAGGAAGGGGTGCGGACACGGAGGCCGCCGCCGCCGCCACCGGGGCTGCCAACCAACACGGCGCCGCCGCCAGTCCCAGCTCCGGCGCCGCCGGCCCCGGGAATGGGCGTGCCGCCTCCGTTCCTGCCGGAGTGGATCCCCCCCGCCCCGGTCCCGGTCCCCGTCCCGGCCCCTGCCCCGGTGCCGAGGGTTTTGTCGCTGGTGGAACGAACGGCGAGGGAGGTGGCGGCGCCGCCAGCGGGGTTTGAGCCGCCGGGGCCCCTGCCGCCGCCCTCGGAGCCGCCGCCGCCACCGCCGCCGCCGCCAGCTGCCGCCAGGCCGAGCGCCAGCCCGCCGACGTTGCCTGAGGTGGTCTTGGCCGCGGGCCCGCCGCCCCCCACCCGCGGCGAGGATGGGCGCATGGCGTCCGTTACGTACTCGTCCACGCTCCCGTGCGAGTTGAGCGCTGCGGGAAGCGTGAGGGCGCCGGGTGCGGGGGATTGTGAGCGAGGGGTCGGGGCGGGCTCATCCCGGCGAAGGGGACTCCCCCGCGGTTGGGGCTGTTACGGTTACGTTACCCTTGGCGTGGACAGGGCGCATGCGGGTGGAGGCGCTGGCCGATTAAGGCCGTAGAGGGAAGCTGAGCGTTACCGGTACCACATTCACCTGCTGCACAGCCCCGGCCCCAGCCCCACGCACCCAGCTGCGCTGCGGTGGTCCGCAGCACTATGGTCCGGTCCTTGGGCTGCCGGGCCACACGGCCGCGGTCCAGGACCTGTGGAGGGAGGGGCAGGGCGGGTTGGTGTAACGACCCCGGAGGGTGACGCGCGTACCGGCAAGCTGGGGGCTCTCCACCGCAGTAGCACAGACACCTGCCCTACGCCCCGCCTCAGCGTCCGTAGTAGCACAGACACCTGCCTTACACCTGCCCTAGCCCAGCCTCAGCGTCCGTCAGGCACGCGCCCGAGACGACCTCCCCACTTCCCGCCGCAGGCCTCGAGCCCCGCCCCGCACACCGCCCCGCACACCGCCCCGCACACCGCCCCGCACACCGCCCCGCACACCGCCCCGCACACCGCCCCGCACACCGCCCCGCACACCGCCCCGCACACGCACCTCCCGCTGCAGCTGCTGCCACTCCGCCCCCAGCTCCTCCGACAGCTTGGAGGCCACCAGGGGCTCGAGCGCCGCCAGGAGCTCCCGCAGACCCACCAGCAGCTCCTGCGGAAGGGCGGGTGTGGGTGAGGGTGTGGGGGCGGGGTGCCCTCGGCGCATGGGGCATTGGGCGTGAGGAGGTGGAGCGTGGGGAGGTGGGAGGTTGCGACAGTGGTGGAGATGGAAGCTGGCTGGCACCAACGATTCGTATAGCGCATCGCACCATGCATCGACCGCGCATGGCCCGATGGAAAGGGGCTAACACACGAGCCGCCCTCGAGCTGGCCCCAGATACGAACTTGCTGCCGGCTGCCTGCAGCCCCGACCTAGCCATGCGGACGGCCTACATCGACCCACCTGGAGCACCGAGGGGGGCGCAGAGCCCGACGTCAGCACGTAAGCAGCAAGGAGGGGCATGTCGGGACGGCTGCTGCCCACGCCGCCGCCGCCGCCGCCGCCGCCGCCTCCAGCCCCTGCGCCTGCGGTCCCTGCTCCCGCCGCTGGCGGCGCGCCGCCCCCGCTACCCCCTCGCACGGGCCCTCCAGCGCCCGCCGCGCCGCCAGCCGCCGCCGCCGCGCCGCCAGCCGCCGCCGCCGCGCCGCCAACTGCCGTTGCCGACGGAATGCGGCCGCTGCTGACTGCGTCATTCGACAGCGGTGCGTTCATCAGCAGTGACGCGGCGTAGCCGTTACCGCTACGGCCGCCAACCGCCAACCGACTCGACGGCCGCCGCTGCCCGTTCGGTGCTGTACCGCTGAACGTACGAAGTCCCACACCCAGGCGAAGGTTCGAGTTCGACAGCGGCACCTCCCGTACGACTCCGGCGCTCAGGCCGCCGCCGCCCGGGCCCACGCTGCCGCCGAGTGCCGCGCCTGCAGCTGCACCCCCGCATCGCTCCCACATGACTTCGAGGATCATGGCCGTTGTGTGGTGCGCCGTGGCTGCCAGAAACACGTCCGTCGAGGGGCTGGACGGGTTCTGCATGAAGGCGAGGCAGTCGCCGATCCACACGCCCGCCCGGTTGGAGAGGGCCTCCGCGAGCAGCGTGTTCTCCACCAGGTAGGTTTGGCCCTCCATCTGGCGGTCAGGGAATGGGGCACGGACGGTACAGAGGTTGATCAAGGGGCATGTGTCAATGCTCGGACTCTGCCCCGCTCAGCGCATGCCAGCGGGCTGCCCGCAAGATCAAGGCGCCCACCGCCGTCTCTCCTCCGGCTTGGGCCCACACCCATCCCAAGCCTGCGCGTGAGGCCCGCACCCCCGCCCTTCCCGCGCCCGAGCTCACACCCGAACCCGCGCCCGAACCCACGCCCCCGCGCCTCCCCCGCACCTGCAGCTGGTGCTGACTGAAGTTGGACGGATTGCCGTGATCCATGGCGCCCCACAGCGCCGCCTCGCGCCCCACGTCCCCCATCAGGCTGCCCGCGCCGCCCCCATGCGCCGGCCCGCCCGTCGGCCCCACCAGACCCGGCTGACTAATGCTGCTCGCGCCGCCAACCACCCGCCCGCCCGGGCCCAGCAGGCCCGGCACGGCCCCGGTGCTCTGTAGCCGGTGGCCCGTGGGCAGTTGCGCCTGGGGCGAGGGGGCGCCGCTGCGGGCCGCTCCGGCCTGGTGCAGCGAGGCGAGGACCGGGTGGACGGGGGAGACGAGCTGGCTGGGCGGGTTGAGCTGGGGCTCGGGCAGGGAGGGCTCGGCCAGAGGGCCCGGGGCGGGGTCGGTCACCAGGCTGGGGTTGGACACCAGAGGCCCGGCCAGGCCCGCGCCGGGGCCTGGGCCTGCACCCGCCGGGCCCGGGCCCAGGAGCGGTTCTGGCAGGGAGGCGCGGGCGTACCTGCGGCGAGGTCAGGGCGCGGGGGAGGTGGGGCGAAGACGGGGTGTAACGCGATGAGGGCAACGAGCACAGGCAACAGTACGGCACAGTGCGGCACGGCTGTCTGCCCCGCCTTGCATGGCGCCTGTGCAGACGTGGGTCTCCGAGCCCGAGTGCGGGCGACAGGGTGAGCGGAGAGGCAGGATCGCGAGCTCGTAACGTCGAGAAGGGAGCGGTGCTCCGGGCGCTCCTGCCCGCATGCCCCTGGCTGAGGTCACGCGTGGGTCGTTTGCAAGCGCTGGCCCCAGTGCTGGTGCCGCCTCCCTTCCGCGCACGCTAACCCCTGGCCTCACCTGCCACGCAAGGCCATGCCCGGAGCGCCGCCTCCGCCTCCGGCCTCCCCGGCCCCAGGCATGCCGGCCTCACCCGTCGCCGTCACCAGCAGCCCGCCACCGCCGCCACCGCCGTACGATTGCATGGGACCGCCCAGGGAGTACGGCATGCCGTGCGCGCGTGCCAGCTGGGCGGCGTTCAGTGCGGGGCTGTCTTCGCCGCCCACGGCCGACTGTACGACAGATGCGTACTGCATCGACTCGTCGAAGATAATGGCAGAGGACGCGTCTGACGAGACGCAGGCGATACGGCAGGTCAGGCGCATCTGGTGCTGCTTCTCTGCGGGTCGACGCAAGGGCCCAAGGGACACGGGGTTGAGGGCAAAGGCAGGCCAAACGGCATGAGACCTCTAGGTCTACCATCCGGCGCCCCACGCTCCCCCCTGGAGCCCCCCAAACGTCGCGTGTCGCCAGAGTCCCGCCGGACCCCACCCCACCCGGTCGCCCGAGATCCCATGCCCCCGCCCCCTCGCCCCACCGCTCAGCAGCCGTACGATGCAGCGCGACAGCGTCCGTACGAGCTCGTCCAATGAGTCAACCGCCATGAGCTCCTCCACCACCCCGCAGTACCCCACCTGGGTGACACGTGGGGGGCCGGGGCGGGGCCAAGAGGGCGCCGGGCAAGGGTAAGTAAAGGACAATAACGGGCGGAGAGCGGACGGGGTAGACAGCAGGCGCCGGCCCCAGGGCCGGGGCTCCGGCCGTGAGGGACACAGTAGACTGCCGTGCCGGTCGTCAGGGGTGCGCTCCTACTGCCCTACGGCTTCCTGGCCAGCACCAAGCACCCCTTGCATGGATCGCTTGCCCACACCCCAATGCACGGGCCGTGCCCACGAGCCCAAACCCAGCCCCCTCGCTGGCTGCCGCTGTATCTCTTCCTTCGCTCTCCAATGCTCCGAATATCACCCTGGCCCCCACCCCACCCACCAGCAGGCGGTCCCTGAAGAGGTGCCCCATGAAGGCGCACACCAGCTCCAGGGAGGGCTGCCACCTGGGGTTGCGCAGGGAAGCCGGACGGCGGCAGGTCCTGAGCCGGACACCCCAACCACCTGGGCCTCACCGTTGGCCTCCACCGTTGACCACGAACATTATGGCGCCATGCTAGACCCTGCTGCGCCTTTCATTGTTCGCGCGCAGGCTCTCGTGCTCACCCTGAGCCCCTAGCCCCAGGGCCCCTGCCCCCACGTCTGCTACCTTCCCCGCCCCCCCTGCGACCCACATTGCCCCCTCGAAGCGCCCGGGCGCCTCATCCGCGAGCGTCAGCACCGCCACCGTCTCCGGCCCCAGCGCTATGCCTGCAGCCAGAAAGGCGGTCAGCCCGCCCGCCTCGCGGAGGGCGTCCCAGTCGGGCGGGAGCGCCTCTGGCGCGCAGCGCCGCAGGAATCGCTGCAGGTGAAGGGTGGGAGGGCGCGGGCGGGTGTACCGAGGCATTGGGGCGGGCAGGTCGGGGCCAGGCAACCAAGCCCGTGCCCCTGCGCTGGTGTGCGGGAAGCTCCGAGCGTGTCACCGTCCAGCCCGCACGGTGCCCAACTCCCCTACCCTAAACCCCTCCCTAAACCTTGACAACCTACCGCACTTAGTCACAGCGGCATCCGGCCAGCGCACCCTGGTCTACTGGCGCGCGTCACCCCGCCACCCTCACCCCTGGGCACTGCCCATCCAGGCGGACGTCACGGTCCCCGCCCCGTGCCGTATCGCTGTGGCTCGTGCCCTGTCCCTCTCGGTTCCCAACACGTGCACGCTCCACCTCGCGCACGTGCGCGCCCCGCACGTGCCGTACCTGTTGCCCCGCCACCAGGTAGAAGGAGGAGGCCTCCGATGCGTCCAGGAACTGGGGCAGACCCACGGGACACAGGTGCGCGGCACGGCCCCCCGCCACGACGGGCAGACAGGTGATGCCGGTGGAGGAGAGGACCGAGGCGCTGCGCGGGTGGGATGGGGTTACAGGTGGGGCGGGTGAGGTGTCAAGGGTGGACAGGCGAATGAGTGAGGTGTTAGGGTGCAGCGGGGAGGTGCGCGAGGTATGCGAGGAGCGTTCGACCGCGCCAACGCCGACATGAGGGTTGGGCGTGGGTCCCCGGGGTGGGACGGGACACGGGCCAAGGCGCACCTGACGTAGGCCACCTTGAAGTGGTCGGCCAGGATAGCACAGATGCGGCTCAGCTGGGCGTAGCTGCTGCCGGGAATAGCGCTGCAGGCGCGCAGGACGTCGCTCAGCTGCGCAGGGGCATTTGGGCACGTTCACCTTGGGCACCAAGGGTGGCCGGGCTCCGGGGGGAACGGGTTTCCGAGAGCGGGCTCGAGCCGCACTGCAGGCTGGGACGGCCTGACACAGTCTGATAGACACCTGCCTGTGAGAGCTCCTTCAAGGCGTCAAGGGGAGCAGAAGTGTGTCCGCAGTCAGCATGACCGAACAAATCCGAACCAGCATGTGACGTTGCCTTATACGCCACAGCAGCGGCTCGCCCTTGCGATGCAGGCTCATCGCTGTGCAATGGCGGCCCAGGGCCGGCAAAGCAGCAGAGCCAGCGCATGCTGCGGCCCCGAGTGCGGGACTAGTCCAGTCGGCTCAGCCAGGCGAACATCTTCGACCTATGTCGCCCTCGTGTGTCGCGGGCACGTCGTCCTTGTGCGCTCGCGCGCCATGGGCGTCGTGCTTCCCTTTTGCCTTTGTGCAGTGTCGACTCCTAATGAATCCTCAATGTCAAAGAGCGGCAGAATTGGCCCTGAGAGGTCCAGAGAGGTGCAGTTTTGTTGTTGGGCAGCCCTGACGTATATGGAACCGCCTGGTCAGTCTGACTTCTGCGGCCGATGCACGCGTACCGAATACGACTGTGTCACAACCACTTCTAAATAGATGATTGCTGAACTACCTGACCAGCGGTCGGTCGGCAGGTACTCAGGCACGTTCCCCACCCCCCTCCCCCGCCTGACTCCCGAACGACAGGTCTTCCCCCTGGCCGTGGCGGTCCGTCTCCCACCGGCTTACGCCGGTCCCGGCCCCGCAACCCATTGACGCATACCAGTATATCGTCGAAAAGGATTGTCCAGGTTCGTCGCTCATCTCGGACCCTCCTTGCGGGCCCGAGAAGAGCGAACATCTGATCATTGCGTCACAGAAGGCACCGCTTCACCCCTCCTCCACCTCCCGGCTCCTCGTACGCCCTAGTGCCCTCCCTCTCTTACTCGCGTGAGAGGCCTGCCCAGACGCGCCCCGGCTTCCCTACCCAGGCGACGACGGAACGCCCGCAGGTTGACCTACGCAAGTTGCGTAGGTGGATAGGAATACGGTCACACCCCATGGGCCAGCGGTGCGCCCGACACCTGAGCTCAAGTTCTACGCCGTGCGCCTCTAGCCTTTCTCACGTACGCGGCTGAGAGCCGACAGTTACCCTGAGAGCCGACGCTTACCCTGAGAGCCGATCTTTACCACAGGGACGTCTAGTGCCCCAGCAGACTGCGGGCGTGCCAACCCTGTATTGCCTACTGTAATGCCTACTCTGAATTGCCTCTCTAGTGCCTCTCTGTCTTGGAGCTCGTCCTTGCGCCAGAGGCTGTACTCAGTGTAGGAAGATGCCCGTTGTGTGCTGCGGGCCCGGCAACTTCGCGCCCTGCCCCACCCACACTGCCCTCCATCCCTCGAGGAGCAAGCCCCCCAGGCCCCCACGCACCCTCACCAGAGCTCTGGACTACGGGATGCGAACATTGCAGCAGTAACCGCCTCCAAATGTAAAGGCTAATGCGGGAGGGCCATCGACCTGGCCACAAGCACTCCGCTGCTAGACACAGTGCACCGAGGCCTTAAGCATGTAAGCGTCCACAGCTACCTCCACAGTCCCTAGCCCTAGCCTTTCGGTCACCTTCCGCACTGAGCTGCTGAGCTTCCAAGCGCTGCCGCAACCTGGAACTCACGGCCAAGCCCCGGTCTGAGTCTTGAAACCACAGCCCATACATGGGGTACCCTCCGAGGCCCCCACTTTGACCAATGCCACTTGCCCGGGCTTGCTAAGTACAAGCGTCCACCGCCTCGCCTTTTGCACGGCACTCCATCCTCGCAAAAGGTGAGGGCGACTGTCTACTCAACTGGCATTCCAGTTGCCAGTAACCACCCCTTATACGTCTAACCAGAAGCAAGGCAGGCTGCAAACGCCGTTGAGGAGCAACACACGCCCAGGGGCCCTTCCACCCCTGCCGAACACTGATTGGTAGTCCCTCATAGGGGCAGCCTGCCCCAGGGTTCTCCCCTGATTAGGTTCATGTGCAATACCGGTACACGTACCAACGTTCCCTGGTAGCGTGCTCTCAGCAGCGCGTGCAAACAATACCCAGCCACCCAGACCCACCTCCCAGCCACCCCGCCGGACCCAGCAGCCACCCAAGCTGCCTTAAGTACTCGCCGCTGTAAGGCCAGTACAAAATCCAAGTAGTGTTACTAACAAACAACCGCAGAGACGGCAGAGCGGCACGCACGAGTGCGATAACGCTGCTTCACATGGCATGCATGCCGGTACACCCGGTGTTCAGTGACGCCTCCCTGATCCACCCGCACGCATCCACCAGCTTAACCAAGCACGGACAGCTGTACCTAGCCGTGCATCAGGTGCATGCAACGAAAGTGGCTGCCCACAAGTACGGGCAAAAGCGCTTGGCCTCTGCGAACCATTCCTTTCACCAGCACAACCAGCCCACCGTACTGGACACGGCACACGGGCCCATACGACTACCGGTACAGATGACGAGCTAGACGTGAAGCATGCACTTACAGCACGCCGAGATTAACCAAGACGAAAGGACACGCCAGGCTGTCTTGTCCAATCCAAATTCCTTGACCGAGACACGCCATGGCAGTTGGTGTTAGTGTATGTGCAGCGCAAACGCCAGTACTTTGGGGGGAAACTCAGAGGAGGCGTGGAGCGTACGCGCCCACCAGCAGAAACGGGCCACCACAACTAAAACCGGTATGCCAACAAGACAGGCAACCGACATCAGGTAAACACGACCCCTACCCTTGCCTGCGGCCGTGGACTGAGGGAGCCAGAGTAGACGGGCACGAAGTGTATCTTATCTTCTAGTGCAATTTAGCCCCTTGACCTCTGCGCCATGAGTGCACGCAGGGTCTCTTGCAATGCTGCACCTAGGCACACAGACTTCGGTCCTTGACCTCAGGGAAAGCCAGACACTGGTGTGGCACCTGCTACATATAAACCCACGGTGGTCCTGCCCGCCCTGCGCAACGCGCCACCCTCAGGAAGGGTACGATGTAACGCTCGGAATGCTCGGCACTGAGCACTCACTGCCCATTCCCACCAGCGATTGACTGGCCACGTCACTTGGCTGACGCAGCGGCTGTGCCGTTCCCACGAAAGCGGAAGCCAGAGAGCCGGACGGGTCAGCACCTGCCTGCTGCCACTCCGCCGTCAGGTGTTGGCCCAGCCACTCCGCACCGATGTGCGGCTGCGGCTGAGGCTGAGGCTCCTGCGGCCGCTCGCCCAGGACCGAGAGGTAGGCCAAAAACTCAGGCTGCGCCCACCACAGCTCCTCCGCTGCCGCCGGCCCCGCGGTGGGTGCGAGCGAGGGCGAGGCACCAGCGCTGGCCGATGCCGCCGGCGTGGGCATGGGTGATGTAACGGCCGCCATGGGCCGTGGGGACGGCGTCTGCAGTCCGCTGGAGATGGAGGAGACGGTGGGGGCCGGGGGAAAGCTCCAGCCGGCCGGCTGCGCGAGGGGGCCCTGCAGGCCGGAGACTTGGGGGCTGTACGGCGGGGGCTGGTACGAAGGCCCCCACTGCAGCGGCAGCTGGTAGGCGGGTGCGGGGGCTTGTACGGCAGCGGCGGGGTCCACCACGGCCCTCTGCTGCTGCAGGGCGGACACGTCGAGGGGCAGCGTCCGGGCGCTTCCCGCAGCGGACAGTGCTGAAGCAGAGACTTGGACGGTGAGGTGTGAGGGCGCCTGCCTCCGCTGCCGCTTGGGCGAGGGCTCGGCCGCCTGTGCGCCCATGCCGCTGGCCGCCGCCGCCACGCCCTCGGCCCCCGTCACCAGGGCGGACGCCAGGCGCTGACGCTGGCGCTGGAAGACTGCGAGCGAAGCCCCGCTCGTGACGGGAGCAGCGGCAGGAGTGCGCGGGACCGCAGCTGCGCTCCCGCATGGGAGGGCGTTCCCCGTCATTGGAAGCCCGGAGGGCCCATGCCCTTGGGAAGGTGACAGCACAGTGGCTGTCGAGCCGACGATGAGGCCCATCTGCAGGCGTGAGTCTTGCTGGGGAAGGGGACTGGGCAGACGAGCCGGCGCACCGCTTGGAGTTGGGGCTGCTGGGGTCGGCGCGACCCCTGACCGCGGTCCACGGCAGGAGTCATGTGCGCGCCGGGTCTTGGAAGCACCACGCGTTGCGTCCAGGGCCAGTAGAGCGGCTTTAAGGTTCGACTGCGTCTCTGAGGCCTGCGCTCAGACATGGGTTGTGGGTGCGGCGTGTCAGAGATGGCCAGGGGAGATGACTGCCTTCGTGCCCTCTGTGGGGAACGCGGGTAGCGCGGGATGCGCGGGGCCCCTGCCGGCCGCCCGGTGTCAACGAACAACGGTATCACCCTTATACCTGCCGCATCATGGCACATGTTCCCGCAGAGAGAAGGCCAACGAGCTGCAATTGCTCGTTGCAGCTCGCTGCAAGCCGAGCGAGAAGCTCGACGCTGACCGCCGATGTCGCTGCACCGCACTCGAGTGAGTGTGCGGTGCCCAGCAGACTCATAGATTTAGTTTGTGGGGTATGTGCCGCTCGCGGTCGATGGTTGCCTGCAGGCAGGGCGGCCGACTCTTCAATCAAGCGAGCGAACCCAGACGCCTGGTCCGATGCATGGTCCGTTCTCTTATGCTCACGCTTTGAGGGATGCGCAGCCAGAGTGACAGCGCCGCCTCCAGTGCGAGGTTCGAGCCAGTCACTCCTGTCGCTCGCTCGCGGTGTCGCCGGCGGATGATACGACTTGCGTGGTTGGTAGCAGGCCGTGCTTATCCTATGCAACTGTAATGCTAAGCTGGAGCTAGTATGCGGTCAGAGTGCGACAATGGCACAGCGTAATGGTGGGGCCCTGCAGTATCGCATTTATTGGGTGCAGGTCTTCCGGGGCCCGCCGACAGACAATTGGAGTACTAGACTGCGAATTCATCACTTGGGTCTTCTGAGCTTGCACAACCTCGACCGCCGGCGCAAGAACGCGCGAGTCGTACCCGTTTCCGTTTCGCCCCCAGATTTTGCCTGCGCCACGGCTCGAGCCGCAGGGCCCATCGAATGCCCATTTGGCTAGCTATGATTGAAGTACCTCAGTATTATAAGAAACCGCCTCGGTGACACACGACATCGGGGATTGCCGGGGACATGGCTGTACCCGGAGGGGCGCGGACTACGGGAGCAACATCCCATGTTGTCCCAGACTCACAAGACTTGGTTCCCGGAGCTGGTCACGGGTCCCCAGGCCGTCCTTGGAGCTGGCGAAGAGTCCCCGTCCCCGAGCTAGCAACACATTGATCATGCATCATACGTGCCTGGACACCCCCAACCCCCATCAGCCTGTGTACTGACTGTACTCTCTCTCGGATGTTCGAAGGACTTACACGGCCAGCCCCTTGCTGCTAGAGAATGAGCCCGTTCCTGAGCGGCCACACGGACCTAGCGGCCTAGCGGCCACTAAGACCATATCGTGACTGGCGGCCGTGGCGGGGCGTTGAGAGAGAGGCCGTGGAGCCCAAACGTTCAGGATGTCCAGACAAAGCCCCCACCCGACCGCCGCCTGTCCTGTCGTCCCGCAGGCCCGCTCGATCAAGCTTGCACTTGATACCGTGGCCCCATGGTGACCGGGTGCGGGCCCAGAGCTATGCGTGCCCTCGTGGCCTGGCATTGCATGTTGCTTGACCCTGACCCTGCCCACCGCCAGCGCCCAACATAACGGATGTCACCACCGGATCACCACCATGGCCAGCGGAGCGCTCCATCTCCAGTGCCGAGAACTTCTGGCGCGGATCTACCGGAGGGTGCAGGGTCCAATGTTCGAGCCTCCCATCAAGGCATCAAGCCACCAGCCCGTTGCACACCGGCACACGTGACACGGCCCTGGCAACCTGCACCTGGTGGGCCCCACCTTCGCCTGAGTCAAACGCAGGCCGCAGTTGGCGCGGGGTGCTAAACTTCACAGCCATACTTTAATGCACGCAAAGCCAATAGTTGACCAGGCGCAATGAAGCCCTCAGATATCAAACGGCCTAGCGTCGGGGCCCCTGCGTGGGCGTAGGGCAGGGCCGGCTGAGGCATGGGCATGCCAGACCCATTGCACACCGTCCACACTACGTCCCACCTTTCACACTACAGATCCCTCGCCACTGTAATCGCTGCTTCACACTACACCCCACCGCCCTACCAGCAGTCAAGTGGCCGTACCCAACAACAGTAAGGGGTGGGCCGTATCGATAGTGGGGCACCTCCTCCAAGAAAGAGGGTTTGAGCGCGTGTGCGGCCTCCTGGGGACCGCCTGACGCCATCCGCACCGTCCACGCTATCTCTGGAGTCCATACCAGCAGTCAAGACGCGGTACCGGCTGTACAGGGGCCAAATCGGACGTCAGCTCACCCAGCTCACCCCGCACGCGCCGGGCGGGGCCCGGCATCCCGCTGACACCGGTCGCACGCGCTGATCACGTCTTTCACTGAAGCTCCGAGTCTGGACACGGTTACGCGTCTCTCTACGAGACGAATATGCGACAGCAGGAGCTGTCCGAGCCGCGATCGCCGTCGAGCGTCGCCAGCAGCTGGAGAGATGGCCAGCCGCGCTTCTCAAGCTCCTCGTGAAGCCTGCAGGGTCGGTGCGGCGCTGGCGCGAGCGGGGACCTCGTGCTCGCGTCCTAACAAGGCAAAAGCGCAGGACCAGTTTTATGACGCACCAAGAGAAGCCCAGGCATGTCCCAGCATTCCCACTCTTCCACAGGACAGCGGGCATAGGGCCTCGCCGCGGCCAGCGACTGCGCAGGGCTCAACTTCCCGAACGCACTGGCAAGCTCGTAGGCGGCTTTCTCAGCTTTTGCACCCTAGAAGACTCGCGGCACCATCAGCGCACTTCACTTGTGTCGCATAGCGGAAAGCCAGAGCAAGATAGTTTTCCTCGGCGCTCATCTCTAGGCGCGGCATTCTACAGGGGCAGCCACCGCACCGCAAACCAGCAAGGTGGGGATACTGGAGCAAGTAAAAGAGGGTTGCAGCAGGGCCGGTGATTGCTTCTCGTCGCTAACTGCGTGTCGGCGTGGCCCCACACAGTGCGCACGCACTGGGGTTCCTTGTACCCAGAGTACCATAGCCCCCTTCAAGTGCACGTATGAGTTTCGCTGCGGCCATCGCTGAGCCGCACAGCGGTTCGGCGGCCCCTCATACATCATCGGAGCTCCTCGCGCAGCTCTCTGCCAGCTGCCAGGAACAAATGAAGTTCGTTGGCATCCTCTCTGCGGGAACATACGCCATGATGCAGCAGGTGAAGCTTGGGTCTTGAGTCGGCGCAAACGCGGAGTTCGTTGCAACGGTCAGGCGGTGGCGGGCCACACCGCTCGTTCCCTGCGTGCCTTCGCTTACTTGGTTCTGTCTGACTCTGCGTGCAGGCTGCAGAAGCGCAACAGACTCTGCAGACTGCCTTGCGGTCACTTGGGAGCAGCCGCAGCCGAGGAAGAAGCCTAGACCGCACCACGCCGACCCTGGACACGGCCCCCGTGGCTGGGACATCCGCGGTGCTGGGCGGACCGGCACCGTCCACGGAGGCGGCAACCTCCGGCTGCCACTCGCACGGACTAATCCCTGTCACTGGCGACACCTGTGCGGCGCCTATGTGGGAGGCAGCTTTCAGTGAGCAACGTGATTCCACCATGACCGGCGCTACGCCCTTCCCGGCCAGCCCCGCCGCGCCGGTGAGCCCACCGCTGCTGCCCCTGGGCATCCGCGCGCCTTCGTCCCAGCAGCGGGGCCTACAAGGTCTGCAGATGCCCAGATGCAGTGGCTCGCAACCGCCGGCCATCGCTGCGCCTGCAGCGAGCGGTGCGCCCCCAAACGCGCTGGACTGCTATCAGCGCCAGCGTCAGCGCCTGGCGTCCGCCCTGGTGACGGGGGCCGAGGGCGTGGCGGCGGCGGCCAGCGGCACGGGCGCACAGGCGGCCGAGCCCTCGCCCAAGCGGCAGCGGAGGCAGGCGCCCTCACACCTCACCGTCCAAGTCTCTGCTTCAGCACTGTCCGCTGCGGGAAGCGCCCGGACGCTGCCCCTCGACGTGTCCGCCCTGCAGCAGCAGAGGGCCGTGGACAACCCCGCCGCTGCCGTACAAGCCCCCGCACCCGCCTACCAGCTGCCGCTGCAGTGGGGGCCTTCGTACCGGCCCCCGCCGTACAGCTGCCCCCAAGTCTCCGGCCTGCAGGGCCCCCTCGCGCAGCCGTCTGGCTGGAGCTTTCCCGCGGCCCCCACCGTCTCCTCCACCTCCAGCATACTGCAGACGCCGTCACCTTCGGCAGCTGTGGACGGGTCATCCCCTGTGCCCACGCCGGCGGCATCGGCAAGCCCTGGTGCCTCACCCTCGCTCGCACCCACCGCGGGGCCGGCGGCAGCGGAGGAGCTGTGGTGGACGCAGCCTGAGTTTTTGGCCTACCTCTCGTTCCTCGGCGAGCGGCCGCAAGAGCAGCCGCAGCCCCACGGAGGTGCGGAGTGGCTGGACCAACACCTGACGGCGGAGTGGCAGGAGGCAGGTGCCGACCCGTCCGGCTCTCTGGCTTCGGCAGTCACATGGGCGCCACACGCGGGTCGAGGCTGGATCGCGGCGGAGGCGGCTCCACGCTGACACGCACTTTGTTAGTCATACCTGCGTCGTGGGCTGCTGGGCTCCAGCACAGTCAGCCTCAGTCATGAAGACAGTATCGCTGCAGCGCGCCCTACGCAGGGCTGAACTGGGCATGATATCCTTACATGCGGCTTCTCGGGTTGCGGAGGATACTGTGGTGATGGTTGGGAGGGTCAGGTGTCTTTTGGGTTGTAAGGTCGGGAAGAATGACTTGCTGCTCTCAAAGCGCGCCTCCATAAGCGGTGCGGCTGGTTATGTAGTGCTCATCTGTAGTTACTGCAAGTATCAACGTCGTGCACTGTACCTTGTTGCCCTTAACTCTCTTAGGCTGGCACCAGGCGAGCCTTCGGCGCCTGGGCCGAGGGGGGAGGCCTTGCTAGCAGTTGTGTTGACCCGGTCGTTCCTGCGTGTGCAGGTAATTTCGCTACTTTCTGGGGTCGACGCATGGGCCTGGGTTTGTTGGGCAGGTTGTGTCCCATGTCCGTTGGGATGCTGAGCACCCGGTTGCTTACACTGCTGTGTATGTAAAGGGGACTGAACGAAGGCCTGGGGTTGCTGTGTGGGTCTATGGGCTGCCGGGGCCGGCGTTAAGAAGCTGCGCTTGCAGAGGAGCTGGGAAGGAGGCGGTGCGGGGCCTTGAGCTCTGGCTGTGACGGGGCTGGATTCCTACTTTGCGCAAAGCCGTTGTGAGGCTTTGCTGGATAGTTGACCGCCAGCGGGCGGCGGGTGAGATGGATGGCACCTGGCATTCTGGGCCTCTGTCTCCCTTAGTCTGCACTGATGCATTTGAAGTTGTGCTTAGGCGTGCATGGGCGGAGCAGCGCGTATTCTCTGAAAAGGGCCACGCACGGATTGGCCGGAAGCTTCTCCCATGTTGTGAGAACCTCAAGGTTTTTGCCCGTGGGCCCTGAAGGCTGCTGTGTACGGTAGGTCCCGGGTGGGGCCCAGTGTTGTTCCGGCCAGAGTGTTGTTCAGGCCGTTAGCTTGCGTGGGGCTGACCCTGTGTGTGGGGATTTGGAGTTGTGTTCAGGAAGTTTCGCCGTCAGTGCCTAGCGGCACCTGGCCGAAGGGCGCGCTCGTGCCAAGATTGCAAACTTGATCTAGGCGCGCTGTTTACTGCGTGGCCTTAGTCGCCTTAACTTCGTCCGCATGGCTCGGGATTTGGTTCCATGTGTGCCCCAGCCAAAGGAAAGTAGCTGTACTGGCCTCTATCTGCCAAACAACAGTAGCTGTGCTCAAGAGCGAACGCTAAGTATTACACACGGGGAGGGAAGGTGACGTGGAGCAGCAGGGGAGCCATAACTGACAGGGTTCAGGAGGAGGGCAGTGATGGGGGAATGATGCGTTTCTATGGCCTTCTGGCGAGCAGCTGTTGGTCCTTGAGGGCCCAGTGGGTCCGCTGAACGCGCCCACCTTTCCAGAGTTACACGTCCACTGGACGTGATGCATGTGATATGAAGTCCAGACGGATAGAGCTGGCGATGTCCTTCCCTTTTGTTGGGGGGGGACCACGGGGCTCAGCCCTTTTCCTGCCTTCGGGCAGCCACCCTTGTCTTGTCCGGGTGTGGGGCAATCAGTGGCAGGGCCGCACTACGGCGAAGGTGCTTGCTTGCGCCATGGTGTACCGTATGTGCCCCTGCTTGGCTGACTGTTGGGGCCGGCCTTACTGGAGTGGGCGCCGCCAGGGCGTAGGCCAGGGCTGGCCAGGGGCGAGGCGTTAATTGACATTTGTGCGGTCTGCGGGTCTGTGCTCCCATGTGTCCCACCCAACCGGCGCAGTCCGACTTTCTGGGATTGCAGATTGTAACCTGATGGGTGCGTTCGGCTCCTCGGCTATATAGGCGAGGCCAGCCATGTTATGCCCGTCGCGTCAAGCCAGAGCATAGTGCAGGCAGCATAAGGGCTAAGGGCCATGGGTTGAATGACATCTTGACCGCGCCCCTGCCCAGGCTGCCCTGGCTACCCGCCGACCCATACACGCAAGCGTACTTGGGGAGTTAGGGAGCGCACCCGCCGCAGGTTCTTGCGTTACGCAGGCACACACGCACGCACGCACGCCAACACGGGGTAATCCCGGGGGGCTTCGCCGCCCGAAGAGCCTGACGGCGGCGGCTCAGCCCAAAAAGGAACAGCCCTCTAGGCTCCGGACAGCCGCCCGCATGCACAACACGCCCGTAAGGATGCCCAATTGCCCATCTGCAGCTAGCACTGCGCTCACACGCATCCCTCGCGTCCCTCGCGTCCGGTGCCGCGCGCCTCACAGCTCCGTCTTGCCTCCGCCCTCCGGCACCCACACCTCCCACCGCCCGCCCGGCAACGTGCGCCAGCAGTTGCTGCCCACACACACGGTGCGCACCGCCTTGGCCCCGCGGCCCTCCTCCCAGTCCAGGACCGACCCGGGGGACGCGGCGTCCAGCTCCCTAGCCAGCCGCGTCACCTCTGCCTCGATGGCCCGCAACCGCCGGGACTCGAGCTCCTTGAGCATGCCGTACACCCACTGGCCCTTGGTCTCGGCAGGCAGCAGGTCTGGGGGATGGGGTCATGGACATGGAGGGGGGGGGCAGTAGTGCTCACAAGGCGCTGTACGTGGCTGAGTGCGTGGGCAAAGCTGTGCTGTAATTATGTCGTACATATGGTGGGACCGACCTGCTGGCGTGCTGGTGATGGCCAGGTGGATTTGCAGGAGCCGCCCCACCTCCCGCTCCACCTCGGCAGGCGAGCCTGGCCGCGCGCAGGGCGCCACAAGGGCAAACAGCAGGTTATAGAGGGACACGGGGAGTCACAGTTGCGGACGGTCTTCCCGAGCCAGCAAGCCGGGTTCCCTGCGCGAGTAGACAGGCCGCTGATGCGACACCCCACGCAGCGACCCCACGCCGGGCCCCGGTACCGACCCACCCGCGAAGGGCGTGTCCGGGAGGCTGTTGGGGGTGTGCCGGGCGGCGGGGTCGAAGCCCGGGTGGTCTACCAGACTGAGGCGCGGCGGCTGGCCCCTGAGGTCGGGCAGGAAGCTGGGGACAGGCGACAAGTAAGGGGCTAAGGACACGGCCGAGAAACGGTTGGTAGGGCGGATCATACTTGGGTAGCAAGGTGCCTGCAGGAGCTGGGCCGCCCAGTGCCCACGTGCCTTCCTTGCCCCCTCTTGTTGCGTGGCATAGCATGCCCCATGGGCCCAGCCTGCGCGCTCACCCGTAGTGCGCTGGATGCCGTGGGAGAGGGGACACCGACGCAGAAAGAACGGCACAGGGCAGGGTTGATCTCACATCGAGCACCATGAGCAGTGCAAGCCGGCTGGTCTGCAGCATTTCGAGGCGCTCTTCCGCCCCGGCTCCGAACGGTCTCTCACCCACTGCGTAGTCGTCACGGAGGTCCCCGTAGTCATAGCAGACCTGTGCGGAGAGGTGAGGGGCGGCACACACTCCCACATCGAATGGGGCTCGTGGCGGCACGGCCCAGGGTGATGAGGGGGCAGCCATGTGGTTGCAGGGGCGGCCTTGGGCCCATACAGACAGAGGTTAGGCAGCAGCCGGTCGCGTGCCAGCCGCTCCTGTACCGCCGAACCGCCGGCGCTGACTGTCCCCCAGTCAGCACGCGCACCTCTTGGCCGGCCTTGATGGGAGCTCCCGCTATAAGGTCCAGGTAACGCCGCCCGTCGTAGCTAGAGAACATGTCAGGGAGAGGGGGCCCAGGGCCCCAAGAGAGGAGAGCATAGCAGGTCGGGCTCTGGCAATTGGAGCAGTCTGCGGCCGTCCCGTTCAGCTGCGCCGCGCTGTGCCCCCGCTCCGGCCCACGTGGTTCATCCTCAAACCCCGCCCTGGCCCCTCTTCCCATCCCACACCCGGCAGCTTGCTGCCCCCCCGCACACACGGCTGCTCCCGGCACCCACGCGCTCAGGTAGTGGGGGCAGGCGGGGGCGTGGTTTGCCATATCCACCAGGGGCACCAGGAGGGACAGGTTACGGCCGAACACGCCCAGCGAACGGCTCGCGATCTGCAGGCGGAGTGCAGGCGGAGGGGGGGTGAAGCAGAAGCGCGAATGGGCCGGGCCATAGGCTGGGCGCGGATGCTGTTGGGGGTAGTCCATGGGATGGAGTCTGGCAGGCAAGAACACGCTCGCTTGGCCTCGGCGGAGGAGGAGAGCTAGGGCACTGCAAGAGGCACGCCCGCGGCCGGGGATCCTTCCTTCCTGCGAAGTCAGCAAGCCACAGGCTGCTGCAGAGCCTCCCGACCTGACCTGAGTGGAAAGCAAAGCCCACGCCGCCCTCCTACACTCCCTCCTCATCCTCCCCCGCCGCCCTGCCGTACTCACGATCGCTGACACATGCTCCACGTCAGCCTGGCTGACTGCCACGTGGCCCACCGCCTCGGGGATGGTGAGCGGCAGCGCGGGGTCCCACGTGCCCTCGGCCAGCGCCTGGGCCGAGCGCAGCCACTTCAGGAGCTCCCGTTCCTGGGGGGTGTGTGGCGGGGGAGGGGGTCAATGCAACGTGCAACTAGCCGGGTCTGGCCCACCAGAGGGGGAGGGGGTGGACAGGGGCGGGGACGCAAGGGTACGGTAGGACGAGAGCGGAGGGCGAGGGGCTGCCCGGGGCGAGCGGGGCGAGGGAGGGTGGGAGCAGGTACCAGACACACAGGTTCCAAACATGTGGGGGTTGAACCTGCAACGAGAGGCGATTGGAACAGCGTGCTCTGAGCATAGATCTCCTCACGACGGGTTTGCGGGACCGCGGGCCACGGGGTCCTGATCATTCCGAGGCTCCGCTGGCCCGCCTGGCCCTCCCGCACGCACCCAGTAGGGGCTCTTGAGCATGCGCCAGTACTGGGGATCCAGGTTGTGCTGCCGGGGGAGGGCAGGGCAGGGGGGGAGAAAGGGCATGGAACACGGTTCCTGGAGGGAGGGCAAGGAGGGGAGGGAGGTCATAAACCCTACCTGGTTGACCACCTCTTCAGGCTGCGGCCATGTATTGATGTACGGCTTGAAGCGACTGAAGGCAAAAGGTTGAGCAAGGTGTGCAGGTCTCAAAGTTCAAGGGGTCAACTCCTCCAGCTCGGGCCACCACGAGGGGTCCCTCCTCAGGAAGCCCAGCCGACGGGCGCCCCCCATGGACGGGGGCAGCTCCCCCTGTGTGTCCCACCTGTTGGGGTGCATGTACTCGCGCAGGACGTTCAGGATGTTGGTCGTGAAGCTGTCGGTCAGTGTGCCCAAGTTCAAAATGGCGGAGGAAGGCACCCGAAGGATGGTGCTGGGGGCAAACGAGGGCGCGGGCGTTGGCAACTCAGTGAGCATGCGAACGGATCGTCGTTGGGTGCCTCCGCCTCTAGTACTAGGTATTGTGAGGACGCCCGGCCCTTCCCAAGAAGGGTTACCCTGTGTCCCAGTCGTTTGCGCCATCATTGCTCCGCCTGCTGGAGCAACAGGGCTTTGCAGCCCTGGTTGCTGACGAGCGCCGCCGTTGACCCCTCGCGGGTGTCAACCCCAGTGCCGCCCCCCCGCTCTCCGTCTCGAGCCATCTACGGCTTGGCACGTACCTGCCTTCCGGTATGTCCTTAGAAGCGTACAACCCACGGATGCCCCGGCTGTCCACCTTTATTTCGGCCTGAGTCTGCAGTCGGGGGCGAGGGGTGAGGGAGGTTGGCACGGCGTGGGGCTCAGAAAATCCCCGACACCAAACCACGGCTCCCCCACCGAGCTATGGTGCATTACCCGCTTATATGCGTTGTGAACTTGCTACCCACCCATCCGCCGAGCGCTTGGAACCACTGATGGAAGGCCTCGATGGGGCCCTGAGTCGAAACACCTCCCAACAAGCTCAGTATTAGCAATGAACTAATGGGTAAAATTGCGCGACAGCGTGGTGCCATCGCTGTTCGAAGCGCGGTCGGCTTCCGAGATGCCGCGAGGTTTACTCAGCTACGTTGCGTCCTCGATAGTGTGCTTTGCAGCTGCAAGCAAGTCAAGTTCAGACTGTTACAGGCCGTCGAAAGGGAAGATGGGGGCCCGAAGACCCAAAGGGCGTGCACCCATCCGTCAACTCACAGCCTGTTCCCCATCTGTCCCCCGGTCCCCACCCGCACATTGCCCGCGTCCCCACGCCACAAATCCCAGACCCTCAAGGCCAGGACCGAACCTTAGCCTCAACCTCAGTGTCCAGCACCTGAAAGGCATGGCCCCCATGCCCCCCAGCCGTACCCTGCGCCCCAGCCACCGTCCGCCCGCGTTCGCGCCTCTTCAAAGCCCCGAGCCGAGCATGACACCGGCAGCACAACCATATCAGTTCCCGCCCCGTGCTACGTGGAGAGACAAGTGGGGTGGCAGGAGCCCCTGACATACGTCCCCGAGATCGGGTCACCCTTTTCCCAACACTCAGCATCCTCAGGTTCCTCACGCCTAACCCGTCACAGCCACCCCCCTCCGCAGTTCCGCCTCCTCCGCCGGCTCCAGCTGGCGGCCGTACCTCCCGCAGTGCGCTACCCCCAAGCCCCCTCCGGCCCTGGCCGCTCACAGCTTGGCGGCGGGCGGGCTGTACCAGCCCCAGATGTCCGGGGACACGTACTTGGTGACCTGGATTCGAAGCGCGGGTGGACGGAAACACGAGGGAGGGTGTCATGCTCAGGGATGGCCAGGAGGGGGAGCGCGCCATCCGCAAAGGACCACGCGTCCATGCCCGTCCTAGGACCCGAGCGCGCGGTCCCGGGCCGAGTCCCAGGTTCTCGACCGCAGCCAGTTTGCGCCCTGCGCCCGCAGGATGTGCGTTCCCCCACCTGCTTCACGGACAAGAAGTTCTCCAGCCCCCACTCGCCCAGCTCCCGCCCGTGGCCGCTGTTCTTGAGCCCGCCCCACGGGGCCTGGAGGGAAGGAGGACAGACATGGGCGCGAGTCGGGCTGGCATTCGAGAGGAGAACACGAAAGTTCCCGGAAAGTCTGAAGGGCCTGCTACGTGCAAATACGATCCATTTGGCTTTCACGTCAGGCCTGGCGCCCGTACCCCGTGCCCTTACGCCGTGCCCACACCTGCCCACACTGTCCCTGTCCGTCTCCCCCTCCCGCCCCGTGCCCCGCTCACATAGCAGAAGCAGGGCTGCGAGCAGTTGACCCACACAATGCCGCACTCGAGGGCGTCCGCCACGCGGCGGCAGCGCTCGGGGTCGGCGCTGATGACGGCGCCTGCGGGGGGTGGGGGGTGGGGGAGAGGGAGCAGTGTCATGGGGCGCGGGCGTGCGGGAAGGAGCGGAGTCCGACGGACGGCCCTCGAGGGGAGGGGGCCTGCACCACTGCACGGCACACATGCCTATCACACAGCAGAGCACACCAGGCAGTCGGCCGGTGTAGCCTGGGCCCGCCCTGGGCTCCAGCCTGCCGTACGATCTGCTGTACTGCACACTGCATACTTCCGTACCTGCGAGGCCGAACTCTGAGTCATTGGCCAGCGCCACCGCCTCCGCCTCCGTGGTGAAGGTCGCCACAGACAGCACCGGGCCTGGGACGCACCACAGGAAGGGGACCAGTACCATGGGTCAACAGACGCGGGTTCAAGCTTGAGCCGTCGGCCGGGGAGCTCGCATGTGGATGGCGTTCCATGGCCCTTCTCCCATCCCAATCTCTCGCAGCCCTCCCTTTCCTCTCCAGCCCTCATGCCAGGGTCCCCCTTTCATAACCAAACAGAGCCCGTCAGCAGTCCCACGCACCGAAGATCTCCTCCTTCCAGATGCGCATGGTGGGGTTGACGCCCGCGAACACCTGTGTGGGGGAAGATCTTCTTGTTCGCTCGCAGCCTACTTGTTAACTGTGCCCACTTGCTTATCAGCGGAGGAGGAGGAGGTGGCCGAGGCGGAGGAGGCACTGTAAGCAATCAAGCGTCAGTCAGGCAACCCACCGTGGGTGCCACCCAGTAGCCTGCGGAGCCGATGGAGGGGGCCGAGGGGCGGCCGCCGCCCGTCAGCAGAGTGGCGCCGTCCGCCTTGCCGGCCTGGGGTCGGGGAGGGCGGAGGGGGGTCCACCAAGCGGGCGAGTGAGAGGTAGGCGAGAAAGGCGAGCTGGAACGTCTTGTCGCGGTCCCTTCCCTCGTCGCGCTACAGGCTCCTGGGGGTCTCCAGCATTGCAATCGGCTTGCTGTGCGCCCGTACCTCGATGTACGACATGACCTTGCGGTACTGGCTCTCGCACACCAACGGGCCCAGCCGGGAGCCGGGGGTGAGCGGGTCGCACACCTGCGGCGCAGAAGGAGGAAGTGTTGTCTCCACCACCAAGCACTCGCACGCGTTGGACGTCACTCCATGCAGCGACCGCTTTCTTGTGGTGACACCAAAGCTGTGGCACACCCCGCCATGCACTCGGTCGAAACCCGACAACCCCAACAGCCAAATGAGCCCTGGACTGGGGGCAAAGGTGCTCACATTGATAGACTCTGCCCGGCGCTTGAGGTGCTCCAGGAAGGCGGGCGCAACGGCCTCGTGGACGAGCAGGCGCGACGTGGACGAGCAGATCTGGCCGTTGGTCCAGAACGCGCCGAACTGTTGCGGGCGGGGGGGGGGATCGGTGCATCCGTTGAGACGGAAGGACGCATCGGCCCCACTGGTCCCCGACATTGCCGATTGCCTCGTTCCTCCTCGCAAGGCCCAATCCACCCATCCTCAGCCCCCACCACGCCGCAAAACCTCCGCGCCACCAACGTGCGGTGGCCCCAAACGCCCCTTCACCCGAGCTACCCCAGCACACACGGGGCTCCCGCGCTCCCGCACGCACCATGCACCACTCCACCGCCTTGTCCACCTCGGCGTCCTCGAACACGATCAGCGCGCTCTTGCCGCCCAGCTCCATGGAGGCGGGGCGGATGTTGGCGGCGGCCGCCAGCGCCACGCGGCGGCCGGTGGCGGCGGAGCCCGTGAACGCCACCTTGGCCAGCCCGGGGTGCGCGCTGGTGGGGACAGAGGGTGAGGGGTTGGCGGGAGTCAGGCGGGCAGGAGGGGAGGAGCTCCTTCCCGAGCTGTGCGACAGCCCACCCGGCTGCTGCCGGGCCCCGCCACTCCGCTCCCGACCGGCTCCAAGCTGCAGCGCTGCCCTCGCAAGACACGCAAGCCACCGCCGCCACGCGCCCTGCCCCTCCCGTCACCGGAGGGCCCGCGCGACAGCTGCCCCCGGCTCCCGAACCCCGGCCGGCCCCCGGCCGTGACTCCCCAGTACGCCTCCGCCCCTTCGACTCCCGCCATCCGTGTCGGGCCCCTCCCGTCACCCCCACGGCCCCACCTGAGCGGCGCGCCCGCGTCCGGGCCGCTGCCCGTCACCACGTTGAGCACCCCCGCGGGCAGCCCCGCCTCGTGCGCCAGCGCCGCCAGCTCAAGGCAGGTGAGCGAGGCCATCTCCGAGGGCTTCAGCACGCAGCAGCACCCCGCGGCCAGGGCGGGGGCCACCTTCCACTGCGGTGGGGCGGGCGGTGGGTGCAGCACGGGAGGACCGTGGCGAGGGGGCGTGGCGAGGTGGTCGGGAGCCGGGGCCTCCAGGGCGTGGCCGGCGTCCGAGCAGGCAGTCCTGGGGAGACTCCCTGGGTGTGCGTGGTCTGCAGGGGCCTGAGGCCCGTGGGTGCGCGCAAGCCGTGCCCGCGTGCCGCACCGCAACGGCGCAAGCCCCACTGTTGCAACCCCCTCGCCCCGCCTTCCGAGGCCCCACCCCAGAGCCGAGACCCCTCCCCACCGTGGCCATGAGCAGGGGGTAGTTCCATGGCGTGATGAGGCCCACCACCCCCAGCGCCTGCAGCGGACGGGGCGCGGGGCAAGGTGGGCAGAGTGGACGGGGTGCGTGGACAACAAGCGGGCCGCAGAGCAGCCGGCCAGTCGCAGCGGCCAGGTGACGCAAGCCGGGGGCTGCAGGCAGTAGCGGCGTGGGCACCGACCCGCCCTCAAGGCGGCGCGCGCCTGGACCCACACACACAAACACACGGCCGGCTATCCGCCGCGCCTACGGTTCCTCGGCTCACACGAGCAGCCCTTCACACACCCGCCACAACGCGGTCTTGCTCTTTCAACTTTCTTGGGCTGACCACACTACCACAGGGTGCGCACACACCCGCCTCACCTCCCGCTTGACCCGGACCTCAAACTCCTTCATGCCCACATCAATGGGCGGCGCCGAGGCGTTGCGCGCGTCCAGCGCCTCCGCCTGTCCCGCGTAGTAGTCGAAACACGTGGCCACGTCATCCTGTGTGTGGCGGTGGGACGGAGAGGGTTGCGAGGGGAGGCAACAGACTTGGTTAAGGTCCCGGGAGGTCCGAGGATGATCAGGCTCTCTCCCGTCCTGGGCTCCTGGCTCTCCCCCGCCTGCTCTGCTGGCCTTGGGGCTTACTGACCACGTCTTTGCGCGTGCAGCCAAGCCCCCTCCAACAGACCCGCAGCCCACCCCCGCCCCACCATGTCCCACTCGGCCTCGTCGATGGGCTTCCCCATGTCCATGGTCTCGGCCCGGGCCAGAACCGACTTGGCGTCGCGGACCTGTGGGGACGGAGGGGCAGAAGAGGTGGGGTTTGTGGCGGAGGGCAGACGACGCAATGAAGGTAACAAGCAGGGGATGCAATCAACCCAGCAGGATATATCGTATGGTGCACTGCGGTGTTGTATGCTGCCGTACCTTCTGTGCGATGGCGCGCATGAACTTGGCGCGGTACTCCCCGGTGGTGCGGCTCCAGTGGCCGCTCCTGAAGGCGGCCGTGGCGGCAGCGACGGCGGCGTCCACATCCTCGGCGGTGGCAGCGGGGATCTGAGGGGGAGGCGGAGGGGGAAAGGCAAGGAGTGCGCGCTTGCGGCGAGGGACGGGTCGCGGGAGCGGGGGCTGGAGGGTTGGGTGCACCACGGCCGAGCGGGACGGTTTATGCCACCGAAGCCCTCGTATGGGGATCGCGATCGCATGTTTCTTAAAAGTTTGAGCTGCCTCGGCTTGACTGCGGGCCGCTAGGAGCCCTAGCGGAGTGGGACGTTAACGGCATGAATTGGGTTCCCCCACCTGGGTAAACTGCTGCTCAGTGGCCGGATTGATGACCGGCATGTACTGCCCCTTGACAGGCGCGACCCAGGCGCCACCGATGTAAAGCTGCCTCGGCGGAACAGGGGCTTCCATTTCTGCACTTGGTTCTAGAAGGCGACAAGGCGATGGAGGAACAGGTGATAAGCCTGGGGACACGGTGCTCGCAAACAGGCGGCTGGGCAAAGCGCTAGCGGCGAAAGCGACTGTGCAGCCGTGCAGGCTGCATCTTGCTTTCGGCCCATCCCCTTGCCCGCCCCACCGCGCTTAATACAGGCAGCACCGAGACCAGTTTCTCAGCTCACACACGCCGCGTAGCGACCTGAACCCTTCTTGTGCATCCTGGCGTCCTTGCCTCTTTACGGGAGCTCCCACGTTCGCTTTAACCCAATCGCTGAGATGCTTCGAGCAACAGCGCTACCGAGCCAGGTGCACGGTGCACGCCCATCCGCGACACACTTAGCCCGCCTGCTCTCACGGCGAGCTGCCCCAGCACCGGCGTCAGCTTCCAGCGCTCCATCTGTCGAGGCCGCAGCACCCGCGGAAGCCCTTACATGGATGACCTGCCGTCGTAAGCCGGGGGTCGGGGTGGGGCGGCCGAGGCGGGTGCGGGGAAACAGGGGGACGACTTCGAAGACGACCCCACGGCAAGAGGGGGGCGGGTTTAAAGCAAAGCGGTATGCAGCGCAGAGCACGATGGCACGCTTGGCTCCGGACCGCCAGTCACCTCACGGCCGTGGCAAAGCAGGAGATAAGAGTGAGGTGTGCAACTAGCCCAGCGCGCTCGCATGTTATCGTATGGGTCTTGAGCGGTTACTGGCGACATGTCTGTCAGCTCTCCGGCGGCTTGCAAGCGGGGGGCGGGTGTGAAGGGCTGCACGTGTATGCCAGCGAAGCGTAGGGGCGGATGGCTGGATACCATACGACATGTACTGGCACTCGCTCTTGTGCATGCGCACCCCTTCATCCTCACCCTGTACGACGGCAACAAGCCTGCACGTGCACGCCCAAAACGACCGGTGCTTCTCCCCCTGCTTCTCCTCTGGCCTGTGATCACTGGCCCACTGCCCTCTCTTTCAGGATGCAAGACGCGATTCGCGGCGGAGCAGAACCACAAGGAGGCGTGCAGGCGAGGGAGGGCGCTTAGGGTTGGGGCACTGAGAGGATAAGCAAGGAGGGCAACTCAACGGGCCCGAGGTCAGTGCCTGACCCAGGAACACCCCACACCCGTTCCTCTCGACGTCACAGATACCACAGCGAGGGATGGACTGGCGGAGAGTTGGCTAAGGTGCGCGCTGGAGTTCTGCCATCCGTGAGGGGATCCGGGGCGGCCGCGCCCTGGGTGTAAGCCAGTGCTTCGAGGGCACGTGCATGACTGGGAGCGGGGGCCCCCGCAGGAAAGGTCGATGGCTAAGGGCTCACGGTCCACGTGTCCCAGCAACCCTAGCACATCATGTTAGCGGACTGTCCCCGCCTCCCGCCGCCCTTCCCTCCCTTTCTCTACGCTGTCCAGGCCATCGGCTTCGTACGGCAGAGCGACCTACCCGAGCACCAGCTGGGCAAGGTCATGGGGCGAACGGGGCTCCTGCGGTTAGTGTGGACCGGGGCCCTGAAGGGAGTGGGCACAGGGCACCTGCAAGCCGGCGTGGGAAGTTACGGCACACACCGCTGGGCACAGGCACGCCTGCACTGTGCGAGACCTTCGGCTGTAAGCCTTCCGAGTCCCGCCTCCCGCCCTCGCGGCCGTGCAGGTTCTGGGACTGCTGTGGCGCCGAGGACGAGGCAGCTCCCGGCTGCAAGGTTGGTTTCCACACCTCGTTCGATTCGGAGGTCAACGAGGCGCGCGGCTGGAGCTGAGGGGCGCAGGGCAGGGGGCGCAGGGACAGGCAGGGCCGACGAACGGACTGCACACCGATAGCGGTTGCAGGTGCACACGCGGGCAGAGGTAACATGCAAGGGTCAGCTGAGCGAATGGGGCAAAGGTCGACGGCCAGAAGCAAGTCAGGTGCCACGGTGACTGAGGAATTGAGTATGGCGAGATTGTGAGGCGTGGGCTGTGCGCTGGCGCTAGGGTACCGGATGCAGGGCATGTAGAGCCTTCACGGGGCAGGCAGGAGGCTGACTACCGGTAGGTTGAGCATGCATAGGTGGCTGTTACCTGTAAGCATACCGGTGTGTCTGGGGAGTCAACTCAGAGCCCGGGCCAGCGCGTTGCATGGTATGCACTCTCGGGGGCGCGGGCGCAGCGGCCGGGATCGAGCACCGGCCGCGGCCACACGCCGCCCGCTCTTCCTAGACTCCCCGCTGCCGCTCTCCGCCCGGGCCTGCAGCCGTATCACATGCGTCTCTCCAAAGAGTCCCCCGCAAGCACCCCGGAGCTTTCGAACCACGTCCTGAGCCCAACCTCGCGCGCGCGGCCTCAGCCCTTGCCCGTCCTGCTGCCACCACCGCCCTCCCGAGTACGGTACGGTACCTCCGACTCGTGACGGGTTCCGAGGCGTCCCGAGGACGCCGCCGGCCAGTAACCCCCTTCCCTAGCCATCAAACCGATACCACCCTGCCCACTCACACACCCTTGCACGACCAGCCTAAATGGCCTCGGCGCAGCCGAGCGACGCAAACCGCTGGCGCAAACCCGCCGGAGGACTTGCCCTCATCGCCCACCCACACACGCAGTCACCCCCCCCTGTAAGATCGCTGTCGCCCTGGCCTTAGCCGCGCGTCCCCTTCTCTAGAAGCCTGGCCTCAATCCTCTCGGTCCTCGCCCACGAAACACCTCCGAAACGATGGAGCAAAGGTGGCTCTGACCAGCACCGCTCTTCCGGCGCTGGCGCCGGCAGCACAGCCCGCACCCCCGCCCGCCTCCTGCCCCGCCTCCGCGCTGTTACCGCGCCCAACACCATGGCCCCACGAGGCCGAGCGCCCGCCTCCAAGCCTCCATCGCGAGCCCCGAGCTCACGTTCCACACCCCGGCCCTGCCATGCCTCACCCCGTCGCAGGGGGCGCTCCTGGCTGCTGTGGCTGCGGTTGCATGCCCGCAGGCGCCCCCGGCATGCCTGGCTGCATGAGCCCGGGCGGGAGGCCGCCGGGCATGGCCCCGGGTGCCCCGGGCATCTGCAGGCCCTGCTGCGACGCCGCCGCGGCGGCGTTGGCCGCAGCCGCGGCGGCTTGCAGCTGCTGCATCCCGGGCTGCATCGCAAGCTGAGGCATGCCCGGCCGCCCGGCCATGCCGAGCAGGGCTGCGGGGTTCTGGTTGATGTAGGCCGCGAGGTTGGGCGGCAGCGCGTTGGGCGGCATGCCGGCGGGAGGTGCCTGGCCGGGCGCGCCCGGCTGCCCGGCCGCTGTGCCGCTGGCAGCCGCCGCGGCCGCCGCAGCGGCCGCGGCTGCCTGTTGCGCCTGCAGCTGTGCGAGTTGCTGCTGCTGGGCCTGGAACTGCGCGACCATGGCTGCGTGTTGGGGGTTAGCTGCGGCGGCGGCGGCTGCAGCAGCCGCGGCCTGCTGCTGCTGGGCTTGGGCCGCTGCGCCTCCGGCGCCTGCCGCCGTTCCGGCTGCCGCGGCCGCCGCTGCGGCGGCGGCTGCAGCCGCCTGTTGCTGCATCGCCATCGCCTGCTGCGGCGTCAGACCCGGCGGCGGCCACTTGGGAGCGCCTGCCGCCGCTTGCCCGTTCATCGCCGCCGTGCCGGCCGCCGCCGCCGCCGCGGCAGCCGCCGCCGCCTGCTGCTGCTGCTGTTGCTGCAGCGCTGCCATGCTCTGCATCGACGCCGCCAGCGCCTGCTGCTGCTGCTGAAGCGTCGGCTGCATGCCCGGCGCTAGCGACGGCATGCCAGGGATCGGCGCGCCCGGCTGCGCGGGCTGGCCAGGCTGACCCGGCTGGGGCTGGCCGGGTTGCATCTGCCCCGGCAGGGCCCCCGGCTGCATACCCGGGGCGCCCGGAGTGGGCAGGGCCCCCGGCATCATGGGCGGACGCGCAGCGCCGCCCGGGGCCGCCGCCGCCGCGGCCTGCATCTGTTGCATTTGCTGCATCTGCTTCTGCAGGGCCTGAGGGTTGTGTCAAAGGGAGGCAGACGGGACCGGGAACCCGTCAGGCAGCAGAGATGAACTACTTGGAATCAGGAGGGAAAGCGACATAGGTGAGGGACAAGGTTCACGCGGCACAGACGAGGGTTTGAGGAGGCATCCGCGAGACCACTAACGAAGCGTCGAGGTACGCACGGCGGCACGCAAGCCGCCCCCAGCGCACCTGCAGGTTGGCCGCGTTCTGCAGCGTGTTTGGCATGACCCCCGGCGGCAGCCCCGCCTTCTGCATCTGTGCGGCCAGGGCCGCCGTGTTCATGGCCGCTGCCGCGCCCGGCATGGTGCTCAGCATCCCAGGTCGCAGGCCCGCCGCCAGGGCCGCCGAAGCTGCCTGCGCGGCCTGCATCTGAAGCTGTGTGGGCTGCGCCGGAGGTCGCAGGGCGGCCGCGGCTGCGGCTGTGGCAGCCGCTGCTGCAGCGTTCTGGGGCGGCGCCCCTGGCGCAGCCCCGGGCACGCCCATCGGGACGGGCGTCCCGGGCTTGTTGAGCGTTGCAGCCGCGACCGCCGCAGCCGCGGCTGCTGCTGCCGCGGTGGCGGCGTTCGGCATGCCCGGCTGCTGCGGTTGGGGCGCCAGCAGGCCGGGCTGGAGCTGCTGTTGGGGCATGCCTGGGGGCATCCCCGGCTGGCCCGGTTGCATGCCCGGCTGCTGCCCTGGGGCCTGTCCGGGCTGCATCCCCGGCTGCTGGCCCGGTTGCATCAGCGCCTGGCCGGGTTGCATGCCGGGCTGTTGCCCGGGCTGCATGAGGCCCGGAGCGCCCGGCTGCATGAGCCCAGGTGCTCCCTGCATGGGTTGCATCAGCCCGGGCTGGCCGGGCTGCATCCCCGGCTGCCCCGGCTGTTGTTGCCCGGCCACCTGCGCCGCAGCTGCGGCAGCGGCGGCGGCGGCCGCCGCGACCTGCTGCTGCTGCGCCTGCTGCATCTGGGCCTGGGCCTGGGCCTGAGCCTGAGCCTGAGCCTGAGCCTGAGCCTGAGCCTGAGCCTGGGCCTGAGCCTGGGCCTGGGCGTTCTGCTGCGCCTGCTGCTGCGCCGCCGCCTGCTGCTGCAGCTGCTGCGCGGCGTTGGCGGCCTGCTGCTGTTGCTGCTGCATGGCCTGCTGCGCCGCCAGGACCTGCTGCTGCTGCTGCTGGACCGCAGCGGCCGCCGCCATCTGCTGGGGCGTGGGCGGCGGCCCCCCGGGCACGCCCGGCTGCGGCTGCATGGCGCCCGGCTGCCCAGGCTGCTGGGACGGCTGTTGCGGCCCGGGCATCATCTTCCCCGCCTGCTGCTGCTGCTGCTGCAGCTGCTGTTGTTGTTGTTGTTGCTGCTGCTGCTTCATTAGCATTTGGGCTTGCATCTGGTTCTGCATCATGGCCTGTTGTTGCTGTTGGTTGGGCACTCCCGGCATGGTGGGCGTGGGGGCCCGGATGGGCTGCATGCCGGGGATGGACGGCACGGGCTGCAGCGGCGGCGGCGTGGGGACGCGGCCCTGCTGCTGCTGCTGGAGCTGCTGCTGTTGGGCCATAGCCGCCGCCGCAGCCGCCACCTGCTGCGGCGTGGGCTGCTGCCCTGGCTGCCCTGGGGCCCCGGGCGCCATGGCCATGGGTTGCCCGAGCTGCGGCTGGCCCTGCGCCTGTCCCGCCTGCTGCTGCTGCTGCTGCTGCATCATGGCGTTCTGCATGGCGGCGTTGCGGGCGTTCTGTGCCATGGCGGCCGCGGCAGCCTGGGCGGCGGCGGCGTTTGGCTGCATGCCGGGGGCCCCCGGCTGCATGCCTGGCTGCATCCCCGGCTGCATGGCCCCCGGCATCCCGGGTGCCATGGCCGCCGGTTGCATCCCTGGTTGCATGCCTGGTTGCATCCCTGGCTGCATTCCCGGCTGCATTCCCGGCTGCATGCCTGGTTGCATTCCTGGCTGCATCCCTGGCTGCATCCCTGGTTGCATCCCTGGCTGCATCCCTGGCTGCATGCCGGGTTGCATGGTCCCCGGCTGCATCACTCCGGGCTGCATCCCTGGTTGCATCCCCGGCTGCATGCCCGGTTGCATGGCGCCTGGCGGCATCGTCCCCGGCTGCATCCCTGGCTGCATGGTGCCAGGCTGCATGCCTGGTTGCATGCCTGGCTGCATCCCCCCTGGCTGCATGGCGCCCCCCTGCATAGCGCCGGGCTGCTGACCTGGCTGCGGCAGGGGCGGGATCCCCGGCATGCCCGCCGGCGCCTGCCCCATACCGGGCGGCAGGCCGCCCGGCTGTAGCCCGGGCATCGACGCCTGGAGCGACGGTTGGAGCGCGGGCTGCATCGACGGTTGCACGGCACCCATGCCGGCCTGGCCGGCGTCCGGGCCCGGCGGCTGCAGCGAGGGCGTCCCCGACGGCTGCGCAGGCGGCGCGCCGGGCGCTGCGCCAGGCTGCGAGCCACCCGGGCCCAGGGACGGCTGCAGCTGGCCCGGCTGGCCCATGCCGGGCGCTGCCGCGACTGTCGAGTTCTGCAGCGAGGCCGAGGCGAGGTTGGCCTGCTCCATCTGGAAACCGTGCTCCAGCGGGTTCAGGATGCGGCCGCCGTTGCCCTGGGGATAATTTTTCGAGCGGGAGACGATAAGGCAGCAGCCGGCGAAGAAAGGCGGCGTAGCGGAGCATGGCCACTCGAACCACCGCAGCCTGGCACGTTGGTGTGATTGCGGCTCGCAGCCAGCCCCTTGTGCACGCCCACACGCATCAGCAGAGCCTCCCCACCGGTATCCCCAGCGCACCTGCAGCACGGTGTTGGACACCATGTAGTGGCTCTGGTGCTGCTCGTGCCGGTTCTTGTAGAGCTCGCGCTGCGCCTGCCGCTCCGTCCAGCGCTTGTTGCGGTGGCGTACGTGCAGCACGGACACCAGGTCCTGGTGTCGCCGCAGGGTGGTCTCGGACACCGGCAACACCTGGTACAGCACCTCCTTGGCCTGGGGGTGGCGAGAGGAGCGCGTGGGGCGCGCACAAGGACGCATACGGGGGGCATTGGCGCGCTGGAGGTGCGTGGGTGGAGGGGAACTCTCGAACCAGGGGACACCCTCGCCTGCCCCGTTTCGCCCCACATCTAGGGCTCCCTTCGTGGCCTTGACCTGTGCTGGGTCTGCCGTGAACCTTCCCCGAGCCCATCCGGAATCGGCATGCCCTCATGCCCTCCTCCCCCCTGCAGCACGCCCGCGCACCTGCTGCTTGGGCATGAGCGCCAGTGAGAGGGCCGAGTGCTGCGCCTCGGGCACCCCGTCCTCGCCGTTCTCCTGCTTCCACGCGTTCACCAGCAGCGCGTAGCGGTACTTGCACATGTCCGGCCGCCGGTACACGCCCTGTGAGGGAGGCCGTGGCAGGGTCTCAGGTGGGGGTCTGGAGAAAGGGAGGCTGCTCGTTCAGTCCGGCTAGATTCCCTGCTGCAGTGACGACAGCTCTACGGGCGCCGGGCTCTGACGGTAATAAATTGGGGATCGTCCTCTCCCCCGCGCCCCCGCCGCGACGCCCGACGCACCTGCATGCTGTTGGCCGAGCGCATCACGTCCGCCACCAGCAGCCAGTTCTGGCCGAACTCGGTGACGATGGCCGCCAGAACCTGAGGCGCGCAGGGGTGGTCCACACATGCGGGCGTCAGCGGACCGGTCAGTCACACCCCGACGAGGGATGGCGCAAGCACTGGGGCTCGTGCCGACCACCCGCCGCAAAGGCCTGCCATCAACCCTCCGCATCCATGCACGGCACCCAGCCAGGCACTCGCAAAGCCCGCATGTAACCATTGACAGTGCGCTCTTGGAAGCTTTGCAAGGCCTCCCGCCCCGCCCCCGCCCCATCCAAGCACCTGGTCGTCGGTGCCGGTCCAGGCCAGTCCCCGCATGGCCCCGTCGTTGATGGTGGCGGTGCGCAGCAGCGGGTGCTTCATGCCGCCCGCGGGCAGCGCGCCCTTGGGGGCGCCGGGCACCAGCGCGCCGGAGCCGGGCGCCGCGCCGAAGGACGCGCCGGGGTGCGCGGCACCGGGCGGCTTGACGGGGCTCTTGAGCTTTTTGGACTGTGGGGAGGGTGGCAGGGGGACCGTCAGGTTGACAGGGGCAGCAGGGGTAGTACAGGTGAGGGGCGGTCTGGGTGCAGGGTAGCTCGGTAGGTTAGCTCCCGGACACGGAGGCCCCAATCGACGGCCTACGGCATACAACCAGCTTAAGGGCGCTGCGGCCAGGCACCCCGTCCCAGCGATGTACGCTCCCCTGACTTACCTTGTCGTCTTTGAGCCCAACGCCGGCCTTGAGCTTGAGGCTCTGTGCACGCCACGGGGCGAACACACACGGGAAACCGGGCATGCCAGTCAGTCAGGGAGTCAGACCAACTACACCTCCCGTGGGCGAGCCCGTGCGCGCCGTCACCACGGAACCGCCCATGCGGACGGCAGCCCTCAAGCCGCGCTTCACGCACCTTGGGCACTGTCCCCGTGGGCCCCACTTCGTCGTCCTCGGTGTCCCGCTTGGTCTTGCGGTTGCGGTTCTTGGGGCCGTCTTCGTCCAGGCCCCGGTGCCCGCCGATGGCTACACACACAGACACAACACCGGTCAGATGCGATGCCATGAGCACCTTCGGCCGCCGCCGCCGGTGCAGTTCGACCCTGCCCACATCACCCCCACGGCCGGGGCAGTTCGACCCTGGCCCCATCCCACAGAGCTCCAGCCACGCGCGCCCCTGCTCCCACGGCCAGACGCACCTGTGGACCCGAGGCGCCTTCCCGCGGCCCCGGCTGCCGTCCCTGCCCGCATGTGGTGCCCCGGCGCGGGGCTGGCCTCGCCCAGGGAGTCTGTGTCGTCGGCCAGGGGCAGCGAGGGCCGCTGGCGGATGGCCGGCTTCTTCAGCGGCAGCTTGCGCAGGGGCAGGTCCTCGTCCGCCGCGGAGCCCTGGGCCAAGTAGGGTGCGAAACCGGTCGTGGGCGGACAAACCCCCCGCAAATGTACAAAAGTCCGTACTAGAAAGGCTAAAGCGGAAGCTACAACGGGAGCCTTGCCCCTTCCGCCGGGACCTGCTGTCAGAAGCAGGTACATGGGCCGGGTGCTGGGCCCGCCCAGCGCAAGCCTTGCTTCCCGCCCGCCTGCCCCCCGCTCCCGCGCTCACCGCCGCCGCCGAGCGCGTGAACTGCGCCGTGTCGTAGGCTGCGTGGTAGTCCTCCATGAGCTCCGCGTGGGCCGCCAGCCGGGCCACGTCCTCGTCCTGGGGCGGGGGGGGGGAGGCGGGGGCGGATGAGGGGCATAGGGAAGGGGGTGAGGAGGAAGGCCGTGAAGCTTGAAAATTTGCTCCCAGCAGACCTCCAGCCGCCCATGAGGCTCTCCACAATTACGCCGGGCCCACGAGCCCCACAGCTGGCCTGCCCCTTGACCTGCAACCTGCTCCGGTGCGGGTGTGCCCCTTTTTCTGCGCCCTGCCCTTGGTGGACATGTGCACTCGCCCAGCGCGCATTGACCCTCTTGCCGTTTACACGCCTCCCCGTCGGAGCACACACTCCCGTGCGGGCCCGGTCCCCCCATTGAACCCCCCCCACACACACACACCTCGTCCCACCCCCTGACCCCGCCCCTGCCCGCACCTCGAGCTGCTTGATGACCGCCTCCATGAGCTCCTCGGGGCTCACCAGCACCTGGAACGTGAGGTGGTCCGCGGAGGGCACCGGCAGCTCCCCGCGGTCGGGGGTGCCCGGAGCCGTGGGGCCCGCTGCGGGGAGGAGGGTCAGCACGAGGTCGGCAGGGGCTACGTGGGCCGGGCTCGAGCATAGCCATCAAGAACTGAAGCCCTTGACTCGGTCACAGAGGGCCGTTTAGCTTGTCCTAAAAGCCCGGGCTCAGAGGAGGCATGGAGGCCGCACGCACCCGACTCGGGTCCATTCGCCAGCGCCTTGCTCTTCGGGTCCTGCTCCGGCATGCCCCCCTTGACGCGGCCCAGCTCGGACGGCGCGCACTCCAGGGTGACTTTCGTCTCCACATGCTGTACACACAGGATAGCGCGCGGGCGGGTTGGTAAAAGGACAGGGAACATATGGATCGCGGCAACGAGGGAGGTCATGGGAGTAGGGCCCCCAGCTCGCCCTGCTGCCCGCCCGCAGGCAGCCCGTCCCCACCTTGAGCTTGGTGCGGTCAAAGGCGAACGCGTCGTGAGCGATCCGCATCGCTGCCGCCTGCCGCCACAACCGCTCCTGCGCGCCGGGCAGAGGCAGGAGTGAGTGCCTGGTGCACGGCACGACACCCTGGGCCTGTCGCCCTCCGACGACGTTCTGGGCAGTGACAAGCAGCCGCCGAAACCCGCTGACACTCCTGGACCCACCCAACCCAAGCGGAGCCTACGCGGCAGGTGATCAGTTGATGCATACGCTGCAAAAGCGGGGGTGAGGGTTTTCCCGTCGCCCCTCAACCCACACGTTGATGCTTTACGCCAAGCCTGCTCCACCCCGCTGTTGCACACACCGTGCGTACATATCTACTGAGAGCAGGCTCATCTGTTTGATAGTCCCTCCCGTCGGCAATATAACAGCGCACCCCACCTTACCCCTCCGTTACCCGGGCCCCGCCAGGCCCAATCCCTTCCCCCCAGCCCCTCTACCTCTCACACTGCCCACACAGACCCCCTCCCTGCTTGAAGCCCTCTGTATGGGCCCACCTGCATGAAGTCCTCTGCAAGCCACTGCGCCTCCCGCAACAGGTAGTCCCAGTGCGTGGCCTGCCGCTTGGGCTCCTCGCAGGGAAAGTTGAAGGCCGCAGCCAGCACCTTCCATTGCGTCTGCGCATTCAGGGCATTCGGGAGGTAAAAGCACGGTCCCAGCGAGACCATGCGCGCCGGCATACGCGAGCTGTCGACCGCGCGCCATCTGGCATGCGCCGACCCAAAGGCTAGATCACCTTGAGCGCTGTCGCCTTTTCCAGCAGCGCATCCTCCTTTGCCTTCTGGTCCCCAGGCGACGCCATGCCGCTGCAGTCTGCCCAACCGAGCTGTTTTCGGCCGGCCGGTCAAGCCATGTTGCAGTGCGTGCCGAAGTTTTCTTCTGCTAGCCTCCTTTTCTCAGGCATTGAGCTGTGAGGCTGCGGTGGAGGTCAACCATCAGTGGCTGCCCCGCCCGAAATAGGCGCAGGGGCCACAGGATTCGCGCATGCGAGAAGCTCTTTGTAAGAAGGCTTGGTTCTGCGGGTGAGCAGGCTGGTTCGGTGACAAAAGACAAAACTTTTGCAAGTCTTGAGCGGAGCCTCGGCTACCGTAAGCAAGGCGATAATAAGCTTGGGTATTGCGAGGCCTATTCACTGAGCTGCGTAGCGGGCGGTAAGGGGGCACGAGGACTGAGAACGGGCCCCGCCAATGCCGCGCATGGCCAGTCGCGCCTCACGCGTCGAGCCTCCTTCGCAGCTCGCTGCCCGCGCTTGAGACAGCGGTGTGTAGAGCTCTCACCAAGGCCTTGGAGAAGGCTTTGAGCGCGTTGGCGCCAAAAGAGGCGCGGGACGCCAGTCCCGATGTGGCCTCCGGCGTCCAACCCCCGCGCCTGAACCCGCTCGGCCCGCCTTCCGCCGGGCCCCTTGCCCCGCTTGAGCGGCACCCCTGTCCCCATACCTCCAGTTAGGATTCGGGTACACCACTGTACAACGGAGTGCTCGCCGCTGGGCACATACGCGTGTCGATGTTGCGCTTACCTTCGAAAGCAAGCATGGAGTGGAGTCCCGCCACGATGCCCATGAGACCCTAGCGCCTTGCGGGCCGCTATACCAACTTGACGGCTATCCTAGTGGTCCAAAATGTTTGTTAATGTAGTGCCTCCCAGCTTCCCAGGTCTCTCAGGTTCTCTTAAGTCCTCTCTGCCCGGTGGGATCTGCCCCCCCCCGCCCCAGACCACTTCGCCCCCTCCTGCCCCCTCAACCTGCACTCTGCCCTGCCTGTCGCCTGCACCACGACCATACAGGCGCTCAACAATCCAGGAAACAAGGCATCGCCACTGCTTTGCCCCCTACCTTTGAGCTGCGGTCCGTGCGGTCCGTCCCCTGCTTACTTATGGCTTCGGGCTTCCATGTTCCACCCACCCCTCCACAGCTCCGAGGCCTCCGACTGGGCAGACGCCACAGGGGCCTCAGGGGTCGGAGGGGTCCGGAGGGGTCAAGGAGTCCGGAGGGGTCGGAGGGGTCCCCGCCGTCCCCGCCTCGATCTGCGCCCTGGAAAGTTGCTCCCTTGCTTGCGCCCCGCGCCAACTTGTTGATGTCACGCCACAGTTCTCGTACCCATCCCGCCGCTGCCGTACTCAACCGACACTGCTTGAGGCCTGGCTATAACCCCGGGTGTGGTGCCCTGCCTAGAGCGCGATCACGGGTGCTTTGAGTGCCTGTTGGAATCAATCATGGCCTCAACACCACCGCGGCAGCCTGCTGGCCGGCTGGCGCCCACCGCCCAGGCATCCGCCGGCCCCTCCGGCCTCCATCCGCTCACACTGCACAGAAGTGCACAACCCGTCACAACCCAGCCACCATGACTCGCCAAGCCGCGGCCGCGCAGTCCGTGTGTCCTTCTCAACGCCCCCAAGCTCCCGAGGCCGCACACCGTCAACTGAGGATTGACGCGTTACAGGGTTGCGGCCAGCGGGCAGACGAGCTGCCGGCCCCGCACAAGGGGGAGAGAGTCAACTTCCCCCGACCCCAGGCGTTCCCCAAGGGATTGTCCAACACCGAGTCAGCCACCTACTCCAACCCATACAGCCACAGACTCAACCCGAGTGGGCCAGCTTCATCACAAGCACCGTAACCACGCCGAGTCAGGGGGAAGGCGGCTCGACATCCGCAACGTCACGTCAACTTAGCCGAGTCCTAACCCATCGGCCAGGTTCAAGCAGGCGCCACCGCTAGCCCTCGCACCAACAACGGCCAGCTCGCCCATGGGCCCCGTCACCACCTCCCGCCCCTCCAACCAACTCTAGACACGATAGGACTCCAGCTGGATCAGGGCCCGGCTAGCACAACGCCGGCACGAATCCCCGCCGGCACGAACCCTTCCCGTGCACCCCGCCCACCCCTACGAGTTGTAGTCCGTTTGCAGGTAGTCTATGCCAATCCTTTCGTCAGGCATCCCACCGTCCCAGGAGTTGTAATCGTCCCCGCCGTAGCGCTCGGCGTGCTTGCGCCGCCGGACGTGCTTGACCTTGACCGGCTTGAGCTTGGCGTTCTTCAGCTTGATGTGACAGAGCTTGCCGTCGGGGCTTCCGTCCTGCTTCTGAAAGTCATGCTGTTGCGCCGCCTGGGCTGAAGGCGGAGCTGCCGGCTGCTTCTGACCGGCCTGCTCCTGCGCCACCTGGGCTGCCTGCACCGCCTCGTGCTCCTGCGCCGCCTGAAGGCACGGGACAGCAGCGGGTGCACTGTGGGAGGCCATCCCCTCCACCTTCACCACATAAGCACACACCCTTCGTCTGCTCAATCCCACCACTCATTCGCTCACCCGGTCCGGGGGATCGCGAAGCGGGGCGGCGGGGGCGCCCTCGGAGGCGGGGGCGCCCTCAGAGGGGGACCTGTCGGGCCCGCTTGCGCCAGCGCCCGGGCCGCCCTCGCCGACCGCAGCAGCACGCACGAGGCGCGACGGGGCGGCCGTGCGGGGCAGCGGGAGGCGGCAAGCGGCGCGGGCGAGGCAGCAGCCGGGCCGCGGTGCCGAACCAGCAACCGGCGCCAGCAGCAGGGCGACGGCTGCGAGGCGCATGATTAAGACCTATGCGTGGGGCCCAAAGCTATGTGAATGTGGACCAAGGCGTCTAGAGGGCGTCAAGAGGGCATTCAGAGGGCCTCAAGAGGTTCAAGGCCCGTGAGTTTCACGGCCCCCAAAGCCCCAAACGTCCAAAGCAGGCCCTTCTTCAACGAAAGCCAGTCTGGTCGAGCCTCCCTTCCCTGCGGCTCCCTGCGGCTCCCTGCGGCCTCGCTGGGATAACGACACGGAGGAGGAGGCGCCGCATGCCCCCGGCACTCCTGCCCCTCCTGCCCTGCCCCTGCTGCCCCTCCACAGGACCATCACCCCGGAGCGCTTCGCACACCTCGCCGTTCATCTCCATGGTCGTGTTTTGGCGCTGGAGGAGTTGCGAAGTCAATTGGCGCCAGATCGCTGCATGGTCGCGGCACACTGCCCGCACACACGCCTGCCAAGCTGTAACCCACAAACCACTTTTGCTTATCGCTTCTGGCATATAGCTTCGCGCCGGAATGCTCTCGGCGTGTGAGCGCGGGGCGCGGCACTTCTTGCCGGTCGCGGGCCTCGACGACCTCCAGCTCGACAGCCCCGCAACAAGTCTAGACGCAGCGATCTCATCAGCATCGGAGTGGCTCCGGGCTCCGGGCTCGGGTTCGCAGCGGGCCCCGCGCGGACGCGTTCCAGTCGGGCCACCGCAAGCCCCGCTGATCTGCGCTTTCCCTACAAGCGCAGCGTACGCGATATGGAACCAGCTGCGGCAGAGTCCGGGGGACGCAGTCCTCGTGGGCTTGGCAGCTCGGCTTCTTGCCGGCCTCTGCGAGTCGGTCGGCCAGTCCTCGGCGGCCGCTGAGGCAGCGCTGCGGACTTACCGGTCCGGCGACGATGCGGAGGACGACGAGACGGCAACGAGGCCAGAGGAAGAGCAGGACGGAGAGCAGGGCGCGGCTCAGCAGTTGGGCCGCTGGCAGGAGGCCGCCAAGCATGCGGCGTTCTGGGGCGCCCAGCTGCTCATCCTGGTGGGTTTGATGCTGCAAGGGCTCTACGAGGAGGAAGCCTGGAAGCCTCCAATTGGGTTGGTAGCTGGGGCTTTACGGACACGTCCACGTGCACGTCGAGCCTAGCATGGCGCCCTTGCAAACCTCATACAGGCTGGCACGCCAGGCGACGGCCCTGGCGACGCGCCATCTGCGCGCGCAGCCGCCGGCGGCGCTGCCGCAGGCCGCGGACGACGCGGCGGCAGCGGGGGAGGCCGCCGCGGCGGCGGTGCAGGCAGCCGCAAGGGCGGAGGCCGCACAGGAGCAGCGGGCGCGGACACGGGCGCGGATGCGGTAGGGGCGGCGGCGGTGGTGCGGCCCGTGGGGCCGGGCACCAGCCCCGAGTGGGCGGCGGCGCTGCGGGAGGCGGCGCGGTGCCTGGACGATGTGGGTCGGCGCCTGTGGGCAGACGGCTGGCGCCTGGGGTCGGCTGTGGAGGCCCGGGCGGTTGTGCAGGTGAGCCGGGTCACCGTTGGCCGTGCAACGGCAGAGGCGGGACCTGCTAAGGCCACGTGATGGCAACGTACTTGCGGCCAGCTGATGAAAGGCCCGTCCTCACACACCTCTTGCTGTTTCTACCTGTGCTACCCAGCTGCTGACAGGGCCGCTCCTGCTCTGGGCACCCCGGCTGCCCGCCAAGCCGCCCGCGGCGCAGCGAGCGGCCGTATCAGCAATGCGGCAGCACTTGGCCGGTGCGTTGGTTTGGGACGGCTGGGCTGGGCCTGCACGTCACCACCGTCTCACCCCACCACCGCCCCAACCTCTTGTGTACCCCGCAGGTCTGCTCTCCAGCGCCCAGCTGCAGGGCCAGGCGCCCGCAGCCCCTGCCCCGAAACCCCACCACGCTACGCTTCTCGGCGTGCTCTGCACGTACAGTGCCCATCGCCTCCTCCTCCAGCTCGCAGAGGCCGCCCGCGGCAGCGCCGGTGCTGCTGGCGGCGCCGCCAGCGCCCGGGCTCCAGCTGGCGGCGGTGCAGCTGCGGCTGCTGCCGTCGCCGCCAGCGTGACGGCGCTCCTGACGGAGGCGCTCCTGGTGGCCTTCGACCGAGATCCGCAGTCAGGGCCCCTGGGTGTACGGCAGCTGCTGGGCTGGGCCCTGGCGGCGGCGGTCCAGGATGGGGACTGCGCCAGCGGAGGTCGCGGAGACAAGGCCAGCAGCGGCGGTGCGAAAGGCAGCGGGGCCCGAGGCAGAGGGAAGAGGCCACGTCCTGGGTCGGCGGTGGCGGAGGCTGGGGCTGGGGCTGGAGAGGGGGGCGGCGACGCGGAGTTGCGGCAGCTGGCGGAGCTGCTGACGCAGGCCGTGTGCGCCGCCGCCGTGCAGCTGGACGCACCGCCGGTGGCCGCGGCTGCGTTGCAGGTCGGTAGCGACGCACACGCAGATGGGCGTGGGCTGGGTGCAAGGAGCGACCTAATGCGTAGCGGTGACGCTCACCAGCCGTAACCCGCGCAGGTGCTAGCGCCCCGCTACGCTGCGCTCTCCGTCGCCAGCCGCAAGGCCCTGCTGGACTTGGCGGCTGCGTCCGCCGCCGCTGCAGACGTGGCCGACGAGGAAGCTGGCGGGGGCCGCTCGGCGGCCGTGAAGGCCCAGCCGCGGGCGCACGCACAGTCGGCCGCGGCGGTCGCAGCCTCGAGGGAGTGCTGTGCCGTGGGGCTCGCCGTCCTGGCCCAGGGTGAGCACGGTGTTCCAAGTTTTTGAGGATGGGCCATCTGACTTGACGTCTGGTAGCAAACGCCTCCGTGCTATCCCCGCAACGCAGGCTCTGCCGACGGAGACGCCAACGTGCGCTGCCGCGCGCTGGCCTTGACGTCGGGCTGCCTGCCGTCGCTTGCGGCGCTTGCGGCAAGCGCTGGCAGCGGCCGTGGCGCAGCGGCGGCCTCTGAGCTGCTCAGCACGCTGGTGCTCCCCGCCCTCAAGCCCAGGTCTGGAATACGCAGGCTGTACTCAAAAGCTCTAGACGAACAGCATCTGTCAGGCGTTGCATGCGGCCCCTTTGGCCTTGCTGACGTGCCCCACTCCTCTGCTGCCTCAACCGCCCGCAGGCTGCTTGACCGCACCCGCCTCAGCCGCTCCCGCGCGCTACAGCTGCTGCTTGAGCTGCTGACGCCGCCTCGGGGCCAGGCCGGCGGTGCCGGGTTGGCAGATGACGCCCGCGCGAGTGCGCCCCGAGCGATTGCTGCAGGGTCAGGGGCAGGGCTCGGCGGGCGCTGGGACGCCCCAGCGCTGGCGGCGCAGTCCTGCTTCGGCGAGGTGTGCTGCCTGCTGGACGCGTCCCACGGGTCCCCGCTGTACGACGAGGCAAACAAGCAGGTGAGCTGCCCCCCTGCTCACATGGCCTAATCCCCAGTCCCCAACTCGCCAGCTGACACACTAGCGCGAGTCACCAAGCCGCCTTCGGTTGCCCGGCTCTGCCCAATCACACGCTGACCACGCAACCCTCACATGTACAATCCACTGGCCCCGTGTCTTGCCGTACAGGTGCTGCAGCACGTGGTGGCGGCCATGGTGGCTGCGCTCAGCCCCGCAGAGCTGCTGCAACAGCTGCTGCTGGGGCGCGGCAGCAGCACCGCCGCCGATGACGGCATCGGGTGTGGTAGCAGAGCCCCTGCGGACAGCGGTGCCGACGGAGCTGACGACGCCGTCATAAAGGGCGTCAGCCGCCGCACACGCCGCATGCTGGCAGGCGGCATTCGCGTGCCAGCGGCGCCAGGGCAGGTTGCGGGCCGCGGCAAGCCTGGCGGCTCAGCTGTGTACGACAATGCAGCAGTCCGACCGCTGTACGACATCGTCGTGCGGAGCCTGCAGCCAGCGCCGTCAGGCATGGCAGCAGAGGCAGAGGTGGAGGGAGGGCTGCTCTGGGGCGCGGATGCGGAGGAGGGGGCGTCGCGGCGTGCGGCCGAGGCGCTGGGGGGCACCCCGCTGCACGCGCCGCTGTGGCAGCGGGCGTACCGGGAGCTCGCAGAGGTGCTCGCGGAGGCGGAGGCCGAGGCGGAGGCCGAAGCGGAGGCAGAAATGCTGGCGGAGATCGAGCGAGCAGCTGTGCAGGTGGAGGCGGAAGGGGCGGAGCTTTGGAAAGAAGGCCACGCGACGCCGCCTGGGGCCGAGACTGAGCCGACGGCGGCGGAGGTACAGGCCCAGGCGGAAGCGAAGGCGTGCGCCCGGTTTGGCCGGGCCGCTGCCGCGCTGCGGGTGCTGCGCTGCCTGCAGCGCTACGCCTGCGGCAACGCCGACGGCCTCTCGGACGCGCCTGCCGCGGCCTCCGCTAGCCACGCGGCTTCCAAACCTACCGGCGGCCGAGCCCCTGCGCCCCGGCCCACGCAAAAGGGCTCCGTGGCAGCAGTCGACGTACAGGGCAGCCACATGTGCTGCCGGGGCGAGCTCGCGGTGCTGTTGGACCTTCTGACCTCAGCGCTAGCGGACGGAGCGAGCAGCGGCGGCAGTGTGAGCCAGCTCAGCACTCCCGGGCTGCCCCCAAGCGCGCGAGGTGCCGGGGTCTTCATATCGGCAAGGACAGCAGACGGCCGCTCGTACCACGTCAGGCGCTCGTGTGTCGTTCTGTGCCTGCGGCTACTGGAGGCGGCGCTACCTGACCCCTCGCCACGAGCGCCGCAACATTCGACCGCCGCCAGGGGCCCGACGGCAGCGGCAGAGGGCGAGGCACCAGTGCTATCCTTGGATGGCGACCTGGGTAGCCTGGTGCTGTCGTACATCGACCGGGCCATGCCGTACATCTTACCGCTGCAGGGCGGTGGCAGAACTGACGTGGTGGACGCAGCGTATGCGGTGAGACGGCACGGGGCGCGGGCGTAGGTAACTAGTGACCCCCCATGAGGTGCGCACACCACACCATAAGTTCCTGCTCCTGCGTTGATTCCACCGCAACCCCAGGCCCTGTCCAAGTGCCCTGGCGCCGGGCCCCTGCTCCGCCGCTACCTGCGCGTGGCCTGCGCCGACATGCAGCGCCTGCGCCAGCGGGAAGCCGCCGCGGGGGCAGTGGCGGCGGCGCCGGCGGCGTTGCAGCAGGAGCAGGAGCCTGGAGAGGCGCGGGTAATTGAAGGCGCTCAAGGCAGAGAGCACGGGAATGCAGAGGAGCAAGAGCGGGAGCAGCGACAAGGGAAGTCGGGGCTCTCACGTGGCGGCACGCCGAATTCAGCTGCCGCCCTCGCCGCCACGGCCCGCTACGTCCTCATCCTGACCCATATGGCTCGCCCGCTGGAGTACGCCCGCGCTGACCTAGCCGCCCGGCTGCGTGAGGCGCGACGCCGCGGCGACTCCACCGCTCCTACCGCCCCAGGCGCTGCCAGGAACGGTGCCGACGAGGCCGCGGGTGGCACTGACGCGGCCGGCGCCCAGGCTGATGACAGCGGCGGTGGGGTCAGCAATATGGCCGAGGCGCAGGCGCAGGGACAAGGAGGAGGAGAAGGGGAAGGCCGTGGGGGCGGCGCGGGGACCGGAGGGGACTACATGCGTGAGGCGGAGGAGGAGGCGGGCTGCGCGACGGCGGTGCAGGCGATGCTGGACCAGGCCATGTCGGGGGCGGCACCCGCCTCGCACGCACCCGCGCTGGTGGCCCTGCTGGGGCAGGGGGAGGGCGGAAGCCCTCGCCCGCCCGCCTGGCTGCAGGTGGGGTCGGCGCGCGCAAGGGAGCTGCGGTTACCTGTAAGAGGCTCTTCATGTTGTCCTTGCCCGAGTTGCCCCCGCCGTTCTCCTCTCCCCACGTTGCATTCAGCCAGTGTGCTTGCCCCGGCCCCGGCAGGCGCTGGCCCTCCACGCCCTGGCCCGTCTGCTGGTGCTCTCGCCCCGCCTGGCTGAGCAGGCTGGCGCCGCCGCCGCCGTGGCCTCGGCGCTGCGGCACTGGCGGCAGCAGCCCGCGGCGCTGGTGTGCGAGGCACTGGCGGCGGCCCACGACGCCGTAACCGCCGATCCCAACCGTCACCGCGGCCTGATCGCCGCAACCGAAACCGTCATACGAGAGGCCCTTCGTTTGCTTCCGACGCCGCCCAAGGCCGCACGCCAGGCGCCTGAGCGCGCCGCTCCGTCGGGGGCCGCTGGCGAGGGCCGTGGCGAGGACCCCGCTGAGGCGGCGGCGGCGGCGGCAGCAGGGGCGGTCCTGCCCAGCGCGGTGCGGTGCTACTGCCGTCTCATGGTGACGGGGCGGCTGCAGTGGTCTCCCGCCACCTTCGCCACGCTGGCGGCCTGCCTGCTGCTGCCGCCGCCGCGCCTGTGGGAACAGGTGCGGGGCAGGCTGGGCAGCTCATTTGCGTGGGGGCGGCTACAGTTGTCTCCGGGTTCGGGCTTCCCTGCGCAGCGCTCTTGCTGCTCGGTTATGTTTAGGGGGGAAGGCCGGGAACAATGGTGGGTTCAAACGCGACACGACTTTTACTCTTTAACACTGCCTGCTGGCTGCCACCGTCGGCGCAGGTTGCCTTCCCAGTGGCGGCGCTGCTCCTGCGCTCCGCCGGCGGCAGCGCCGCCGCAGACGCGGCCGCGGCCCGCAGCGGCGCCTCCCGCCGCATCCCCTGCGCCCTGGGCTTGCTGCGCAACTGCCCGCCGGGCCTGCGCACGCGGCTCGTGGCGGAGGTCCTGCTGCCCGCGGGTGCGAGCAGCGGCGGCAGCACCGGCGGCGGCAGCGGCGTGGCCTCCGGCAGCGGTTGTGACGGCAGCGCGGGAAGCCCACTGGGGCTGCTGCGGGCCGCCGACCTGGGGCTCGATGACCTAGTCCTGCCTGTCCTCCAGGCAGCATGCTCTGCCGGCTCCAGCGGTGGCGGCGACGCTGATGGCGGCGTGGAGGAGGCGGCGGGGTCGGGGGGCATCGCGAAGGCCGGGGGCGGCAGGGCGACAGTGGCAACGGCAGCCGGCATGGACGCTGCGGCGGCGGCCCTGAGGCTGCTGGCGGCGCTGACGCCTTCTGCCCGCGCGCTGTGGGCCATGCTGCCGCAAGTGCAGGTGAGGTCTCGCTACCGGTACTCCACAACAGCTTGCACAACGTGTTAGACTAGCTCGAAGCCTGCACGACGTCTCCGTGTGTCACCGGCCGGAGCCAGTTCCGGTGGCGAGGATGCCGTTCGCTGAAATTCGCTGCCCTTCATGCGTCTCCGCCGCCCCCATCCGCAGGCCCTCCTGGCAGACCCCTGGCTGCGGGAGGCCCTGCCCGCTGGCGCCACTGCCGTTCTGCGGGACTTCGTGCAGCGTTACCGGGCCAACGGGGGCAGCAGTGGCGGCGGCGGCGGCGAGGAGGGCGGCGGCGGCGCTGGCGAGGCGGCGGACGGCAAGGGCTCTGGGCCGACCGTTTTGGGGGCAGCCACACCGGCGGGAGGACCGGCGGTGGCGGGGACGCCGGCGGGGGCAGCGGCTGGAGCAGCGGGCGAGGAGGGAGCGGTGCCCGGCGGGAAGGGCGGGGCGGCGGCGATGCAGCGGCGTCTGTTGGAGCTGGTGGCACAGCTGGCTGCCAAGGCCGCGGGGGGGCCGTCCATGCAGGTGCGTTTGTGAAGGGCGCAGGCTGGCGCGCGGCCGGTATACCATGACCTGCCATATGATTGCCCGGCTGCCCGCAACTTTGCAATTATTTCTGCGGGGCTCTCAGCCTGCATGTCTCGCGTAACCGTTGTGCACTCTGCTCCTCCGCCCTACAGAGGTCCGCCAAGCGAGCCGCCGCCAACTCGGCAGGGCCAGCCTAAACTCGTGTGGCGACAGTCAAGGTGGCAGCTCCGTTCAGGGGATACCACCACCGAGTGTGTGCTGTTGCCTTCAAGTACCGGCAACTGGACAGGTCTGGGGCATGGGTGGCAAGTTTGGATTGAGTAAGCGGTGCTGCGGTGGCGGGGGGTCGAGGGTGGAGTTGTGGGGGGGGACAAAGCACACGCAAGACAGGTCAGAAAGCCCATGGAGCGCTTACATGTCGACTGTGGCCGCGAGCAGTACCGCGTAGAGGGCCCTTCACGACTGATTGATACCACCGGTGAAGTCTTGGCGGCGTGAGGAATGCTAAGGCGGGCAGGGGCAGGGCAGGGCGACAAAGGCACGGGCGGGCAGGGCCGGGCCCGTGCACGCAGACAGCACAGACGGCTGACGGCTGAGTGTGCCATAAAGGGCGCAAGGCGAGCAGTGAGGGACGGCTAATTCAGCCCCGGGCGCCCTGGAGTCGGAGGTGTGGACGTCTACGGGACTGGGCCTTCGACGGCCTTCGGGCATGCATGCCGAGATGCGGTTGCAGGGCGGTCGCGACCCGCCGAGTTCCCAGCGTGCCCCTGCACTTGTATCTCATCCCAGTGGCTGAATCGGGAGTTCGCGGGAGCGGGCAGCATGTCTACTCGAGACCGACCATCATCTGGTGCAGCACGACACCTGTGGCCCCGTGGCTGTTCCTGCCTCGCTAATTGCCACTCCGGGGACGCATACAATATGCAGAGCCCGGCAGGTTGCAGCCTGCGTACACCTGAGTAGGACTGCGATGAACCCGAACTCGTCGGGCGCAGTGTCACCGTAGTCTTTGATAACCGTGGATGTTACGGTGGAATTCAACATGACTTTCGGGTAGCAGACCTAGCGGCTCGCCTCTGCAGGTTGGCACTGCTTGACCAGCTGACCTTCGCCCGCACCGGGCTTTATGTTGGCAAATCTTAGGGCGTTTACGAACTCCCGTGTTGCTGGGCGCGTTCAGCGGGGTCAGCCCTCCAAACGGGTTAGCTGCATCGTGCACCTCGCGCCGGCTCGCGTGGCGCCGAGGACCTGCATGATGGAGAACGCTGACGCAGCACAGAAACTGGCGCAGCTGAAGGCGGAGCTCGATAGCCTGCACAAGGTGGGGTGGGCACTGACAACAAGCCCTCACTCGGCGTCTGTAAACTTCCCGGCTTGCTCTGGGGCGTTACAGCGGCTTCATAACCTTGCCTGCATGCTGCACAGGCCATCACGGTGCTCAACCAGCTAGCGGCGGAGTTGGACATTCACACGGCCATGCAGAATGTCCGCCAAGTGGCGCTGGAGCTGCTAGACTGCGAGCGGGTGACGCTCTTCCTGATCTTTGAGCGGCGAAGCGAGCTCAGGTGCTCGGGCCGCTGCGTTGGGGCCCGCCGGGCCTCGGGTGAACTCCCTACCCCGAACGCCCTGCCCCCACGCCCCAACACAACACAGCTGGTCCATAACCTGAAACCCCACTCCATTCTGGCGTAGGGCCATGATCGACCAGAGCAAAATCTTGCGGATACAGTTTGGTGAAGGCATCGCGGGCCTCGTTGCGCAGACGGGTGAGCTCACCCGGGCTGGCTCACCAGGGCTGCGGTCGGGGCCTGGCTGGGTCTGCTGATACCCTCTATTACGTGCTTGGGAGGCTCAAACATCAGCCCACTCCCCTTGCTGCAAGCAAGCGCGGTACAGGGCGTCACGTAATGCACGCTGGCGCGGTTGAGCTGGCTGCCATGGGGCCCAGCACGGAGTGCAGGTGCCACACGGCGAAAGGACCTTCGGCCGGGCTCTAGCTACTTGCGCCCTTTAGTCATACACATTTCGCCCCACATCCTCAACATAACCCAACCTTCTCCCGCCTTCACCAACTGCCGCCCCCGCCGTTATCCGCCCTGCCCAGGCGGCTCCATGAATTTGCCGGACGTGTACGAGCACCCCATGTTCAACAAGGCCGTGGACCGGCTCACGGGCTTCCGCACGCGCAGCATGCTGTGCATGGCCATCAGCGACATGACGGGCAAGAACGTGGCGGTGCTGCAGGTGCGTGCACTGCGTGCGGTGCACGGCATGCCGCGTCTTGTGAGCATCTTGCGTGAAGGACGGGGTGGAGAGGCTCGGTCCGCCGTTCCAGTGCGCGACTGCCAAGCCCCCTTGCCCCACGACTTGCCCCGCCCCGCCCCGCTCCCCTCAGGCCCTCAACAAGGCTGGCGATCAGGCCTTCACGGCCGCGGATGAGCGCAACCTCAAGCTCTTCGGCACGCACCTGGGCAACACCCTGGTGAAGGCCAAGCTGCACGAGACAGCCAAGTGGGGGCGGGGGAGGTGGAGGGGCGGGGGGCGTGCAGCTGGGGATGGATGAAGCTGACAAGCTGGCAAGGCGGACGGGGGCAAAGGGCTGGCGAGGGGTCGGGGGCAAAGAGGGCATGGTGGCGGGAGTGTGCAGCGGCGTGGTGCGAGGGTAGGACTCAGCGGGCTGAACCCCTGACTCAGCGGTCGGCGCGGCGGATAAAGCAACTGACCCCGGCGCCTCCTCCTGCTTGGGCCCCAGGCGCGAGAAGGCCCGGCTGCAGGCCATCTACACCACCTTCAAGACCCTCAGCATGGCGGTGTGTCCGGAAACGAGGGGACGGCGGGAATGTGGGATGCAGGGATTGGGCAGGGGGCCAGCAGAACCCTACGGGCCTCGCGGAGGTGCGGCTCCCCTCACCCTGTAATGACACTCCGGTGTCTGCCCTGCGCTGCGTCTCGCGCTCCCGTTCCCCTGCAGGAGGAGGTGGGGCAGATGGTGGTGGTGGCCACTGCGGCTCTGGAGCAGCGCATCATCCTGGCGGAGCGGGCGATGTTCTTCCTGGTAGACGCGCCGCGGGGGGAGCTGTGGCTGCACACGCACCAGGTGGGGCGGGCAGGCGGACAGGGACCGGGCGCAAAGGGGCGCAGAGGCCGACGCGTCCGGGGCAGGGGCTCCCCGGCTGTGCTCAGGGCAGGGTAGACAGGCAGGCGGACGGATTGCTAGCACCGGTGGGCGAACCTGTACGCAGGGGTTAATATGCGTGTTCGTAGCCTGCAACCCTGTGCCTGCAACCCCCATCCCTGTGTCGTGGGCCCGTGGCTGCCAGCGGCACCGTCTGGCATAATAGTGCCCCAGCACTGGGCTCTCCACCGGGTCCAGCACCAGGCCCCATCGGGCCCCATCGGGCCCACAACTGGCTCTGCCACGATGTAGAGAGCAACCCTCCCGGGCAGGACGCACCCACACTACCTGACATCCTCCCTCATTGCCCGGGCCCACAGGCTGAGCCCGTGCGGCTCCGCATGGGTGCTGCGGGCGGTGTGGTGGGCATCTGCGCGGAGACCAAGAAGCCGCAGAGCTGGCAGGTGCGTGGATCCCGAAGCAGCCAAACCTAACCAGCTCAGGATAGGCAGGGCCTCTCCAGGCGGCCTCACAACGCACCACGATGACGGCGCGGACAGACCCGCCCTCGCCACTACAGCATGCCTCTTGCGCCCCGCACCCCCTCCCAGGCGTTCGAGGACCCCTCCTCCGACCCCGCACTCCGCCGCATTGCGCCCCTGCTGGCGCCCTCGCGTATCAAGTCGGTGCTGGTGCAGCCAATCCACGGCACGGCCTCGGACCGCGTGCTGGCCGTGGTGCTGGCGGTCAACAAGCGCGAGGCGGAGGGCACCAACGACATATTCTTTGACCCCTGCTACACGGACGCAGACCTGTGCGTGCGGGGAGGGGAGGCCGGCCGCGCAGGGCGGCGGCTGTGCTCAGGGGGCGCCTGGCACGGGTCAACGCTGACAGGCCGCCCTGCTTAGGCTGACCGTCTGGGGATCGAGAACGCGACGGGGTGATGGCGCTGCTCACACGCCTGCAACCCTGTGCCCTCCGCCGCACCCTCCCCGTTCCTGTCGCTCCCTTCTCCCAGCGACGCCATGGGCCTGTTTGCCTACGAGGTGGGGGACCTGCTGTCGGAGCGCTCCCTGGAGCTATCGCTGCTGTCGGCGCTGTCGGTGGTGGGGCACGACGGGGCGCACCCCAACGTGGCGCGGCCGGGCGGCGGGGGCGCGGGCGAGGAGGGCGGCGGCGAGGGCGCGTCGGAGCCGTCCGGCGCGGCCGCATGCGGGGCGGGCGACGAGGACCTCATCCGCACGCAGCTCATTTCCATGTACCTGCCAGACTACAAGAAGTGAGGCGTGGGGGCGTGCGCGGTGGGGAGGAGGCGCACGTAGCGCAGCTTCGCTGTGGGCCCGGGATGTGGGGGCAGCTGGGCGAGGGTAGTGAGAGCCCGAGATTGCAAACTGGTGTGGGCTTGGATGGGCTCGGATGGGCTCGGGTGAGCTTGATGGGCGAGGACGGCCCTCTGCCGCACGACGGGGAACTGCCGGGCCAAGTCGCGCGCAACGACTCACGTCCCCGCGCCCGTCCCCGGCCCCCCTTCCCCCGCCCCGCATCACAGCAGCCGGGAGGCGGGCGTCTCGCATAGCCTGGGCCGGAGCTCGTTCACAGCCGCCAACACACACCAGGTGGGGTGGGGCCCTGGGGCACGGCACGGTGCTGGCATGGCGGTGCTGCCGCAAATTCCCGTGGCCGTCGGCTGCCGTCGGCTTGAATGCTACGGCGCTGCACGCTCAGCCCTCTCGGCCCAAGGCCTATGTCGCACGACAGGACCGGCACCCCACCACTCTCGCCTGCCTCCTCACCTGGCCCCGCAGGTCCGCGCCAGCCTGGAGCGCAAGCGCTCGGCGCACTTCACCGACGGTCCGCTCAAGCGCAACTCGCCCCGCTACCGGGACACGGTCTCGGCCAGCGGGCGCCTGGGGCTGGCGCTGGCGGCGGCGGCGGCGCGGAGCTCCGTGTGGGCCTCTGCGAGAGCGCACGTGGGTGGCCGGGGCGGGGCCCGGGGCGGGGGGGCTGGGCTGAGGGCCGGAGCAGTGGGGCGGGGGGCACGGCTGGGACCTGGGAGGAGCTTGCATGGGCACGCCAGTGTCGCCGTTTGGGGCTGGGGAACCAGGCTGCGGCGGTCATTCTGGAGGAGTGCGCCTGGCGGCTGGCGGAGAAACGAGATACGTCATTTGCGAAACACACCACCCCCCGCCAGCCCACGGCAGTCTCCATCAACCGTCCTCCCTTTCTTCCCAAACTTTCCGTCCTCTTCGTAGGCCGCTCGGTCCGTGGGCGGGGGCATGGACGACGGCTCCGGCCTGGGCAGCGCCGTGGGCAGCGTGGGGCTGGAGCACGCGGTCAGCGGGGGGCCGCTGGCGGGACCCGAGGGCTCCTTCTCTCGTCCCGCCTCCGACGCATCGGGGGACCTGCTCCTTCCGGAGCTGGGTGCCCTCCGCTGCGCCAGTAGCAGCATGGCCGAGGCCCCGCTGCGGCACCGGGGCAGCGGCGGCTCCAACTCTGGCGCTGGCGGTGGCGGCGGCGGCGGGGCTGGCGGCGCCGCCGGGCCGGCCTCCGTCAGCAGCCCGCTGCTGCAGGCCTCCCGGCCGCGCCGGACCGTGTCGGGCCGTGCCTTTGTGTCCAGCTACGACCCGGGGTTGGGCGGGAACGGGCTGGGCCAGTACTCCCACTCCCCGCAACAGCACTCCCACCGCACGTACCAACACCACTCCCACCCGCACCAGAACAAGGGCTTTGCGCGCCTCATGGCGCCCTGGCGGCGGCCGCTCCGCGTCGCGGCGGCGGCCGGCGGCGGCGGCCTCGGCGCCAGCGGCAGCGGCGGGCCTGGGACCGCCACGGGCTCTGAAAGCGCTGCCACGTCAGTCCACGGGGACGCCAGCGACGACGGGCGGTTGCTGGAGGAGGGGGACGAAGGGGATGAGGGAGTCCTCAGCACGGACGACGACGATGGCCCGGAGCTAGAGCACGACTCGGACCCTGGGTCCGGCGACGGGCTTGCGGGGCCAGGGTTTGGGACAGGAGCGCAAGGCGGGGCAGCGGCGGGCGGGGGCGGAGGGCCGCGGGACGTGCTCCTATCGTCCAAGAGCTTTGGCCAGGCGCGCAGCAGACCGGGGGGGCCGCCGGCGCGGGCGACCGGCGGCAGCGGCACCGCGGGCGCGGAGGCGGGGCCGTGGGCGCAGGCGGGTCTGGAGGAGGAGCTGAGGGCGGCGGAGGAGGCGACGCTGCACCCGGGGGTGGCAAACCCGCAGGTGGGGCCAGGGGCGGCAAGGGAACAAGGGCGCGGTGCTCAGCAGCTTCTGGGACGGGTGCGTACGGCCTGGCACGCCCAGGGCCTGTGAAGTGGGATGCACGGTACTAGTCATAGCTGCCGACAGGCCTAAGGGGAGTAGTGCTCGAGCAGCGGTCAGGTCGGGAGTTAGTGCTCGACCGGGGAGTGACCGCGGGGCGGGGCACGCTTAGGAATCGTGCAGGCCGTCCTCACGGCCCCGCCCCCGCCATGTGGCCCTCGTGCCCCTCCCTGCAGAGGGGTCGGCTCCGGCATGCCTTCCTCAGCGCCCACTCCGCCCCGTCTCCTGCCCCGCTCAGCTTTCAACACCCCGTCTCCTCCACTCCGCCCCACCCACCCCCCAGGCCCTCCGCACGCACCTCAGCTGCTCCAACCTGGCCGCCACCGACTCCCTGCGCACGCCCTGCTTCCACCCCGAGGAGCTGCTCCTGTCCTGGGAGTGGGACTTCACGCAGGTGTGTAAAGGGCTGCCGCATGAGCCGGGGAGTCTCAGGCGCGGTGATTAGCCGGCCGGCCATCTGCCCATCCCGAACTCGTTACGAAGGGTGGGGCCGGGTGCGCGGAGGCCGGGGCAAGGGCAAGGCGAAAGGTTGTTGGCGTGGAGCCTGGGGCCACTACGCCTTTGGTCGATGAGACCTGCATGGGGCGTCAGTCCTCAGCACGTGCTGCAACCCTGTCGCCCCCCACCTTGTGTCATGCCAGGCCGGGACCGAGGAGCTGATCAAGCTGGCGTACGACATCTTCATCGTGTCGGGGGCCATCGAGGAGTTCGGGCTCAAACCCAAGGTGGGCAGGGGGCACCTGAGGCTCGGGGGAGGGTGGACATGCCTGCGGGTGCAGGCGGGGTGGCATGGTCGGGGCAGGGGTGCCGAGGCACCGAGCTAAGACGTCTCCCTCGACTGCCTTGCCCCTTGCCGCATGCACCGTGCTCACGTCCCCCGTGGCCCATGCCTGGCGCTCCCGTCTCCTCCCCAGGTGCTCCGCAACTTCCTCACGGCCGTTGCCTCGCACTACCACGACATCCCCTATCACAACTTCAACCATGTATGCCACGTACTGCACGCCACTTACCTGGTGAGGAGGGTCTGGGCGGCATTTTCTCACTTTTGGGGGTCAAAAAAGAATACTCTGTAATGCAACAACCGTGCACCGACATCGCGACCGGCGACATGCCGACATCCCGACATGCGTCATGCATCCGTGGACCATCCATCCGTGCGGCTCCGCGTGTACGGTGCACTCTCCGTCATGCACCGCCGCAGCCCAGCACCGCACAACGCCGTCCGCTGTCGCTGTCGCTATCGCTGAGAGCCCTTCCACCCACCGACCCCGCCGCCCCCGCCCACCGCCTCCCTCCCCCAGATCACGTGCACCACCACTGCGCGCGCCTGGCTCAAGCCCTTGGAGCGCCTGTCGGTGCTCTTGTCGGCGCTGTGCCACGACCTCGACCACGACGGCCACTCCAACTCCTTCCACGTAAACAGCAGCAGCGAGTGCGTGCCTAAGAGAGGGTTCTCGGGGCCGCGCTCGGTGTTGCAATGCCGGCAGGCTGGAGAGCACTTCGCCCTGCCTTGCCGCGCTGAAATTTGTGCCCCTCGCCACCCTAGCTCAGTCCCGAGCTGACTGGTAGTCTCGCTGCTGCCCTGCTGTGCGTGCGCTCAGGCTTGCACGCATCTACAACGACCAGTCGGTCATGGAGAACCACCACTGCGCCATGTCGTTCGCCATCCTGTCGCGCAACGACTGCAACGTGCTGGGCGTGCTGAGCCCCGAGGAGCAGCGCGCGGCGCGCAAGATCATCATCTCATGCGTGCTGTGCACCGACATGGCCAACCACTTCGCGCTCACGCAGGTGGGGGTTCGGGGTTTGGGGTCAGGGTGGACGGCCAGGGGCTGCAGGGAAGCGCTGCGGCCCGCACCAAGTGCATCGGTGCGGCCTCTGTAGCAGAGTCCTCAGATCCTTGCAACCTCTCGCCGTTCCTGGCGCATGCCCGCGCAGGAATTCCAGAAGCACAACGTTGTGTACGACCCGGAGAGCGAGTCGGACCGCCTGCTGTTCCTCAAGGTGAGACACGGGCTGGTCGTCCAGGCCCGGCCGGCGGGGCCCTGCCCCTGCTTGGCCGCTCCCAGCTGCTCCCGCTCCCAGCTATGCCCCCAGCCCCCCTTCAACTGTGTGCCGCACAAGGAGCCCAAAGACGCCGCCGCCTCGCCGCCCCTCCCTCCCCCCACGCCTCCTCTGCCCCTGTGCTGCCAGGTGGCCCTGCACGCCGCCGACATTGGCAACGCGGTGCGCCCCTTCCACGTCAACCACGCCATGAGCCGCCGCGTGCACCGGGAGTTCGAGTCGCAGGCGGAGGAGGAGGTGCGTCCTTTGGGAACCAGCGCTGCGCCCTCTGCGGGACCCCTCCCTCGTCTGGAAACCACCCGCCCCTGGAGCTGAAGTACTGCAGGAGGCGCTCGAGCCACATCGTTTACAGCCCACGTCATAGCCCGCCTGGGCCCCCTCCCTCTCCTGACCCTGCGCCCCCCCCCCCCCTGCACGACCCCGCTCAGCAACAACCTCAACACCCGCTGGGAACCCCACCCCACCCCCGCCCCCCGCCCCCAGGTGCGCATGGGCCTGCCCGTCACCTTCGCGGTGGACACGGCCGACCACGTCATGTGCGCCCGCGTGGAGCTCAACTTCCTGGTGGGGGGGCGGGGGGCGGGGTGGGCTAGAGGGGGCGGGGGCAGGGGGGGCAGGGAGTCAGAGGGGCGGGGCCGGGAGGGGGCGGGGGTGTTACTATCTTTTGAACAGGGAGGCGGGGAAGGGGGCGGGGCAGGACAAGATTTGGCGGGGCCAGGGGGAGGGCGGGCGGGGCTCAATCCCAGCAAACCTGCTGCCTCCGCCCCTCGCCGGCCCCCGCTCCCGCCCCTGCCACTCGCCGCCGTACTCTTCTCTCGCTCGCTTGCAAACCCCTCTCCCCCCCCCCGCTGCCGCTGGCTGCCGCTCTATCTCTTCCTCCGCTCTCCAATGCTCCAAAAACCACCCCCCCTCACCCCCAGGACTACGTGGTGACGACGCTGTGGGAGCGGCTGGTGGACGTGCTGCCAGAGCTGGCCCCGCGGCTGCAGCAGCTCAAGGTCAACCGCACGCGCTACCGCCGCATCGCCGACACGGGCAAGACCTCGGACCAGGTGGTGAGTGGCCCCCCTGGGTGCGCCCCTGGCTGGCCTGCTAGCGGGCCCGTGGTGGCTTGCTTCCTTGTCAGATGCTGGCTGCGTTGCCTGGATGGATGGATGCGGATTGCGGTGGTGGGACTCCTGCGTGCCGCCCTCTGGGTGGCTGCCATGCTTGGCGACGTGCAGCCCATCCCTGTAGACCACCCTCTGCCATGGTTGTGGCTGTAACTCACCTGCCGTGGTTGCTTGTGGCCCGCAGCTGGCGGAGGAGGCGGAGGCGGCCGCTGCAGCGGCGGCGGCGGAGGCGGCGGCGCGGGCGAGCGAGGCGCTGGAGGCTGGGGTGGCGGCTCTGAGGGCTTCGGCAGCCGAGGAGGCGGGAGACGGCGAGGAGGACGTCAGCATGGGCGCCGGGCCCTTCGCGCAGCCTGCGAACGGCCTCCCGGTGAGCGCTGTGCGTGCTTGAGGTGGCAAATGAGCTGCCGGCAGTGCGTAGCGCCGCACACCCCTGGTAGCCTCGCCACGAGGTGCCAGGTAGCTTGTGCGGGCGTTCCTGGGTGGAGGGAGGCTCGGCTGGGGTCTTCTGTGCTGGCCGTTCGACGACTGCCGTGTGACGCCCAATCCGCTGCTGCATGGCCCTCCTCCCATGGCCGCCACATGGGAGGCGGGGGCGGGAGGCTGACCTTGGGGTTGCTGGGGGAGGCACGCTCTGACACCTCTGTGCTCGCCGGGGCCCTGCATGCGTCACTGCAGGAGGCGGACGCGGGCGGAGAAGACACCGCCATGTCCGAGGTCGACTCTGGCAGCGTGCAGCCGCAATCGGGCGACGGCGGGCCCACAGCCTGAGTCCCAAGCCGTGACCGTGGTCCCAACCCGGGGCATGGCTCGATGGCAAACAGCCCAGACAGTTTAGCATCAGCCCGGACGGAACCAAGCCGTGCCGGTCCGGAGCCCTGACCCCCCGAGCTGCGCCCGTGCTGTAACCGGAGCTGCAACGGGCGCTGTCCGAGCGCGACCAGCCCAGAACTCAAGGCCGAGGCCCATCTGGGTCGGCTGCGGCTCCGAAGTGCGGCGTCCATGACTGCACCGGCCCGACTGGGGGCTTAGGGGCTCCGAGCCTAAGCGCGAACCCGTTGATCTGGGTGCCATTCGTGATCGACCCATATGGGCGCTGAACGCTGTTTGGTGGGGCGCCTCCAGATATAAGCCGATGGCATGCGCGGCAGTTGGCATCACTGGTCGGCGTTGTGGGACGTCTGGATGGGGACGGGTGGGGAGCACTGCGGGGCGGCTGGGGCACACACCTTGCCTGGTCTGATCGTGAAGTGGTTATGTGGTCACACGTTGGGTACATGGGTACATGCTTGGGGGTTGTGGCATGGTGGGCCTTTGGGGATGCGACGTGTCTCTCGCCTTGTCTTGCCCTCTTGACTGATATGCGTTGGTGTGGGTCTGAATTGACGCGGGGAGTGGGCGAACTGCTACTGGCTTGTTACGTGTGTCCTCAATTGACGCGTTCTGCGTGGTATTTGTTGGGTGTTGAGAGATTATTGGTTAGTTGCTTTGGCGGGCCCGCGGGCTGCGTCACGGTGCCACCTCAAGGCAGCGCTCGAGTACCGGTACAGGGGTCCGGCCTCGTGAGCGCGTCAGTAGGCCTGGGTGGCCAAGGGGCAGGGGCAAGGCTGGCGGCTTCATTCAAGGCGGCTTCATCCAGTGGGCGCCAGGGGGGTCCCTGGAGGCCCGTTCCAGACTGTAACGTGATTACGTGATCGAAGGCAACCGAAGGCCAGTGCACATGTGTACAAAAGGCGTGAGGACTCGGTGAGGCTGCAGCGGCATGCCGGATTGCTTGTCTTCTGACTCCTGTCGGTCCTGACTGCGCGTCTACTGATGCAGTTTTACGCCGTGGACCAAAACCGCTGCCTGGGAGCCCAGACAGTTCCTTACACGCGAGGGCCGGGCCCGCGGGGCACGGCGTGTGTATGGTGCCGTCGTGGCACGAGCACCGGGAGGAGGGATGGAGCCCCAACACTCACAATTTATAGCCGCTCACTCTCCGCCTCGCTCACTGTCCGTTAGTAGGTCTCGTGCGAGACCGGTTGCGATGGCGCGAAGCATTAAGGAGGCACCAAACCCCTTTGCTCGATAGCAGAGCCAAAGCCTCTTTGGCTAAACCAGCTGCTAGTAGCTGCTACACCACAACATCGCTTACAATGGCTGCGCAGCTGTCAGTGCAGCGCGCATGCTCGGAGCTGGGCGACGATGAGAGCCGCAGCTCAGCTCGCGATGAGATTGTTCTAGCTGTGGGCGAGAGGAAGATGACCGTGCTAGAAGTGGTGCGTGGACTGCGGCCGGCGCGATCTGCATGCCGGCTGCAGAACCTGTCGGCTGCCGCTGGATGCTTACTGTGCACGTCTGGGCGTAGGCGCTGGCCCTTCAAGGACCACTGACATCGCCAGAGCGGGAGGCGCGCGAGAACGGCACGCGGGTGCTGGGCGAGGTGGATTGGGGTATGACGGGCACGGGCGTTCCTGTCCTGCTCTGGCCCCACCGCCCGCCGCTCAACTGCCGCTTGCCGTGTTCAGATCGCGTCCCGCTGCCGAGGTGTTCTCAATTCTGGGGAGCTGCACACGCTATCCGAGTTCCTGGCGGCCCGCCTACGGGACTGGTGGGTCACTGAGGCGGGGGCGGCCCTCGGCGGATGCACGCCCTGGGTAGCGGCGCTGTGCAGTCCAAGGAACGGGCCCTGAGCGCAAAGGGCAGCAAGGGGTGCCCCCCTACAGCTGCACACACCCTCATGCTCTGCCTGCAGGCCCTGCGCCGGTGCCGCCGCCACGGCCTGCCGCGCGCTGCTGCAGCCGCCCAGCCCTTACGATGCCGGCCCCGCGCCCGCCGCAACGCTCGGGGAGGCGAGTGCCGGCGCTATCCTCGAGGCGACCGCGGAGGCGGTGAGGCGGGACTGGGGGTACGGCGTTGCTTTCGAATGCGTATCGGCGGACGCATGCGGTCTTCTCGCAACCCCATACCCATGTATCGCCACCTGTCCGCCTCATCCTTCCCACTAACCTTCCGTCTTCTCGCAGCCCTGGACCCACCCACCCCCCACCCCGACCCCCGCCCATGCCAGCTCCGCACCGCCCAGTCCCTTCGCCAGGAGGAGCGCAGCGCGCTGCTGCAGCTGCTGCTGGCGGCGCTGGGGGGCGGCTGGGCGGCCAGGCTGGCAGCGGCCGCGCCTGCGGGCGGCGCCGGCGGCGCAGCGGCGCCGTCGGGCCTTGCCCCTGCACTGCTGGATGCATTCCTGGGGGCGGTGGATGGGGAGAAGGACCCGCGCTGCTTGCTGCTTGCCTTTGAGTCGGTCGCAGTGAGTGGGGTTCTGGGGGGGAGCAAGCAAGGTCATAGCACTTAGCACAGGGTACGGTGGACAAGGCAAAGGGTGTAGAGCGTGTAGGAGCACTGCGGCGCTGAGGGGCGCCTTGCAGGACCCGGGCAGCCTAGGCGGAGAACCGGTGCCCCTGTAGCCACGACCAGGCCCTCTCTCCCCTGCTTCCTACCACTCGCCGTTCACTCCCTGCCCTCTGCCCTCTGCCTTGGTCTGTCTGGGTCCAACGCCTCCGCAGGAGCTCTGCCGCCTCTTCCACTCGCGCGGCGTGGACCCCGCCCCTCTGCGCCAGGCAAGCGAGGAGCTGGTCGATTGGCTGGCCACCTACTTCCCCATCTCCTTCAACCCGCCGCCCGCAGCGCCGGGCGCTCGCAGTAAGCTGGCGCGACGCAGTGCTTTCCAGCCTGCAGCATCCCAGGACTTGAGGGCTTAACGGCAGCATAGAGCTCAGCGGAGTGTCCGTCTGTAGCCTCTGTTTTGCTGTCTTTTCGCGCCCCCAGCTGCACGCAGCGCGCTCACCGTGCACGCTCGCGACCCGCGCCTAAGGCCCTGCCTGGCGCCCTGCCCCCGGCCCTGCCTGGCCCCGAGCGCAGACCGCAGCATCACGCGCGCCGAGCTGGCTGCCGGCCTTCACGCGGCCATGGCTTCCTCGCCCTTCCTGGCGGGGGGCGTACTGCAGCTGCTGGCGGAGAAGCTCAGCAGCACGTACCGGTGCGAGGGCGGTTAGGTGGTTGGTGGTTGGGCGGGTGGTTGGTGGTTGGAGAGTTGGGCGGGAGGTGCGTAGGGGCTGGTGTGGGGTGGGGGGAAGGCACGGGCCCTAGCTGACCGTGTGTCTGCCCATCCGCCTCGCCCGCGCCGCCCAGGCCGGCCAAGGAGGACTCTCTGTCGGCGCTGCGGCGCTGCTGCGCGGCGTACGGGCCGGACGCGCTGGCGCCACACCTGGGGCAGGTGAGAGCCAGTGTTCCAGATTTGGGGCAATTCCGATGTTTGAAGTTGATGTGATACTTGGGGGTTGGAGAGTTCCGGGAAGAAGGAATAGAGCGGCCTGGCGCCGCACCTGGGGCAGGTGAGCGCCTGCCTGGTGATGGGGCGGGTTGGCGGGTGGGTGGTGCGGCACTCCGCGGGTGCGGTTGGGGATGGGACAGGCAAGCGGAAAAAGCTGGTGTCGACAGCTGGGCTCGGCAGCCGAGCTGTAGGCCAGCCCGTGCCACCCGCGTACGCCCCGCATGCGCCGAGCGGCATCGCCCTCGCCCCACCCGCTCGACAGCCTTCCGGCGCCGCTCCTGCGCAGGTGTGGTCGGCCCTGCGATCCGAGCTGCTACAGCCCGTGTCCCACAACTGCGGCGGCGGGGCGGCGGGGGACGCCGACGGGCACGTGGCGGGGGCGGCGGCGGCGGCGGCCTGCCTGACGGCGGTGGCCCGCGCGGCGGGGCCGGGCGCGTTGGATCGCACGGCGCTGCAGGTGAGCGCCGTGGGGGGGCACCCGTGAACTGACCAGAGCAGTACGCAGCAACGCTTAGATGGCTGGAGCGACGCCCTCTACTGTGCGTGTGAGGCGGCTCAAGGCCTGGGGCTGCGGTGAGTCACACCCATCCCATCGTAATGCTAAGCGCTAAGCACCCGCTGCCGCCGCCTGCCCGCCCCGTCCCAGGATGCCTCCATGTCTGACCTTGTGGCTGTGGTGCGGGCGGCACGGGGTGGCGAGCCTGGCGCGGGGGCCGCCGGCGGCGGCGGCGGCGGCGGGCCGTCGTCCACGGTGGCGGCGCGGGCGGACCGCCAGGTCCTGTGCGGCGCCCTCCTGGTGTCGGCGGTGAGCTTGAGGGCTTGGGGGCAGAGCCGGGCGGTGTGGTGGCATGGGCCCCGCCCCACATGGTCGATCCTTGCAAAGAGGGCCCCTGCGGCAACCTGTGGGTTTTAGGGGTCTGGCAGTGTGGTACGCAGAAGCCGAGGGGCTGGCACTGTTGTCTTACAGTGCTCTCCGATGCCGATGCGTGGCAGGTGTGCGCCGCCGGGCCTGGATCGACGGCGGCGGCGCAGACGGCGGTGCTTGGGCCGGTGCAAGCGGTGCTGGCGGAGGCCCTGGCAGGGCCTGCTGGCGGCGGCGGCAGCGGCAGCGGGACGGCAGTATACGACAGGCCCGATGCGGTGATGTACGGCATGACGTTGCTGGCTTCCGCGGCGGAGGCAGTGGCGGCGGAGCTGGTCGGGGGGCCGCCGGCGTGCGTGAGCAGCCCTGCTGACGGCGCCGCCGGGGTGGCGGCTATGACCGACATGAAGCGCGCGCTGACGGCGGCCCTGAGCGCCCTCAGCGGGCCCCTCCTCGCCACCGACGCCGACGCTGACGTCAGCATGGACACAGACTCGGCGCCGCCGCCTTCGTCGCCGTTGGCAGGCTTCAGTCCTGCGGCGGCGGCGCAGCTGCGTCTGGCGGTCGTCGCGGCGTGGCGGGCCCTTCTGTCGCTCCACATGGGCTACGTCGGAGTGCTGGCTGGAATGGTCTCCAGCGGTGGGGTGCCGCCAGAGGCGCTTGCGGCCCTGGCGGCGCTGACGCTGTCGCCGGAGGAAGTGGCAGCAGCGGCAGAGCAGCTGTGCACGTGCGCCCTGGCGGCGGCGGCAGCGGCGGCTGCTGGCGGCAGCGGCAGCGTAGCGGTGCCGTCGCGCATGGCCTGGGGGCGGCAGGTGGACGCGTGCCAAGAGGCGGCGGCGGCGCTGCAGCAGCTCCTGAGCCTGCCCTCGCTGCCGGCGGAGGCTGCCGCTAGCGGCGGCCGGAACGCCGCGACGTCAGCGGAGGCGGTGGTGACGCTCCTGGTCCGCCAGCTGACGGAGGCCATGTCGCCTGCATCATCGACGGCGGCAGAGGGCGCGGCGACGGCGGCAGAGGCGCTCCGCCTGGCGGTGTCGCTGGCGGAGGCGGCGTCACAGTCGCCGGGCGCGGCGGCCTTCTCCGCGGCGTGGCTGGCGGCCCTGCCGCCCCTGCTGGTCGGGACGCCGAGCCGCAGGCCGCGCGAGGTGGGCGGTGGCGGGTGGGAGACGGCAGGTTCTCTTCCGCCCATGTCTGAGCCCTCGTCGGCCCGTCCCTCCTGGCGTGCGGCGTCCGGTCCCCCTCCCCCACTTGTTGATTGCCTTCCCACCTGGCCCCCCACCTCCTTGCGCCCCACAGAGCTGGCTGCGGCCCTGCCTGGCGCAACTCGCCTCCCGCGTTCTGCCCGCCGCTGCCCGCACGCCCTCGTCGGCCGCCGCTGCCGCTGCTGCGGCTGCGTCCTTGGCAGCGCACGGGCTGGCCGCAGCGGCGCTGACGGCGGCAGCCGAGTGGGATGCCTCTGCCGCCGCCGCCAGCGACGACGCCGAGCAGGCGATGCCATTCGTTGGCATTGATGCTAGCGGGGGATTTGACGAGCCACCCCTCATGGACGCATGGTGCGCGGCCGTAGAGGCGGCCGTGTCGTGCTGCGATGATAACCAACAGCTAGGTGAGTTGATCCTACGACACCATCCGCACCGACAGCTATTGTCACTTGGAGTTAATCCAAGCAGGTTGCACTAAACCTTGTACTCATTTGATACTCTTCCGCAGGCCTGGCGATGGAGGCAGCGGAGGTGGTCTCCGCCGCCGCTGCTGCTGCCGCAGCGGCAAACGGCGCAGCAATGCCCCGCGCTGCGCTGCCGCTGGCCGCCGCCGTCATTGCGGGGCTCCGGCCTGCGGTGCTGGCGCCGCACAGCACGCAGGCCGTGGCTGACGGCCTGCTGCGCCTGCTGAGCGCCGCCACCTCCCCCGCCGCCGCCAGCGGCACGGCAACCCACCCCGCCCTGCGCCCGGCGGCGGTGGCGCTAGCGGCGGCTGTCAACCGCTGGCAGGATGCGGCGGCGCTGGACGCATGGCTGACGTCAGCCTTCCGGCCGACGCTGCTGGCGGCGCTGGCGGTGCCGCCGGGGCGCACGGCTGCGGCGGCGCCGGCGGCTGCAGTGGTGGCGGCAGTGGGCTGGGTGGGGCGAGCTCTGGCGCTCCGCACCCACCCGGCGCTGTCAGAGATCACCACGGCGCTGCTCGCATGCTTGACGTCGCCGTCAGGCGTCGCCACCTCGGATGACATGGAGGTCGACGCGCCAGCGGCAGCGGCGGTGCCCGGCGCTGGCGGCGCCGCTGGCTCCGCGGAAGCAGCGGCGGCGTTTGGCCTGCTGGTGGCGGAGGCGGCGGAGGCAGGTGGCGTGGAGCTGGCGGCTCGGCCCGCGGCAGCGGTCTGCCGGGTGCTGTGGCAGCAGCGGTGTTTCTCGATGTGCCTGCAGGTAGGCGTGTGCGAAGGGCTGCTCGTGTGAGCCGGGGAATTGTAACCGCGGTGGATACGGTAGCCGGACAGTTCTGCATGTTAGGGGTTGACAGCCGATGCACCCGGGAGTGCGGCGGTCGGCGGCCTCGGAGCCTTGCAGTCTGTACTCTTGCATAACCCGCCTGACCGTCTCGCCTTCGTGATGCTTGATGGTTGCGGCGCAGGCCCTGGCGCAGGCTGCCAGCGCATACACGCCGCCCGCCTACTCGTCAGCGGGCGACGCTGGAGGGCCAGCGCTGACGCCGGACCCCCTGCCGCTCCCACTGGCGGCGGCAGCAGGCAACCTGGCAGCGGCCGCCCCGGCAGCACTCTGCAGGTGAGCCTTGGCCCCTTGTGCATGCATGGGTACAAGGGGCTACAGAGTGAAACGGGGTCACCGGCGTCAATTCGCCCGGCCGCTTGCTGTCAAGTGAACCGCCTTTGTTCTGTCCGTAATTGCAGGCAGGACGCACCCCGCCTGGTGCCGCTGCTGGTCCGTTCGGCTCGCCGCCTCGCTGCGGCGCTGAGCAAGGCTCCCAGCGCCCCGGGCGAGCCCTCCGGCGCTGGTCCGAGCAGCGGTCCCAGCCTCCCGCCCGTGGCGCTAGCGGCAGCGCTGCGGGGTGCCCTGCGCGTGGTTCGGGAGTGGCTGAACACGCAAGCGGGGCCGCAGCCGAATGAGGCCTTGGGCAAGGTGGGTTGAGCTGGACCATCATCTGACGTGTCTTGTCTTCACTCATCAGTACCAGACAAGCGCGATGTGCTTCTGCTGCTGCTGCACGGTCACCGGTACACGCCTCTTGCCTCTCACGACCCCTAGGCCCTGGTGGACTGCGCGCCCGAGCTGGTGGGCCTGGTGTGCGCTGCTACGGCCGTCACGGCCGGGTCTGCCTCGAGCAGTGGCGGGGCATGCGGGGGAGCAGGTGCGGCCCCGCTCGGCGCAGCCACGTGTGCCGTACGCGAGGAGGCGCTGCGATGCGTGCTGGCCCTCATGGACGCGGTGCCGTACCACGTGCTCCATCCCATGCGGCAGCAGGTGGGCGTTGCTGCTGGCGGTTGGGTCGGATGCCCTGCTGCTGCTGACTCAGGCAGGATACCCTCGCAAGCACAAGCAGGACACATTATGTTATGCACGATCACTGACCGTCTTGAGGTCTTGACCCCTGCCGCAGGTGCTGCGCTGCGTGACCCGGACCCTGGACGATAACAAGCGGGGCATTAGGCAGTTGGCTGTGAAGGCACGGCGGGTGTGGGCGGACAAGTGAGAGGGTTCACCAACTTGCATGGAGGTGAAGGATGTCCGTGGCTGGCGGGCGGGCTTGCCAGGGTGGTTTGACGAGGGTGGCTGCCCGAAGGCAGGAGAAGGGCTGAGCCCCGTAGATCCCCGGCATCCATGGTTGTAGGGGGGTTTGACGAGATATCAACGGAGCGAAAGTGGCTTGGTTGTTAGGCGTTGTGAGGGCGTGGGCCGTGTACTGCGCAGGAAGTGTGGGCAAGCTGTGCGCTTGCGTCGTCGCCTGAGGATGGGGACCCGCGAGGGCAAGGGAGCACGCAGGTGGACACACGCACGGGAGTTCACGCCAGGGGTCGGACTGGGGGGCCGCCTCCTGGGGGGCCTTGGTGGTATGCGAGGCCACCTCAACACCCCAGCTTACGATCCCGTGGATGGCGCTGCGAGGTAGCGCGAGCAGTGCAGAGTCGCGGAGAGCGCGGGGCAGCGGCAGTGAGCGGCAGTCCCGGCCACCCCGCAGGGCGGCGTTATTAGGGAGGGGTACAAACGAGGTTTTTGGGCTGAGCCGCCGCCGTCAGGCTCTTCGGGCGGCGAAGCCCCCCGGGATTACCCCGTGTCGGCGTGCGTGCGTGCGTGTGTGCCTGCGTCACGCAAGAACATGCGATTCACGCCTAGCCCGCGATGCCACAAGCTGCAGTTCCCTTATCTCTATAGGAGCGGCCGCCGGCCGTGGACCCGGGCTGAGCGCCCAAAAGCAGCGGCGGCGGAGGAGAGAGATGTAGCGGGTGGCGTGTGGGCAGTAGCGGATTGGAGACGGACATCTACTCTTTCTATCTTCTGGAGGGTGCATGTGAATGTGCGCCCAACCCAACCGGCCAAGTCCGGCATTGCGGGGTTGCGAAGGCCCCTAACCTATGGCGGCGTGGGTTCAGTCCGTGCGCTGTGGGGCGTAGTGCCTGATTGTGCGGCCCCAGTGCTGCCCGGCCTCGCGGGGTCTGGGGCTCAGCCCTTTTCCCTGTCCTGAGGAGGACAGACACCCTTGTTGAATAATCTGGCGTCTTTGCCGAGTGGCCAAGGCTTGCTGGTGAGGGTCGAGAGGGCCCTCCTGTGGACCACGCTGGGTACGGCCTTGGGCACGAGAGGCACGTCTCCGCCTATCCCTGCCAGAGCTCCTCGTCGGTCCCTAAAGGCAATGTTTGCATGCAGACGTCTGCTACATGTGGGCAAGGGGGCAGGAAGCGAAGCCGTTGCAGCTCAAATGCAGCGGTCGGCTGATAGCTGTGCGACTACGGTCGTCCCCGCCTGTCCTTGCAGAGTCCCCGCCTGTCCTTGCTGACGCCGACGCCGCTCGCCCTGTTGGCAGCGGTGTGTGCTGGTGCTAGGTGACGCCTCCCTCGCTGAGTCGCTGGCAGTTGTTCCATCGCACCCGGAGGGGCAAACGCACGCAGCAGATCAGCACATTCAGCAGCATTTCAGCTTTCAATCGTTCATGCCAGACCCTGTGCCTGCTGCCACATGGACCGCCAACATCATGCAAGCCGCACGAGGCCATCTCTCAAGCTCTCTCTCCACTCCTCAGGGGGCGATGGGTACGATAACCGTATCCCTCCCTGCTCTGTCCGGCGGCAGTACTCACTCCCCACTCCACAGAACTAAAGCCGATTGGCCACAACACTGGCACGACCATTTGCTGCGACTCGCCGCAGCGGGAGGCGAGGGTCATGGCGCCCCGTCACGACTTCCCCGCTGCTGCTCAATGCCAGAACACCAATACCCCAACTAAGCCAGGGAGTTTCCACCCCGCAACGCGCCAGCCTGCTCACACTCGCAGGCCAAGCCCACTCCGAAACAACACGAAGCAAGAGGCACGGGCTAGAGGCCAGGGGCCCAAGGCGACTGCCGGGTAAACAGCAGTCGTGTTTCGTGCAGCGCGCTTGAGCTGTTCAATGCCCCCAAAACATAATAACCCAATACAATACCCAAGCAGATAGCCACGGAATAGCAATGGAACTCCAATGTACCTCTTCCTGTACAGGGTGGGGCAGCGAAAGGGCTGAGCCGCGAGGCCCCTGCCCAGGGGGTCTATAGATCGGGCCTGGCCCGTGGTGGGCCGTGCACCCCCTCCACCACTGGGCCGCACCTCGGACGCTCGGAGGGTACGGGTGCGCACTAAGGCACGCAACCTCGCATCTGGCCATTTATCCGTGGAACCCCCGACGCGACTGCCTTAATATGACAGAGACTGGGCTGCATGCCGTATTTAAAAGGGCAACACCCAAGAACTCCAATGACCAGGAGCGCAACTCGGGCACGGAGGCCCCCGCAAAAACGATTGCAAATAACCAAGCGGAACAAGGATGAGAGAAGCGGAAGGCGAGCGTCAGCCAGGGCAGTACCACGAAACCTAATCCTGCGCCAGCTGGCTGAAACGACGGGCTGGGATGCACATGCAACGTACGTATGCCTACACGCTACCCCCATCTGAGATCAAGCACCATCGAGCTTCTAGGCACAACAAACTGCTCAAGAGGTATTAATCACAACGCCAAGCTCGCCGACATGCAGCCGACAAGAGAGAGAGAAGCCGAGAGAAGCTGCCCACCCCACTGTCTTCCCAACCCACCAGTGCAAGTGCAAAGAGGAAGCCAGAGAGACAAGTAGAGCGGGGTATCCATCCGCTGAGCACCGTCGCTGCCTTGTGGGCAAGACGCACAAGCCCCTGCTTGGACGACTTCCACAGCAAGCAGCGCATGGCTGGGCTAATCACCCGAGAATTGGAAGTTCTGGGTATGCCAGCAGCTAAAGTTCGCAAAGAGGAAGCGACTACTGTCCTTTGTACCCGAATGCCTAAGCAGGATCTACGTACACATGCCGGAGCCATACACAGGCATTTGAGGGTTAGCCCTCCCCTATCTAGCTCCCGTCACAGAGCCCGTGCACCCCCTCCCCGCGCGGAGCATGCTCCCACAGGCCTCATCCGTTGGCATTGGTAGCACCGCGCGAAACAAGGATGGCTACCCGCAGGTCAGGAGAAAGGTGCTGAGCCCCCTGGACAACTGCCACAGAATTCGGGCAGAACCTAAGAATTCTTCGTCTTTCCTCGCGGCGGGGCATACGCCGGCAACCAGACTACACCAGACAAGACGGGGAGCCCTCCACAGAGGCGGAAAACCAAGTATTGGCGGCAGACGGACAGTCGCCAAAGCCACGGTCACAGTCTCACGCAGCACCACACGCTCTGACGCATGGATACGTCGCGCCCCCCCAGCACCAGAACAAAGAGAGGCGAGTGAGAAGCCCACAACACGGGTACCGCCATGCACGTGCACATATGTTCTCTCCTGGATCGCCATAGCACACCGAAGTGCGTCCCACCTCCGGCGCCAGGGCCGAGCTTCCACGTTGCAGCCGCGCGGCTCCAAGCTCCAGGAAGCAGGCACCTGCCGCCACGCGTGCGGCGTGTTGACGGCAGCTCATTCCGCCCCCTCGCGTCCGTCGCTGTCGTCATCCCCTCCCGCGCACGACTGCTGAGCGGCCTTGGCTTTGCGGTTACGGGGAACCCCCTGCATGCAAAAGCAGGACACCAACAGGCGCAGGTGAGGGCACAGGACGCCACAGGACAGCAAGACAGCGCTCGCGCCGAGCGACGAATGAGCCCTCTGGAGCCCCTCACAGTGACTTCTGTAAGAACTGACGGGGCTCCTGCTGGCACACCTGCAAGCGCGCGCGGCTCACAGCCTCAGCTCACCTTAAGAATGGGCAAGCCGTTGCGCGTGAGCCAGCGGCCCAGGGTCATGCCCTCCGGAATGACCTGCGCGACACAGATGCAGGCGCACACGGCAGTTAGCTGACCAGCCAACCTCAATCGTGACAATGCCTGCCTGCGGACAGGCTAGGGCCGGCGTCGCGGTCCAATAGCATGCACGCATCCCTCGTTATAGCCAGGCATGCAAAAAGCCAGTGCAGGAGCTCCATGGTTGATGGCCGTACCTTGATCGAGCGGTACCACTTGGCCATGTTGCTGCCGCCCACCTGCGGAGGGGGGGAGGGGGGCGGGCGGGGGTGCCAGGTGTGGATGGGCGTGACACGGCATGACAAGCACGGCCCGCGGTACCCCCGCGCTTACCCAGCCCCTCGCCCCGCTCACCCTCTCGAACGCACTGCGTGTCAGCATGATTCCATTGTGCTCGATGCACTTGCCGCCCTGGAGGTAGGCGGCTGGGTGGAACACGCCAACGACGCGGCCGCCCACAATGGCCGCCTCCGCCGCACCCGCGCCCTCGTCGCCCTCCGCATAGTCCTCATCGCTGTCCTCGCCAGCACGCCGCCGCCCGCGGCCGTTGCGGCGACGGGCGCCGCCGCCGGCGTTGGGCGATGGCGGCGCTGCGACCGAGACGGTAACGCGGATGGGGCCCGGCAGGTCGTCGGGGAGGGGAGCGGGGGCAGGCAGGGCGCACGGCGGCGACGAGGGCGGAGATGAGAGGGGCGCCAGGGACATGGGTATGGGCGCAAGCAGCTGTGGGGGCAGCGGCGGAGCCGTCGGGGGATCCCGCTCCGGGGCCGAAGCATCCGAGGGCGGGAAGCTTGCGGCCTGGGGCGGGTTGTGGGCCGCGGCTGCCGCTGCCGCGGCTGCGTGGTTGCCAGGGAGCTTCAGCATCGGTGCACCGGCCCTTGCAGCCGGCAGCACAGCCGGCGGGGGGACGGTCACCGCCGCCTGCAGTAGCGCCAGCACCTGGGTCGGCCCTGCCACCATAGGCTGCGCCGCCGCTGGCTGGAGGGGCTGGTGGGGCTGGTGGGGCACCGGTGCGGGCAGTCCCACCGCTGCCGTCGCCGCCGCCACGGCTGCAGCAGCAGGCGGGGCCGATGGGGCTGGCGCGTGCTGCAGCGGCGGGGGATCGACGGGCTCCATCTTGACGTCATCGTGAAGCAGGATGCCCTCGAGATCCAGATCCAGGCCCAGGTCAAGATCCAAGTCACCGCCCATCGTGTCCGCCTGGGCCGCATCCGCATGCGCCGTGTACCCCGCCTGCGCCTCCGCCGGGGCAGCTGCAGCAGACGCCCCCGCCATATGCACGCCGCTCGTCGCAGCTGACGCCGACGCCTGCTGACAGCCGTCGCCCACGGCCGGTCCTGCGGCGCTTGCTGCCATCCCCGTCTGGCTTGCCATGTGTGCCATGCCCGCCGTTGCAGCTGCACCCACGTCAGCACCCTGGGGCGCCGCGGCGGGACCGGGCGGCGGCGGGGAGCCGCTGCTGCCGCTCGCGTCCCCCTCCTCAACCCGCCGCCGCTTGAAGGACTCCCAGGGGCCCAGGGGCGCGTGGGGTGAGGCGTGCCCTCCGTGTGGCTCCGCGTAGGGTTGCGCATCCGACTGAGCCCAGAAGCGGTGTATGAGGCCGTGGCCGGGCCCTGGCTGCTGCGCGTGTGGGGAAGAGTTCACGAGAGGCGGCGCCGGGAGGGCGCCGAAGGACGCCGACCAGGCCCTCCGCACACCCGCGTATGGACCAGGCGGGTGACGCGCCGCCGGGCTGCCGACCAGGCCCGCCATGCTGGCTATGACAGGCACCTGCTGCGCCTGCGTTGCGGCGGCGGCGAAGGGGCTGGAGGGAGGGGCACCCGGGCCCGGGGGCACGGGGGCGACAGCAGTGCCCGGGCCCGCGGCCGCAGCAGCGGTCCCGGCCCCGGCCGCAGCCACAGGAGGCGGCGGGTAGCGCGGCCAGTACGGCCCACACGACCGCTGACGCGAGTGATGCCGAGGGTACGGCGGCGGCGGGTACGGCGGGTAGAGGGCGTACGGCGGCGGCTGGCCCTGGGGAGTTGCGCCTCCGTAAACGCCTGACCATGAAGCACGCCCGCCGCTGACGGGCGGGTACGGCGGGGGGTACGGCGCATGCGGCGGGGGGTAGTACGGATAGTGCCGTGGGGGCCTGACAGGCGGCCCGCCGCCGTATGCGGCGTGGGGGTACGGTGGCCAGCCGTACGGCGTCGGGCCGTACGGTTCGTAAGGCGGGGCGCCCTCGCCGCCGTAGGGTTCCCAGCTCTCCTCGGTTCCGCCATACGCGCCCCACGGCGGGGGCTGGGGCGGCCCGATCGGGTGCTGACCCGGTGGAGGCGCGCCAGCAACAAGCCCCGGCCCTGCGCGCGCCTCAGCTTCGGGCCGCGCAGGCCGCGGGCACGCAGCTCCCGGCTGTGGGCCGTCCGTTGCCTGCTGCGGTGGCGGGTGCACGACTGGAGGCCACCCGGCGTTGGCGGCGGGGCCAGCGGCGGCGGCTGCCGGGGGCCCAGGGGACGCTGCCGGCGCCGCAGCCCCAGGCGGAGGCGAGGGCGCGGAGCCCATAGGCGGCCGCGGCGCCATATGCTGTGCCTGCTGTGCCCAGCCCGTGCCCTCCGAAACTGCACAGCCCGGCGTCGACGCAGCCCCGCCTCCACCGTCCGTATCCGGGGTTGCCGGTACGGAGGAAGCCGCGACACCGCTGCCAGTGCCGCGCTCCGTTGGCCCGCTGGCCAAGGCGTGGGCGTGCTGGCGGTCAACAGCGCCAGGCGGCTGCGATGGGTCGTTGTAGACGTGGTCGTCGGTTAGAAGACCGAACAGAAAGTCGTCCAGGGTTTCCGTCCGGGAATTTCCGTACGCCGCCCCCGGGTCCGACGCGCGGCCCATGACCGGGGCCGCCCAGCCCGCGTACACGCCGCAATGGGGGCCCGCAGCTGCATGGAATGCGCTGCTGGGCATCGCCTGCCAAGGCTGGCACACGGCGTCCGTCGACGGGCAGTTCGGCGCCCTGTCAGCTTCCATACGGCCGCCGGTGTCAGCAAAGGTTGCGGGCCGCACGGTTCGTGGCCGGTTCGTGGCCGGTTCCGGCTATACCTGCAGTGAGGGGGGAGGGGACAAGCTGTTGGCTTACGCGCTCTGCAGTCATGCGTAGGTGCGCAGCCGCGAGCCGCAGTCTGTGGGGTGCGAAAAGCACGCAGCCGCAAAGTTGCTAGCGGAGGAGGACGTCCGTACGGACCGACGGGATGATACGGCCGCCGGTTAGACATGAGTTTCCGTCTAATATCAGTAGGTATGATGCTAGTGTTGCAGCTTGCGGGCTTGCCTCCTTGTCCGGGGTGACAGACGGCGCAACCGCGACCGGTGGCCGTCCAGAAGTAAGAGTTGTTGCTGCCGTCGCGTGCTGCTGTGCGTGCGTTGATAGAGCGCCTTCTGAAAGCGCCCGCGGCCTCGAGGCCTCCCAAAGCACGCGGGGCGCGGTGCCACGATTTCCCAGAAATCTTCGGGCCTTAGCCGCTGCCAGCAAAGGCGTCTTCCTGTGTTGTCTCAATGTGCTCCCGTAGTTGTCATTACGTCAAATGAGCCTGCCGCGGCTTGGGCTGTGTGCAGTCTGCTTGGACGTGGCATCTGCTCTATGGCTTGAGGCCTTGTGCAACCCCAGCGGCGACACTGTTTAGCGCTGCTGCAACTCGTATGAGTGTGCCTTTCGCTTGCGTATGACGCCTTGCGCGGAGCGTCGGTTTGGCTTGGCCGGCTCGGTTTCGCGTGATTGGCGCGGGTCGATTTCGGCTGTCAGGAGGAGATCGTCACGATGAAGAGGTGGTGAGTATTTGCAAAGCCCACAACTGTCTGCGCGGTGTGTTGATGTTGTTGAGCGTAAGCTCACGCTCTCGTCCCGCGCCACCTGGCCACCTGTCAACGCCGAAGCTGGGAAGCCCGCAAACGTCCACGACCGAGCCGTCAGCCTCGCCTTATGAAGGCAACTGCCTATAAAGTCAACTGATAAACGATGCGGACATCAAGCGGGAGGATACTCCTGACGGATTGGTTAGGCTACCTCGCGCTACCTCGCGCTGCTGTCAACGAGACCAGCGTAGAGAGCTTCTTAGCACGTTTCGCATTGAATGGAGCTCACGTAGCTTGAAGGCGCCCTGCGCTCTAGTGGGCCCACCAACCACCGATGCCTCCGGGTGGTTTCGGGTTTGACGCAACGAGACAACGATGCGAACCGCTCGGCTGTGCCGTAGTGCAGCTGTCCGCAGTGGGGCTTGCTCCTTTGGAGGACGATGTGTGAGCGTATGTGACGGGTGAGGGACCGTGACGGGGGGTCGAGCAAGTTAGGTACCGTACCCACAATTCAGGCCCCGCTGTCCCCGCTGCCCTTGCCCTTGCCCCGCCCACGCCTGAGCCCCTCTCGGTGCACCGACGCACGGAGCAGCCCAGGGTTACTCTAGGGGGGACTTTCAGCCTGGAAGCCACTTTCGGCGACCAGGTACCCCGTTCACAGGCACAGGCATCCTGCGTCGGCCAACATCATGCGACGCCAACACCGCGGCACTACGCCCCGTTGTCTATAATAACCCCGCCTGAGCCCCCGCCCCCGCCCCATCGACGCCACCCGTGAGGTTTAGAAGGCAACACCTGGCAACACGGAATCAACCTTTCCACAGGAACCCGGCAGTCATGCACAACGCTTAGGCCGGGTCGTGCCCTTTCCTGCCGGTTGAGGGCCATTTGCGTGGGTCGTTGGAATCCCTGGCCGGCCTGGCGGCACCCGGTCGTGCCCGTCGTGGCTATCAAGCGCTGTCACGACTGGTCACGAACCGTGTGTCTTATCGTACCCACCATGTGCCTGGCAGTCAGGGAAGAGTTGATTTCCAGCAGGCACGCACTCGCAGGCGTCCTGTGACACGCGGAACTGGGCCAATCGCACCCCCGCAAGCTCAGCTTACTGGCGAAGTCAGATCACTCCTTACAGGCTCGGCGGCTCTACTAGCCGCCTACTTGCAAAAGGTTGGTCTGTCCGTGAAGAAAAGCAACACCGGCAAGCTACCCCCTCATCCCCGAAATGCGACGCCATGACTCGCGGCACTTCCCCCCGTTGACTCAATAACCCGCATCCCCGACCGTACGACAACATCTCCGCCGGTGAACGCTCATCCTACCATCTTACGCTACTCAGCCTCGACGCAGCTCAGCCGACTGCGGCGAGCAAAAGCTACATCCGAGTTTGCCAAAGCACTAACTGGGTTCGGGTCCCTCCTTGCGGCGCTTCTCCCTTCACGTACAGGTCTGTATGGTGATGCTGGGCGGGGCTGGGACTCTAGCGAGCCGCCGGAGACGCTGCGCGCACGACCCGCACTCCCAAGTCACATGCTCCAGGTAACTTGTGTGTGGGACCGCTTCGGGACAACTTTGCAGTGCTCTGGCGAAAGCCCTGGTTGCATGGTCACCGCGTCACTGCGGGTTGCACCTACCAGTCCCCGATTGTTCGGAAAGGAACCTGGGTCTGCACTTTGCTGGCCTGCTTTTCGCGTCTGCCAGTTCCCCTTCCCTCCTTGCCCCGCCGACCCTTGAACTTCCTGCGAACTTCCCTCCATCGAACCTCCAGGCGCGGCGACACACCAGTGCCCGACAGCGCAACGAGAGTGCAACATATGGGGCGCAACATATGGGGCGCAACATATGGGGCGCAACATATGGGGCGCAACATATGGGGCGCAAGAGACCGCCGCTGTGAGGGGCCGTTGCACGCGCAGCCCGGGCGGACCCCAGCCGTAGCAGCGGCTGACCGACAGACAGGTAGATGAACCTCGTGGCGCGCTCGTGGAAGACTCCCTACTGGCGCCGTCTCTTCGGGATCATGTATGTGAGGGTGAGGCTATACAAGAAGTGCGGCTTGCCTGTTGCGGGACTAGAGGGCTCAAATAGGAGGTGCCCCCTGGGCTCCCTCCCCTCCAAGCCACTTTGCCTAATCCCTATAGATTCAGAATCTCGCGCCCAGCCGTGAGGCACCAGGATGCGATGGTTACAGCAGGAACCGCCTCCAGAAGGGGAGGGGTTGAGCGAGAGCGCCACCTACTGGGTGTGCCACCTGCACACCGACACCCACGCAACGTGACTGACTTTCGGTCGTCACACCACGTTGCTAGGGTCGGGCCCGTAGAGCCCCCCTCAGTACTATTCCACTAATTCCGCTGTGCCTTTAATCATCGTCAATCAAGGCCAGGACGCCTGGGGGCTCCTGCACAGTCAATCTGCCACCTGAGACTCGCAGGAAAGGGTGGTCCGCCGGTATTGTCTCCCAGCCACTTGGTGGCCTGAGCGCAGCAAAAGAGTGAAGCGCTCCCCAAAACTCAGCTGACACCAACACACGTCCACGGTTCAGCACCCCGAGGCGATTCCCATTCTCCCTTGTCGCGTATAGATATCGGCGTCCCTTCTCCATGGCTGTCGTGGCTGCAAGACACACCACATCCCACACTCTCTGGTCAACTCCCTCCGTTGGTCGAGCCAGCCAAAGATTGAACCGGCGAAGTGGCCAGGTCCATGGCATGCCCTGCTCGCCCCCTAGACACGCGCACATCTCATCAACCAGGCCCTCAGCCAAGTAGCATTTCCAAAAGTGGTGCAATCTGTCCCCTCCGTGCATCGCAATCTCACATGGGCACGTGGCCGTTCCTTCATGTGCCGAAAAGCCAGTAAAGCCGTTGAGCGCCAAGCGCCAGAAAGCTTCCTTCCACACGTTCTCCCAGCGCAGGGCCCACAGCCTGCGCAAGGTGGCTTGTAGGTCCAACAGGTCTGACTCGTCCCCTACCCCACCACTCAGCGCCTCTGCCACAAAATTCAAATGCTTGCCTTTCACATACTCAAAAGCGGGCTCCATCTGCAGGGCCGTGGCCAAGCTCACCGACAGCCTAGCCGCTGACACAAGCGTCTGTCCGATCCGCCAACCTATGCATCCCAAGAGTTCTTTCCATGCCTCCTCCTCTGGGCAGGCCAAGTCCGGGCACCAGGCATTGCGGCGTTGGGGGCCCAAGCCTGGGGCGGTGGGGCCTGCGCCCCGAGCAAGAGGGGGAACCAGCCGCCTGCTACCGAAGTCATGACAACAATGGAGGGTTGAAAGCAAGGAGCAACGCAGCGCAGAGCACGATGGCACGCTTGGCTCCAGGCCCCCAGTCACCAACAAAGGAGGGTGGGTTCTGGTGAGTGCCCGCGTGGCAGCCCTCGGCGGCCTTGCAGACGTTGCAGTGCGCCCACGCCGGGCATGCTCCCAGCCTCCCACTGCGCTGCAGGCGCGCAAAGCTGGGCATTGAGCACGACTGTCACAATGCAGGGATTATTACACGGTAGACAACGCACAATGCAGGGAGCCAGGGACACGCCAATGCGGCTCTCGAGGGATTCCGTGGGACGTTGCACGTTGTATTGATCCCCGGGGACCCATATCGACGTCCCTGCAAAAAGAGAGATCAAACAGACTGGTGGGGGTGGGCCCCTGGCCATGGTTGGATGCGGTGAGGGAAGGAGGAACCGCATCCAATTGGAGGAGTTGAGTAGGGGTCGCTGTGCGGGCGTGATAGAGCGCCCGACTGAGGTCAGTACCGCCGGGGTCTGACAGGGGTACCGCTTGAGGCCCCAGATAACATACAGCGTGTGCTTGCCGGGCAGCCGACAGCTCGCTAGTCGCTACTACCTCTTGTCGGGGGCGTCGGGGGGCGGCCGGGGGTGCTGGGGGTGCTGGGCTCGCAGGGGCCGTGCAGCGTAGTCCAGGCCATCCGACCGATGTCGGCTCTTCCTATCATTGTGAAGCAGGCGCCCCTGCGAGGCGTGCACATAGAATACATGAACAGCAAACGATGGCGATGGCGATGGAGCGGGTGTGAGTGCGCGCTGCGTCGCCCGGCGGGTCCTACCCTCGGCTCGACTATGCGATGTCTGTGAACCTTAGCTGCTGTAACGTTCTGACGGAGTTGTGCAATGTTCGTCAAGTGGCGCGGCATAGACTTCCTGCAAAGGCGGCTTGACGCCGTCAAGGGGCGGCCGGGGGTGCTGGGCAAGGTGCATGGGGTTTGTGCACAAACGGGTCTCGAGTAACGCCATGCTGCACCCTTCCGCTATTCGATATTCTGTCCAGTGTCGTGTACAGGCCACTCTCCACTTAGGCTGCACGCCGCTTGCTCGCCTTCAGGGTTCCTACAACATGATTTTCGCGAGGGCTGCTGCTGCCGCGAGGGAGTCTGGCCTGGCGCCGGCCATGACCCGCGCTTTCACATCGGTCAAGCTTCCTGACCTGCCTTACCACCCGGGTGCTCTGGAGCCCTACATCTCGGGGGCCATTATGGAGCTGCACCACGGCAAGCACCATGCGGCTTATGTCGCTAACTTCAACAAGGCCATGGAGCAGCAGCTGGAGGCGGAGCACAAGAACGACGTGGCCAAAATCATCGCGCTGCAGAGCGCGATTAAGTTCAATGGCGGAGGTGCGCGTCACCCAGGCCGAAAGGGCTTGCGCACCTGGCGGCAGTGGCTTACAGAGGCCGATCATTGCAACCGCAGGCCACGTTAACCACGATATCTTCTGGACCAACCTCATCCCCCACAAGGTGCGCACATGTGATCCTGCCGCACCGCCCCATGGGCCGCAGTGCCCCGCCCCCGCCCCCGCAGGGAGTTGTGCGTGCGCCCGTGCTGTCCCCCTATTGCTCTCATCAGACCTTGACCGGTTCCTCGGGCCTTGCAGGACTACGAGCCGCCGTCGGGCGAGCTGAAGACGCTTATCGAGGCGCAGTGGAAGTCCCTGGACAACTTCCAGTCGGTCTTCAGCGCCCAGACGGCGGCGGTGCAGGTGGGTGGACGACATGTCCGTATCGAGCTTATGGGCATGTGTGCCTGGAGAGGACAGGCGCGGGAAACGGATCCCTTCAGGAATGGGGCCGAGCCCCGTAGAGCACCCCGGGGTCCATAGTCCAAGTCTCTCCTCCCCACCACCAGCGTGTTGCACGTGGCGCGGCAGACGGCCTCTCACCCCAGCCCACCCCACCCCGTTGCTCCCTTAGGACCTCAGGTCCATGACATAAGCAGCATACGTGGGCAGGCCATGGGGGGAAGTGCACACTGAGGCTGTCTTGGGTAACTCTGACCCACTGCCTGCCGCTTCTTGCCCGCCCCTCTCCGCCAGGGCTCCGGCTGGGGCTGGCTCGGGTACAACAAGGCGAGCGGCAAGCTGGAGATCCAGACCCTGTCCAACCAGGACCCCCTCAGCGTCACTGTGCGTGCGGGCGCGGAGCAATACTAGCATCGCAGGGCACACAGAGGGGTTGATAGAGGGTCCGTGGCTACATCGAATCCTCACACAGGCTGTCGGGATCGGCTTGCTTGAGCGAGCGCTAGGGGTTGCACCGTCGAAACAGCCCAGCAGACTCTCCACGCTCACCCCCTGCCCACCCCAGGGCCTGGTGCCGCTGCTGGGCATTGATGTGTGGGAGCACGCCTACTACCTGCAGTACAAGAATGTCCGCCCGGACTACCTCAAGGTGAGCGTGTGTGAAGGGCTGCTCGTGTGAGCCGGGGCATCCGTAGGCGTGGTGATCAGCCGGTCGGTTCTTAGTTGCCCGAACCTCGAGGTGAGCGTGTGTGTGTTCAGGGGAGGGCCGTGGGTATCGGCTGTGGGGTCACGGCGATGGGCAAGCGGGTGTTGCCTTGTAGGGGGCCAGGAGTCGGGGTGTAGGGGTTTGGCACGGGACCCGGGCTCGGGACGCTAGGCCCTGCAGCTTCAGGGACAGCGGTTCCTCTTGGCTCAGCCCTGTTGGGAGTGCCAGGGTGCACCAGCTGGGCTGCTTGGCTTTTGGCCAGCTTAGTGACCCTCTTCAGGGCTCTCGGCATCCATCGCACAATGCTCATGCCCAACGTACGTCACTTCACAACTTCGTGCGGGCCCTCACACCCCGTCCTGCTGCCCCCGCCCCCACCCCCACCCCCATCCCCATCCAGGCCATCTGGAACGTGGTCAACTGGAAGAACGTGGGCGAGCGCCTGGAGGCTGCCAAGAAGTGAGGGGCCGGGCTGGCGCTGGGGCAGAAGCTTAAGGATGCTGAGGAGGAGGAGGAGGAGGAAGAGGGCTGGCGCGAGGAGCTGGCTGAGGGACGCTTGAGCCGCGGGTGCCGCGGGTCCGGGGACGAGCTCCTGCGGCCCTGGTGGCTACGAGAGGCGAGCACGTGTTGACGGCTGAGGGAGGGACCGCCGTAGTACGGGAGGGACCGCGCCAGGCAAAAAAGGAGGAATGCTGCAGAAGTGCGTGGGACTCATAGAGGCGGAGATCACTGTCAGCTGAGCGATTGATGGCTTGCAGCGCGCTGCAGCGGCCATGCAAGTACGCAGCTGTAGGCGCGAAGGCTTAACAACACGAGGCATACACGAGGTAGCTTTTGGCATAGTGCACGGCGTGGGCGTACGCGTACTGCATGCAACGCACGTACTGCATGTGCAAACGTGGGTTGCAGTTGTCATGGGGTTGGGTCGTTGGGGTGGATCTGCCGGCGGTGCAGTTCCTGTAACTTTGAGATGGGGCATGGCACCGTGTGTGCCGCAACCTACAACAAGCTGACGGGGGCGGGCTGCACAGCAGCAGACGGCTTCAATGGGACTACGCTCAGCGGAGCAGCAGGGCACGCGGAGCCCCTTGACAGGACCGCCACCGACTTGCACGTTGCCATGCCCCAGACCAGCTTTACCAGCAATGCATATGCCTTCCCTAGCGTACCGTTATACATGCAAGCGTATCGAGCCTTGCCTCTCAAGCCCAACACATGGCGGGGGCTGTCCGGTAACCACTACCTAGCAGTCAGGCCGTTACCCCACCAATGGTCTACAAATGTACTCAGTCCGTCCATGCACCGCAACGTCGCCTCAGATGAATGGTGATGAATAGACATAGATGTTCGGACTCTGCCGGCTCACGAAGCTTATCGATAGCCCAAGCATTTGCATTCCCCAGGCGACAAGGTTGTGCGGTCCCGCTTAGGCCGTCGCCAGCTGGGCCCCAGCCGCCCACCCCCTCAGCCGCACTTGTCTCGCACACGGTAAACCCCTTCCGCTGGCGGAAGGGGCCGGGCCCTCAACCCGCTGACGCGTCACCCCACAGCCGGCGGTGCCGTGTGCGGACTGCGGGCGCTCCTCACCGCGCCGAGGGCGCCGCCCGCGCCTTCTCCGCCGCCAGCTCGCTCTCCGCCAGCATGCGCGCGGCGTTGAAGTGCAGGCGCCGGTTGACCAGCCAGGGGCACAGCGCGGGGGGCAGCACCTGCAGGGGCCCGGAAGTTGGTATGAGGGTGCGTACGCAAGCGCTGTATGAAAGGCGGCTTGATGCTGACGCCTTCTTTGGCCGAGCAAGCCATGGCGGGCTTCGCCCGTGGCCGGGTGCTAGGTGGCGCGAGCCCGCGCTTGCGCCGCTCCCCTGTCCCCACCTGCACGACCAGCTCCATGCGTCCCTGGTGCGGCAGCGAGTGCGTCCAGCCGGTGAACATGACGTCGATGGGGACCACCTCCTCGCCGTCCCTGGGGGGTGTATGGGGCAGGGTAGGGTGGCGAGCGGCGGGTTGTGGCTGCTCGTGCGGCCGGTGAACACCGCAGCTACCGCTACACACTTGGCTGCGTGTCCTAGACTGTCCTGACACGTCCGATGGCAAGCCACATTGGTTGCATGGTCTCTTCCTCCCGCCCTTCCCGACCCTCTCCTCAGCCCGAGGGAGTAGTCCAGCGTCGCGCCGCACCTCTTGTACACCTTGCCCAGCCACTTGAGGCCGTACAGGCAGGACCGGAAACCGTGCCGCCGCGCCTCCATCTCGTGCTCGATCAGAAGCGAGGCCGTGGCGCGGTCGGGCAGGTCCCGGCTGAGGTCCAGGTTCACGGGCAGGAACGCCTGTGCGCCGGCCGCAGCCACCGCCGCCTCGGCCTCCAACACGGACGTCGGTTTGGGCGGTGCCGGCGGGGCTGCCGCTGCGGCGCCCGCCCGGCCCGGCCCCAGCCGTGAAGCTGGGCCGCCGGAGGCGCCAATGTGCGTGTCTCCTCCGTCGCCCACGGTCGATCGTCGTGCACGCTCGCGCTCCCGCTCGCGATCACGGTCGCGATCGCGTTGGTCGCGGCGGCGAGGGCTGCGGCCGTCGTCCTCAGAATCCGAACCGGCGGGCGGCGCGGAAGCCGAACCGTCGGGGTTGACGCGGCTTTCGGCGCCGACTGTCAGCGTCGGCACGACCACGCAGTCGGTTGTGATGACGAACATCGGCTCGTCCAGAGCCGTTACGGCGGTTGCAGTTACGGATGCGGCGGTTGATGAGGCGGCGGCGGAGAAGGGCCGCGTGGGTGAGCGGCTTGCTAGGCCGCCGTTGGGCGTTGAGTCTCGCGCATGCCGTTGCGCCATGGCCGTCAGCCGAGCGTGCGTGGGCGAGGAGCTGGTCCCCTCGACGGTCCCATCCGGCGACTGAGCCTGCACGTGAGGATTGATCGTGATCCTCCTCCCTCCGCCACCGCCGCCGCCACCGCCGCCGTCGGCAGCTCCGCCGCCGCCGGCAAGCCCGCCCATCTTCAGGATTGGCACAAGTGGCCTGCCGCCACCGGCCGCCGCTGCCACCACAGACGCTCCACCGGGCCCGCCCGCCGCCGCTGGGAGGTCAGAGCCAGAGCCGCCAGTGAGCGTGGGGGCCCGGAGCCCGGCCCCAAGGTTGACTGCTCGACCGTGGCTGCCTCCGCGGCTCCGCACGCCCCCGCCGCCGCTCAGGGTTGAAGCAGCGTCATCCGGGTCCTCGAGCTGCGATGACAAGTGACACAGTCATGCGAGAGCCAAAGTCAGTTGGCATGCTTGCTAGTATCGGCATTCCGGTTCATTGCTAGCATAAGGAAGAAAGATATGAAGGAGGCAAACAACAGCATGCGCACCTGCATGAGCCGGTTGACGTGCCTCAGCAGGCACTGCCCCGCCACGCCCACGAGGTTGTTGTACGACAGGTTGAGGTGCCGTACGCACGTGCGTGGGTGGGAGCGCAGCATGGCAGCCATGGCGAACATGTCCTGCGAGGGGGCACGGCACGGCATACCGCAGTGAGCACGAGCTCCAATCACACTTTTAGCACAGCACCATCGTTGGTGCGAGCGGTCAGTCCGCTTGCGACTCCACCCTCCTCACCCTGCCTTACCTCCACATCCCCGCCTCCCGGCCCGCACAAGCCCATGCAACCCGCCTCTCAACCGCTCCAGCTGCCTCTCCCATCCCACACACCCTGCCCCGAGGCAGCCCCCCTCACCGCCGCCACCAGGTCGGTCCCCGCCACGTCCAGTCCGCGCAGGCCGCAGTGGCCCGAGCCCAGGCGCACAAGCGTCCACGCCAGCTGCGCGATGCCCCCGCCCACGCTGTTCCACGCCAGGCTCAGCTTGGACAGGTGGGGCGCCTGATGGGAGGGGCAGCACGCAGCAGAGGGTCTTCTCCAACGCAGACCGCGGCCCTTGAGACACCCCCCGTCACGCCCGTCACCCCCTCCCTCTCCCGAGCCTATGACCGAGCCATACACGGCCCCGAGCCGCTCGCCCGCTACCGCTCCTCACCCGCGGCAGCGCCAGCGCCAGTGCGCCCACGGCCTTGGGCCCCAGGCTGTTGTGGCCCAGGTCCAGCTCCGCCAGGGCGGGGCAGCCGCCCAGCAGCCGCTCCAGCTGCGGCGCCGACAGGTCCGTCAGCCCGCACTGCCGCAGCGCCAGCATGTGGAGGCGGGGCATGACCACGAGCACCTGGGAGCGGGAGCGGGGGGGCAGGAGGGCAGGGGGCATGGTGATTGGCAAGGCGGCGGGCCGAGAGGGTAACGGGATGAGCCGGTTCAGGATCTCAGTTACCGTCCCGGAGCAGCGCCGCGACTGGCGCCTTGTTACCCGCCCCGTCGCGGCTCCCGGCCTTGTGCCCCGGACCCCGCGCACCTCAATGAGACTGCACAGCCCCTGGTCGGACAGCGCGTTGCCGGCCAGCTCCAGGCTGCGCACCGACTGCCACCAGCACGCCTCCGTGCGCCATATGGTGGGGCGGCCGAAGGCCCGCTGCAAGGGGTCGGGGAGACGAAAGGGGGCCAAGGAAGAAGGGTCACTAACTGAAGGGCCGGGGCGCTACCACGGTTGCTTGCGGTTGTTCCTCGGCTCGGCCAGGCAAATTCGTGCGGGGTGGCCACAAGATGTCAGCACACCATGGACGGACCTGCAGCAGCGGCCAGGTGGCCGGTGGGAAGTCCGTGTTGGGGGTGTGCAGGCGCCGCAGCGGCAGCGACCACAGCGCGCGGAGCACGGTGCCCAGGGCCTCAGGCGCCATCACGCAGCGCGCCAGCGTCAGGGCTGCGAGAAGGTGTGTGGGGTTAAGGGGGCCAAGCGGGCGTCAGTCCATTGCTACTTCGACCTGCAGCCCCAACAGCGAGCAAAGCCTGGTAGCGGAGGCCAGACGACGGTGCATCTGTGTGCTGCACCTGCAACCGGAAATGATCTTTGCAAGCTCGGCCGCTCACCGTTGATGTGTGCGCACTGCGGCAGCACCTCCGCCAGGGCCGCGGCGCTCTCGGGTGTCATGAGCGTGAGCGCCGACAGCTCCAGCGAGTGGCCCCGCCAGCCCTTCACGTGTGTGGGTGTTGCGTGGATTGGGCGGGTGAATTGGTGGATGGGTGGGAGGAGTTTAAAGGTCATCCCCGCAAGCGCAGACAGCTCGGAAGGAGCCTGCCTCCCCGTGCCCAAGCGCAGGGCGGCTGGTGCCGCATCGACACCTACGACGTCGCAGCAGTTTAGCACAGCCACCAGTCTCCTGCAGTCATATCTTCGCCCGTCATGGGCCGCCCGGACGACCCCTGGCGGCCACACGCACCTGCACCTGCAGGAAGGACTCCGCCAGGGCGCTGCTGACCCCGGGGTCCACATGCAGCCCGTGCCGCCTGCAGGCGTCCTCGTACAGCCCCACCAGGCGGGAGGCACGGGCGGCCTGCGGGGGAGCGCGTGTGCTGACCCTGTGTTAGTAGCGAGTAAAGCGAACCCAAAAGAGCGCACCAAGCGAGAACCTGGCTGAATCTGGATGACCCTTTAGGGGCGTTACGTTTGTGCGTGGGCAAAACGGGAAATGGGGTGCGCAGGCAGGACGGCAAGCGTGCCAGCTAGGGAGTCCCCACACAGCTTCCCAGCCTCAGGGGCAGCTGGGTGCCCTGCGGAACGCCCCACGTGACAAAAGGGGGCCGTAACCGAAGGGCGCACCTGCTCCGGCGGCAGCTCCACGCCCAGGCCGTGCTTCTCCTCCACCTGCTGCCGCCCCGCCGTGGCCCACTCGGCCAGACGGCCCGCCAGCCCCGAGGGGCCCTTGCCGCCGCGGCCCCGAAGGGCGCCCCCGCGCCCAGACGAGCGCGCCTGCAGCCTTCCGCTGTTGGTCCGAATCATGTCTGGGGGCAAAGGCACACGGGGTGAGAGAGGGCATCAAGACCTAGCTATGACGCTTGGGACGGAAATAGGTGCACTCACTCAGCCGTGCTCCCGCCCTGACCCTTCCCCACTGGCTTCGCCCTTCGCCCGGGCCCTCTCCCTCTGACCCTCAGCCAGCACCAGGAGCCGCGACCCCCACGCACCCGCCGCCGCCCTGGCGACACGCTCCGAGGCGGGGCTCTGCATCTCCAGGTATGCGGACACCCGCGCCGCCAGCGCCACCGCCTCGCCCGCCCATTTGGCCTCGCGCTCCACCGCCCCCGTCCGCACCGCCCGCACACGCATGGAGGCACGCGACGCGAGCGCACGCGCCTCCGGCCCGGGCGAGGGCCGGCGGGGGGACATGGAGGGCGAGCGGGAGGGCGAGCGGGCCTTGCGCCGTGGGGAGCTGGAGGCGGCGTCGGAGCCCTCGTCTGGCCCCGGGCCGGGGCCGGGGCCGGAGGGCGAAGCGGAGGCGGCCGGCGGGGAGGCGTCGGGTCCGTGTTTTGCAAGCATGTGCCCCAGAGCGCGGCGGATGCGGTTCTTGTCCACATCGGTCTGCGGTGGTAAGGCACGGGGACGGAGAGCTGGGTGCGTGGGGCTGGGCCCCAAGAGAACGGGTGGGTGGGCAGGAACCCGTGGCCGCCGCCCGTAGTGCCCCTCCCCTGCCCTGCCCGGACCCAACCCACCTCCATGTACCGCTGCCCGCCCCCCGCCGAGCGGGCAGACCACGCCCTGCTCCGGCCCCCGCCGCTGTCCTGCGACCCATAGCTGCCCCGCTGGCCGGAGCCCGGGGGTCCCCCGGCGAAGGCGCTCCCGGGCCGGTACCCGCCCGCGCTGCCGCCCCCGCCTCCGCCGCCCGCTGCGCTGGGGCTGCCCAGTGTGGAGCCGCCGCCGCCCCGGGAGGAGGCGTCCGTGCGCAGAGCGGCTAGCGTGGAGCGCACGGCCGCGGTGGCCGAGTTCGCCACCACCTGGGGGTTCCACTCCTCCAGCCGGAGTCTGGGAGGGGGTCATCAAGAGGGCTAGGTGAGGCATATCATAGCGCTCGCAGTGAGCGGAGCCGCTGCGCTCCCCCTCAGATCCTGCAGAACCGTGGCCCCGGAGACTTGCTGGGCCACCTCGCGTGGGCGCCTTTGCAGCGGGTCCTATCCTCCCCAGCGGCTCTGCAAGAGCTTTGCCTCCTCCCCGCCTGCCCCCCATGCCCATCTCCCTCGCGCCCTGCCTCCCTGCCCCCTCCTCCCTGCCCCCTCCTGCCCCATCCCCGCCTGCACCTGCACAGCTCCGCCGCCTCCTGCCGCAGCACGTTGCGCTCAGCAATGGCCTCCACGCGCCCCGGCAGCTTGCGCCACACGCCCGGGTCCAGGCCGCCGGGGCCGATGGCGGCCGTCAACAGACGCTCCGTCTCGGCCGCCACGCGGTCTGGCGGAACGAGGGGGATGGATGGAGGGGGTTGGATGGTGCGCAATGGGGTCACGGGAGGGGCGGTTGCGGAATCGCTATGCCCCTGTCGCTTTCACCCTGTCTGTCCCCCCGCCGCCAAACACCCAGGCCAGGTCGCGGCTGCGGTCCGCGTCTCCGGCCGCGCCGTGCCCCCGGCCCCGGCCTAGCCCCCCCCAAGCGATGAGGCTCCCGAGCTGTGGCCTCACCCGGCCTGGCCTCGACCTGCTCCCGGTACCACTGCCGCTCCTGCCGCTTGGCCCAGGACAGCCCGACGCTCCGTGCCGCTCCGTACACGCTGGGCGCTCCGGGGGCAGCATCGATCAGCTGAGCGAGGGACCGGCCGCCGCCTGCCGCCGCAGCCGCGCTGGCAGCAGTTGGGCTGAAGGATGCGCTGTACAGCGTCATGGCCTCGTCGCCGTACACAGTACTGCCATCGCCGTAGAAGCTGCTGCCAGCGTGGCCGCGAGGGTCTGACTCAAGCTCCGAGGTTGAGACGGGGATGGCGAGGTTTGCCGGCTGCTTGTTTGGAGGTGGCTGGAAGGAGCGGGGAGGGAGGGTCTGAGCGGTCAGGGAAGGGCCCCCCTGCTTCCCCCTCGTCAGCGTGCGGTTATTTCAACCTCCGCATGGTCAGCCGAGCTGGCCCCCACCAGAGCCTATCATTTCCAGTCACGGAGCGTCAAGGAAGGGGGGACACGCGAGGGGACATGGCTTCCGACCCCAACCCCACCCGCATGGGGCGGGCCACCCGAGCACGCAACGCACCTTCCGCAGACTCCTCCGACCACTCAGGGCGGCATCAATGTTCCTGCGCAGGTGCGCTGGCACCCCGTCCTCAAGCCGCGGCGCCATGCCGCTCAGGGCGACTGGAGCCCGCAGGCGAGACCTAACACCGGCATCGGACCGGAGGTAAGGTCATATCTATAGCCATGGTATCAGGATACGGTGCATTAAGGAAGAGAAATGTCGAAGGAATGGACTGTGTTGGGCACTGGTATTCCACACGGGGGATGCTAATTTGTACCGTGTACGTTTGGATAAGCCGGTGTTGTGAGGGCTTGGCGCACGACCAGTGCTGGTCCGCGGAAACCCGGGATGGAGCACCCGGTTGTGCACGCTGGGCCAACTGTCGCAAACAGTAGGTATTTACTCGCACAGCTGTAACCTTTGACACATCCAGGCCCGTATGGGCGAACTTACGCAGGCTCGGCCCCGAACCTTCGTTCGCTAATTCTGCCCAGCCCGGTCGCGCGGGCACGCCCGGCCATGCGCGACCCCGGCTGGCACTCCAGATGCCTTCCAATGTTAGCGCTGGTGATCGTGGGCACGCTGGCCCTTGCCTGCTCGGCGGCAGCACCCGATGCCGTTGGCAAGGAGGGCCTTCAGCGAGCCGGCAGGTCCCTGACGGAGTACAAGCCGCTGCTTGGGCTTGACAGGTGTGCAACTCGTAACATCCGCGGTCAAGCTTCCGGTCCTGTGGGCCTGCACTGCTGTGCTGCATCGCGCAGCTGCCGCAGTGGCCCCCAAACCCTCTGCTGTGCCTGCCAGCAAGCGCAAGTGTTGCATTAGACGGCTCTGTAGCCCTGCTAATGACCAGTTGCGTCGGGCCCAGCACCCTGCACCCTGCCGGTACCACGTGCGGCGTTTGCACGCCCCCTCGACCCGCAAGCCCGGGAACCCCGCCGCCCCAAGCGAAGTTCTGCCCCCCAGCTGTGCTGTTTTCCTCACTAAACACTCAAAGACTGTCGCCGCGGTCCTGGCACGATACTGCTGGCATTACTCTGTGCCTGCGCTGCTGGCGCTTCCCACACCAAACTCACCTCCCCTCGCAGCCCCGACCCCGGCAACGTGCTCGTGGTGACCCTCCTGGACGGACGGGTGGTTGCCGTACAGCAGGACAGCGGCCACGTGCTATGGACGTACGACACGGGCACACCCTTAGTCACGGTCAAGCAGGGGCAGGCCATGGCACCCCGCGGACTGCGCATCTTTCCGGGGGTGGACGGCGGTCTGTACGCGTACGGCCCTGGTCTCGTTGCGGCCGACGGGGAGGCTGCTGGCGGCACCAAACTAGAGGTGCGAAGAAGCTCAGACGGTCTTGCGAGAAACCCGGCTTGTTTGCGAGTACCGGTACTGCGATCAGCCCTCCGGAGGACCTCAGACCTACCGCACCCGGCGGGAGTAGGGACAGCCCCGTGGAGCTAGCTCACCCCGCATTCACCCATGCCCGTGGGACTCCCCGTGACTGCCATGCCGCCCTCCACGTCTCGTCCACGCCCTCCCGCCCCCGCTCCCCCGCAGCGCCTGCCCATCACGCTCCCCGAGCTGGTGGACGCCTCGCCCTCGCTCACGGACGACGGCTCCGTCATCCTGGGCAAGCGCCTCACGCGGGTGTACGTGCTGGACAGGTGGGGGGGAGGTGGAGGGGAGGCAGGGGGGGATGGAGGCGGCTGGACAGGTGGGGGGAGAGGGGAGGGGCTTGAGCGCGGGTAGGGGGTATCAAGGAGGCACGGCGGGGAGGGCGGCGGCTGGGCGTGGCCACGTGGGCGGGACGCAGGGCGCAGGCCTCCCTCCAGCCTACGTCGGGTGGTTGTCCCCCCAAATCTCTGAGTACTCACCACGCCCGCCCTGTGCGTCCCGTCCTCCCAGGGCCACGGGTCTGCTGCTGCAGCAGCTGAGCGACGCATCGCTGGGCCCGGCGGGGCCGGGGGAGCACGGGGGCATGCCGGGGGGCCGCACCTTCGGCATTGAGGGTGAGCTCTTGGAGCGAGAGCGCTGGCTGGGACGGGAGTGGGCTTGCTGGAAGGGGATTGAAGTGCGGATTGAGGGCGAGGGCGCAGCGGTGGGTGCCCTCGCGGCCCGAAAGCACCGCCCCTCCCCTGCCCGCCCTCCTGCCCCCCCCCCCTGCCCCCAGACATGCCGGTGCTTCAGGTGCTGGACCCAGAGCGGACCGTGGTGGTGGGGCGGGAGGACTACGTGGTGCGCAGCGTGCAGGTGCGTGGAGGAGGGGGGGCCGGGGCGGGGTCTGCAAGCAGGGGGGTAGCTGTAAGGCCCTGTGTGTAAGGGGGTCCTAGGGCGGCGGGCGGGGCAGGAGGGGCTCGGGCCGTCTGCGTGGAACGTGAAACGGCGTGGTGGCCTGGTAGGCTCGGCCGGCAGGCCAGGCCGCGGCTGGGGAGGCTGGCAGGCGGCGCGACTGGCTCGTGCAGACATGACGTCAGCCGCCAACCGCTCTTCAACCGCCAACCGCCACAGGTCCAGACGGGCGTGGAGACGTGGAACGCCACCTACTCCCGCATGATCAACCTGCGGCCCAGGGGCGCGGCGGCGGGCGTGGGCGCGGGGCCGGCGGCCGAGGCGCGCCTGCCTGCGGGCCGGGGTGAGCCAAGGGGAAGGCGCCAAGGGGCAGGGGCCCATGCGGTGCGCATGCGGCGGAGGGCTGGTTCCCCCAAGGCTGACCCACATGCTTCGGGCCCACCCCTGCAGAGGACCTGCCTCACTTCACGGTCAGCGCAGACCATACGCTGCAGGTGGGGCCTGCGCGCTCGGTGTTGGGATGGGGTACCGTACACAGTGCCGCCGCCGGGAGTTGGGCCACCAGTCTGCGGTTGAATAATCGGCCCGCAGCCAACATTATCTGGAGGCATGCAAAATTGGAATTGCAGACTAGCGCGGACTAGAGCACCACAAGTCTCATGCTTCTGCTTGTCCCACCCGCTCTGCCCAGGCCCATGACCCCGCCTCTGCCATCCGGCGCTGGTCGATCGCCTTCGACACCCCTCCCGTGGGCGTCTTCGCGGCCACCCACGGCGAAGTCAACTACCTGGATCCAGCGGTTGCCTCGCCGGGAGCAGCCGCCGGCTCCGCCGGAACCGGGGTTGCGGGCGCGGCGGCGGCGGGCCGGCGGCGCGGTGGCGGCGGTGCATCAGTCCCTGTGGGCAGGGAGGGCGAGCCCATGGGCCTGCCTGGGCCCGGCGGCGCAGGGGAGGCGGCGGCGGGGGCTGTCGGCAAGCGGGTGCTGGTCGGGCAGCTGAGGGGCTGCCTGTACGCGCTTCCGGCGGACAGGGTGGTCCTGGACGCAGCGGCGGAGGTGAGGCCGGCCGTGGGATGGGAGGGAGCGATGCGAGGGGCACGATGCGGGCGGGTGAGCGGCAGCAAGGCGGCAACGTGCGGCATTGCCAGGGCGGGCGGCAGAAAGGGATGTTCTGGCTGCTGTCGCGGGGAGGCCATGCACATGCCGACCCCATGCCGCGGTCTTGCCCCTGCGATACCTCCTTGCAGGCCCTGCCCATGGGCGCTCTGGCGATTGTGGGTCGGCCCAGCGGCGCCGCCACCTCCGCCGTCCCCCAGCTGCCCGCCGCCGCCGGCGACGGCGCAGACGGGGGTGTGAGGGGCGCCGCCGGCCCGGGGTCCGACAAGGCGCTCGTGGTGGTTGGCGCCGGCGGGACGAGCAGCACTGACGTGATGACGTACATGACTGAAGCTGAGTCAGGCGAGGGCGTGGTTTCGGGTCTCGTCTGCCCGCCTGGGCTGCACCTCCTCGCAACGGTCGATGAGCCGAGGGAGCCTCGAGAGCCGTTGCCATGGCTCCCAGACGCAGCCAAGGCCGCAGCGTCACGTGCCGCCGCCAACGCCGGCGCCGCGACGGCGACGGCGGCGCCTGACGCCGGCGGGACGCTGCTCCCCGTCGCCGTCGTCGCCGCCGGCGTCGCCGGCGCGGCGGCGGTGCTGGTGGTGTTCCACGTGCGTGGGGTGGCTACCGGCAAGGCCGCCGCCGCCGCAGCGGCTCTCGACGCAGCCGCTGACGCTGTCAGCTCCTCCGCCGGTGGCAGCGGCGGCAAGGGCGGCCGCAGCGGCGGCCGCAACGGCAGCGGCGGGGCTGGCAGCAACGGCGGGCACCGCCGCCGCAAGGGCGGCAACACCGGGGGCAGGAGCAGCGCCATGAGTAGCGCCGGCGGCTCCGAGGGGCAGCTGCCGCTGATTGAAGAGGACAGGGTCCTCGCGACAGACGAGGTACGTTCCGGCGTTGCTGCGCCTACGGGAGTCCCGGGGCTGGTCCTCCACAAAGGGCTGGCGGACGGAACAGGGCCAGGCAAACCTACCGGTACATGTCTTGGCGGTAGGAACGCCAACGGCGTTCCTACCGTATCCCACACCTCCACCACCCTCCCTCGCAGATTCCGCCGATGCTGGTCACCCCGGTGCCCTCCGACGCCGCCACTGCAGCCCGGCTGCCCTCGGCGGAGGAGCGAGTGCGGGTGCGCGAGGACGGCTCCCTAGCCATAGGTGAGCGGATGGGAGGGCACTGACGTTGGACGGGGCGCACTGCGATGGCACGTGCTGTTGGCAATTACGGTACATCGGGAGCCTGGAGGGCGCCGCGCGCTGCGCTCGACTCCGGCCCGCCTGCTGCTCACCCTTGGTGCCTTGTTTCCCTACCACCCTCCGCTCGTACTAGGTCGGCTGGTGGTTGGCCCCGGTATCCTGGGGTACGGCAGTGCCGGCACTGTCGTGTACGAAGGAGTGCTGGACGGCAGGTGCGCACCGCACGCAGCACGCAATTCCATTCTTGGTTTGCCCCGTGGGAATGTGGATAGCATTTGCTGTATCCACTGGCCGTTGGCTTCTTGCGGGGCGGGCACCGCTCGCGTCCACCGCCCGGCTGCCCACGTGTGCTGCGCGTGCTGTGCTGTGCGCAGGCCCGTGGCCGTGAAGCGCCTGCTGCGGCAGTTCACGGAGCTGGCTCGCAAGGAGATCGAGGTGCTCATCCTCAGCGACGAGCACCCCAACGTGGTGCGCTGCTTCGCGATGGAGGAGGACAGAGAGTTTGTGTACCTGGCGCTGGAGCGGTGCAGGTGGGTGTGCTGTTTCTATTTTAGTACGTGGGAAGCCCAAGAAAGGGTGGGTGGGTGGGTGGGTGGGATACTCAGGGATGCGGGATGTGAATCTGCAGGTGCGGGGCGGAGTGGGGAGGGCAGGGGTGGGTGCCCAGGCCCACGGGCGTCACGCCGGTCGGGAAGGGGGGCAAAACACAAGACCGGGTGGTACTTCCCACCTGCTGCGCCGAGGCCCCCCCTGAATAGCGCTCATACTTATAATTATACAAACAAACCTCGGACGTCTGTTACTTGTTGCCTCGCATACCGACTTCTTGCCGCGCGATAGCATCTTCCTTGATGTGAGCCACTATGGCCTCCGAGCCAGCCAGGTGCATTGTTTGCGGTAGAAGCAATGACGACCTTGCAGGTCACCGCGGCTTAGACATGCCAGGACTTTCGTCTTCCTATTGATAACTCGGCCTCGAAGGATCGTATAGCAGCTCTAGAGCCCCAGGAGCGAGTGTATTTGTGTCCCAAGACGCTCAATGAAGCCAACCTCTTTTCCCCTCCTCCCGTGCGCCCCCGCCCAGGTCCGCACTCAGCGACCTCCTGTCCAGCGACACGGGGCGGGCGGCCTTCGTGGCGGCGGACTCCAAGCAGCCCACGCCCCGGTAAGGCCAGGCACAGGGGGCGGGGCACCCCCGAGAGCGCGCTGGAAGCGCCGACGGTCGCCTCTGACCCTGGACTAGACGCCGGCCTGCTCCATGCCAGCCTCGCTTGCTGCCTCGCACGCGAGCCCCATCCACCTCCTCCCACCCGCCCACCCACCCACCCCACCGCCTCGCTTTCGAGCCCCCCGCACCGCCCTCATCCGGCCCCATTCTCCCCTTTCCCCCCCACCCCACGCACCACCGCCCGCAGCTGCTTCTCCGCCATGCTGGACGTGTGCCGGGGCCTGGCGGCGCTGCACGAGCGTGGCATTGTGCACCGCGACCTCAAGCCCCACAACGTGCTGCTCACAGAGGTGCGCACCTGCGCACGCCGCCCTGCCGGCGGGCACGGCTGTTGCCCCCTAGCGAGCGCTGCGTACCCCCTGTCTCTCCAACCGCGACATCCTTCGCGCGCGGTGCCTACCTGAAGCGCGCCTCTGATACCACCCATTTCCCTCCTGTACGCCTCCCACCATGTTCCCCTTCCCCTCCTGTGTGGACCCCACCAGACCACCTGCTGGCGAGCCAAGCTCTCCGACATGGGCCTGTCCAAGCAGCTGGTGCCCGAGCAGTCCTCATTCCACGCCCACGACTCCCTGCACGGGCCGGGGGGCAGCAGCGGCTGGCAGGTGGGCCAAGGGAAGCGTGGCACGCGTTGAGTACGTCCTTCTCCCCTCACACCCTTTCCGCACTCCCGCGCTTCACCCCTCCTGGACTTAGTCGCTCTCACGCTTGCTGCACTACCTGTTCCGCTCCCGCCCACAAGCTGAGAGCCCCCTGTTCGACCCCCTCACCACCCACCCCCAGGCACCCGAGCAGCTCATAGCCCGCGATGGCGGCGCCGCCCGCCAGACCCGCAGTATGGACGTGTTCTCGCTGGGCTGCATCCTGCACTACTGCATGACGGGTGCGCGCCTGGGGGGGCCATGCCTGATGCCTCCGTCCCGCCGGCCCGCCCCCATGACTCACCCGTTCAGCCCTGCTCGTGACCATGGCCCCGAGCCCCGGCCGCTTCCTCCTTCCACCCACGACCTCACCTCACCCCCCTCGCCCCCCTCAACCCCCAGGCGGTCGACACCCCTTCGGCGACAACCACTACGAGCGGGACTCCAACATCTTGCACGGCCAGCCCGCGCTGGCGTCACTGGCGGGGGCGGGGCCGGAGGTGCGCCCGGGGCGGTGCCCGGTCAGGGCACAGCAGGCGGCGAGGAGCCGGGCTGCGAGAGGGCCCTGGACATTGTTCACCCGCCCTCTGCTCACCCGCCCTCTCCCGCGCCCCTGCGCCCCCTGCCTGCCCTCGTCCCCCTGCGCCTCCCCAGGCCGCCAACCTGGTTGCCGCCTGCCTGGCCAAGGACCCCTCGCGGCGGCCCTCGGTGACGGCGGTGCTGGGCCACCCGCTGTGGTGGGGCGAGGAGCGGCGGCTGGCCTTCCTGGTGGACATCAGCGACAGGTGCGGAGCGGGGGGCAGGGGTGGAGCGGGTGGGGCCGTGGGGGCGGTACACTGACGCCACTGGGGCGGGGAAGAGCGAGGCGTTACGTTGAAGGGGCATCCCGATCGCCGCGTGGGACCGTGGTGGCCAATTGCACGATTGGCGTAGTGCGGTTCCAAAAGCCGCAAGGGAGTGTTGCCTTCTGCAGCCTAGAGCCATGAGCCATGGCTGTGGCCCGAGCGCCTCTCCCATTCCCCCCGCCCGCCTCCGATGCCCCTCCTGGTCCCCAGGATCGAGAACGAGGACCGCGAGCCCGACCAGTCCCTTCTCGAGGCGCTCGAGTCGCACGCGCGGGTGGCGCTGGCGGGGCCGGGGCCGGCGCCGGGAGATGCATGGGCGGAGCCGCCGCAGGGTAGGTGGGGCGCAGGGCGGGTGGGGACCTGCCTTGCCTGCGCTGCCCTGCCCCGCACTGCGCCTGACCGACCACTGCCCCTCTCGCGCGCCTGCTGCTGCCCAGCTTCGACCGCCGCCTCGCCCGCCACCGCCGCCCTGCTTGCGGCACTGGCCCCGCTGCCCAACTGGGGCGCGGCGGTGCCCTCCGAGCTGGTGGCTAACCTGGGAAGATACAGGTGAGGGCCGGGCCCTTCTGAGGCGGAGTGGGTGCAAGGGCCGAGATCAGCGCTGCGCGGTGGGGCTGCTGTGGGCAAGCTGTGCCGGCTGTGACGCTTCCGCGCCTGCACGCCCCCACCCCCGCCACCAACCGTCACCAACCGCCACCAACTGCCACCAACCGCCACCAACCGCACCACCAGGCGCTACGACTACACCTCCCTGCGCGACCTGCTGCGTGTGGTACGCAACAAGCGCAACCACTTCCGGGAGATGCCGCCCAGCCTGCAGGTGGGGCGCTGAGCAGTGGGGCGCGGGCTCTGGGTCCCTGCTTACGGCTCGGAGACGACCCTGCTAAACCCTGCCCCCCGACTGCGTGTCAAGGACCTTCCTGTGGCCCACGCCGGGCCGCGTCCCTCTGCTCACTTTTTTCCCACACCGCCTCTTGGCCTCACCGTGCCCCCGCCCCCGCCCCCCAGGCCATGCTGGGCCCCATCCCCGGCGGCTTCCTGCGCTTCTTCACCGCCCGCTTCCCGCGCCTCCTGCTGGCGGTGTACGTGTTCGGGCTGCAGCACCTCAGCCAGGAGCCCGCGCTGCAGCAGTACTGGACGCAGCGGGGAGCGGGCGGCGAGGCGGCGGGGCCCGCGGGCGCGGCGGGAGCCGCTGCGTTCGTGCAGGTGCGGGCCTTGCAGATTGCGGGTGGTGAAGGGCCGGGACCGGCGGTTCGGTAGCATGGCGTCGCTAACGCAGCTAACTGACATCGTCGCTTGTTTGCAGGTGTTCAACGCCCAGTACGGCGCCAGCCTGAAGCCCATCAAGCCCGTACAGGCGCCTCAGTCCCTGCCGCCGCTGCCGGCCGCCGCCGCCACCCCTACCGGGGCCTCCGACGACGAAGGCTCCGCCACCCCCGTGCGCTCCGCCGCCACCACCCCCGCTCCCGCCGGTACGCCTCACGCCTCCGCCGCCAGGCCTGCGGATGACGACTCCGCCGCCGCCGTTGCCACGCCCACCGCCGCCGGCCCGGCGACATCCACGTCAGCAACCGCGCCGCCGCCGTCACCGCCACCGCCGCCGTCGCCGGCACCGCTGGTCCTGGTCGGCTACGAGCCCACGGGCGACGACGGCGCCGTACACGTGCGCGAGTTCCCGCGGCGTCCCGGCAAGCAGCTGTGCGAGTTCTACTCCAAGACGGGGCACTGCAAGTTCGGGGAGACGTGCGTGTTTGACCACCCCGAGACCTACGCCGTGCTCCTGACGACCCTGGGGCTGCCGCTGCGCCCGGGCGAGCCCGTGTGCACCTTCTACCTGAAGAACAACGAGTGCCGCTTCGGCCCCGCCTGCAAGTTCCACCACCCCATGCTGCGGCCCGTGTTTGCGGGCTCGGCGGCGGGCGCTCCCGATCCATCGGCCTCGTGAAGTCGTGAGGCGGCCCCGGGGCGTTCGTGATGGAGAGACCCCGAGAGTTCCTTTGACTGCAACAGACCCAGCAACAGAGGAATGGGGCCAGCTTGCCAAGGTTTGGCGTATTATCGATACTATACTACCTTCCTTCTTGGGCGCAGCCGAGCGAGCGAGTTGGACGTAAGCAGCTTCTTGAGCCTGTGGGAGAGGAGGGCATAGCCCCCGCGCAGTACTCAGGCTACGACGGTGTCGAGCAATACACGGAGCGGTACGCGCGGACGATGTACCGCTCTAGAATTATCGGCTTGCTGTTGCTGGCAATGCTGCGCCTGTGCCGGTAGCCAACACCAACCAACCCGGCATGACTGAGCCTGTGCGAGCTTGAGAGGGCGTCTGGGTGTCCACGGCTGCAGCGGAAGCCTTGACGTGAGGCTAGGATTGAGACTAGGCAGGTGCTCAGCTACTTGAAGGTCCCGGGGGTCCAGGTTATTCATGACGGTGTGTGCATGATGTCGTAGAATACAGCACAAAGGTGCGAGTACTCGCGGGCATGGGGGCGATCCAGCAGGGATGGCGCCAGATGTAGGGCCGCAGCCCGAAGGGCATCATGGTCAGGGGTCCAGGGCACGTCTCTGGTCATGCACATTGAGGCATGTCAGGACACACCATGGGTTGAGGTAAGGTACTGCCGAGTCGCCGGACCCCCCCCCACACCTTCAGTCCCACGGCTCGTGCAGTGCGTGCCGAACCTCGCTGGGATCACAGCATCGGTGATTGATCACCCCCAGAACGCTGCCCCGCCGGGCAGCGACAGAACTGCGGCACGCACTGCACGAGCCGTGGGACTGAAGGTGTGGGGGGGGGTCCGGCGACTCGGCAGTACCTTACCTCAACCCATGGTGTGTCCTGACAGCTGTCAGCACACGGTACGGTACGCGCCACACCATCGCCTGCTAGGGGACACCTCCATCCCCACGGCTGCTGATCGGTACCTCTGCCATAATCAGCTGATCGGCTGCGCCATCAGTGCAACACGACTAGCGTGTGCACAGCCGTCTACCCTGCAGCCCACATATCGGGGCTCTCGTTCTCGTTCATATCGTTCTCGTTCATATCTGTATCGTTCTCGTTCTCGTTCATATCGTTCTCGTTCATATCGGGAGCGCTGAGAGTTCTCGTTCTCGTTCTCGTTCTCGTTCATATCGGGAGCGCTGGGAGCAAAGGTGAATGCTCGAAATGTCCGGGGACCCTTTGCGAGAGCCCCGATATGTGGGCTGCAGGGTAGACGGCTGTGCACACGCTAGTCGTGTTGCACTGATGGCGCAGCCGATCAGCTGATTATGGCAGAGGTACCGATCAGCAGCCGTGGGGATGGAGGTGTCCCCTAGCAGGCGATGGTGTGGCGCGTACCGTACCGTGTGCTGACAGGCAGCTTGGGCCCTCTTGGGCATCCCAAGTCGTGGCAGGGTCTGTAATCGGTTCAAATGCTTCATACCGGTAATCGATCGCTGCGCGCATCCCGGCCAGCTAGACCCGCGCACGACACACGTCGCTGCAGTCTCCTGTCGCCTGTCTTAGCCTTGCTGCCCCTGGCACCCCTGTCACTCCTTGCAGTGCTCCCCAACGCCGACCACGGCAGAGTTCTTCGGTGCAGCCCCCACCACCAGCACCAACCGGTCGATAAGTTTCCCTGTTCTCAGTTGCAAGCGACAGGGATAAGGGAACTGCAGCTTGTGGCATCGCGGGCTGGGCGTGAATCGCAGGTCCTTGCGTGACGCAGGCACACACGCACGCACGCACGCCGACACGGGGGGGGCTTCGCCGCCCGAAGAGCCTGACGGCGGCGGCTCAGCCCCCAAAAAGGCCGAGCTACGAGCACCTCGTGTACCATCCTGCAGCCCTATGTGCCTGTCTCACCGCCTGCCCAGCCCGTCTACCTATCTATCCTCAACACCCGCACCTTGGCTTTGCCCCCCTACCCAACACCAGCCAACCCGCAGTGCTGCCTCCCAGACAGGCGTACGCCCCAACCCATGCCGACTTGCCCATGCACCCTCCCCATGCCGCGCCCCTCTGGCGCCCTCCCGCACGGCTCCCGCGCCCCTCACAACCCCGTCCGCTGCTTGAGCCGCTCCCGCGCCCGCGCCGCGCTGCCCCCCGAAATCAGCACGCCCCAGGGGTTGGAGGCGGTCTCGTTGGCGTTGAGTCCGTGCTGCGAGGCGTGGGGGTGGTGCGTGCGGAAGGGGTGCTCGCGCGGGTGAGGGGGCTGCAGGTTGCCCGCCTGGTACCTGGGGGAGTGGCGGGGACGACGGGCAAGGTTTGGTACCAGGGGCTCTGGGTGAGGGCAAGGGGAGCCGGAGGTTGAGCAACGCATGGTGCACAGCCCCGGCCGTCGTCTGGCAGGGACAAGCACTCACTTGTCCCAGCACGTCTCGCACAGGTTGTAGCCTTGACACTTGTCGCACTCATAGCTGGGGAACAAAGGAGGAGGAGCAGGGGGCGCAGCAATCGACCTCGTGAGCTCGCAGGCACAGCAACGCAGCGCCCGCCGCTTCCCTCTTATCAGCCGCAAGCCCGTTTCGCCAACGGCCATGCCCCTTTCCAACCCAAACCCACCGGAACTCTCCCTTAGGGCAGTCGAAGCGGCGGGTGACCAACCGATCAGTGCCGTCTGCAGCGGGGAGCACGCCATGCGTCTAAGGCCAAGCGGCACAAGTGAAGACCTCACGACTGACACCATAAGCCTCTTCCAAGCAGGGCCCAGGCCCTGTACGTAAGCTCCCCTGCCTTCGCCACGCGAGCTCAGGCCTCGCGGTTCCCCCCCGACCCCCTGCCCGCACCGTTGATGGGCCGCCCGCAGCAGCTGCACTCGTGGATCTCCTTCTGGTAGGCGAAGCCCGGCAGCCCCGAGTGCCGCGAGCGGGAAGACTCGCCCGTGTCGTCGCTGTCACGGGCCATACCCGTGAAGCCCTGGGGGTGATGAGGGGGAGGGGGAGGGAGGCGGGCGGGAGCGTGCGCTGGGGGTGGGTGGGTAGCGAGGTCAGGGGAAGGGCCGCGGGAGGCAGGATGGCGCACGCCAACCCCGAGCTGCCGCTGGTCGCCCCACCCCGCCTCCCACTCATGCCATTGTTGCCGCTCGCTCCGTTCCGCCGCGCCAGCCCGTGCCCACCTTTCTGGACGTGAGCTGGTGCAGCTTGGCGTTGATGAGCGTGATGGGGCGCAGGTCGGCCCCCTCGGGCGGGAAGAGCAGGCAGTCCCCCCCCGCGCCCGCCTGCCCCCGCGCCTCCACGAAGCCCGCCGCCCGCAGCACCGCCTCCCCGCTGCCCCCCAGGCAGTCCAGCGCCTCCAGGATCTTGGGGTTGCCCTTGCGCACCGTCCTGCAGGAGGGGAGGCGGGGAAGAGGGCAACGGATGGGAGTGATAATGAGGGGCCCCGCCGGGCCGAACCGTAGCGCTGGTCCACACCGCAGCACCCCGGCCGCGTCTGCTGCTACCTCCCCCCTCAGGCATGTCGCCTCCGCGCCTTCCCGTGTGCGGCCACGCCCCTGCCGCCCTTCAACCCCGACCCCATCCTCCACCTGTACTTCTCCAGCGCGTTGCCGCAGTCCACGATGTTGGCGGTCAGCCGCCCCAGCAGCCCCAGGGCCGACCACAGCCGCTCGCCCTGCGCGGAGGGGCGCGTGGGTTAGGGTAGGGCGTGTCTGCGGAGGGGCTTGGGGCAGTGGAGCCCTCTTCCCCTTGTGAGGCCCGCGCAGCCGTTCAGGACCTCGATTCACGTCCACCCCACCTTGTGCGCGTTGGTCTGCACCGCCCACACCACGGCCGACAGCAGCCGGCGGCACGCGGCCAGGGGCAGTCCGCTGATGCCGGCGTCCAGCATCCACTCAGACAGCTGCAGCTGCGGAGGGGCAGGGGGTGATGGGAGGGGGGACAAGGACGGGGAGGGCGGGGTAGGAGAGGCGGTTCGAGTGCAGTACATGTTGGGCCCTTGCGGCCCTGCGCGGTCGTATGACATCACTGCCCGGTCCATCACAGCACGGCTAGGTGTGAGACAGGCAGACAGGGGCCGGGGCGCGGTATCGGCATGCTTCCCTCAGGTGCAGGGGTTCCTTGAGCCGTGTCTGACTCCGTACACTCCCAGCCGCCCGCCCTCAAGGAAAGGGTGGACATCGGTGGGTAGGTAGCGTCGAGGGCATCAGGGTGGCGGCCTGGTCCCCTCCGCTCTGACCCCTGAGGCGGCCCTCCCTCCGTGCTGACCGCAGGGCTGCCTCCTGCCGCTGCCCTCCTCTTACGCCCTCCCTCCACCCTTTCTCTCCCCTCCCCTTCCTCCCAGTCGGCTCCGTCGCCAGCGCCCCCGTGCGCTCACGTGCGGGGGGAACTCCCAGCTGGTTGTGGGGGCGCCCTCGGTGGCATAGTAGTAGCGGTGGTACCTGCGTGGTGGTGTGGTGTGGGGGCCGGGAGCGTGACATGCGCGACAGCAAGGTGTCGGATAGCAGACGCGCTGACGTGGCAGGCGGTGTCCCGCCGCATGTTCCTGCGGAGCCAGATACCTCCGTGACCCCTGCTTGGCGTGCTAAACAGCAGAGCCCACGTCGCCCCTTGCCCTCCTCCTCCTCTTCCCTGCCAGTCGGCCCAGTGCCAGTCTCACCTGCCGGCTGGGGCCGTGGGCCGCGGCCCGGCTCTTCCCCCATCGCCCCTACCCCCACCCCCCAGCCCCAGCCCAAGGTCCCCACTTGAGCGAGTAATACTCCTTGATGTCCTTTGAGGCCAGAAGGCTGGGGCCGGGGCCAAGGTAGGGCTTGGCCTGGGGGCGGGGGTTAGATGACATCAACGTAGCAAAGCGTTGTGAGATGACATCAACGTAGCAGCAAAGCGTTTTGTCGTGGGCGTAGGGGGGGGGGGGCGGGGGGCCCTGGCCAAGCCCCGTCCCTGGCCCAGCGTGTGCGTCCCCTCTTCCCCTGGCAGAAGCTCCAGCACCAACACCCCTGCGCCCCCAGAGTCTGTACCACGGTTGTCCGGCTTACTAATCTTCGCCCTCCTCTCCTCCCCGTCCACCCGGTCTGCCCACGACGGTTGGTGCCCCCGGTGCAGCGGTTGCGGGCGAGGGCCAGTGCTACGGACCCGAGCACGTCTCCGCTCGCTTGCGAGGCACTCCCACCTCCTCGAAGTTGCCGAAGAGCTCCGCGCAGGCTTTGGAGACGTCCGCGTTATAGCCCAGGGCGAGGAGCTTCTGCTCCAGCGCCTGCGACATAGCGCCTCACGTCCTCTCCAGGGCTACTTATGAGTGTGGTCTTGGGCAGGGTGAGCAGCGTTCGGGCGACGCGACGGGTGCAGAGCGTCGGTCGCAACCCTCGTCGCCGTGCACACCCTCAGAGGAACACGTATCTGGGAGGCGCGAGTGATTGTTGCTATTGACTTGTGCTGCATTGCGCTGTGAACCCTGGCGCTGCTCAAGCCGCGATTGGTTCATTCGCTCAGGTGCCACCACTCACAGCGCTTGCAGGTCAGTGCAACGCAGCACGCATAAGAGTTGCTGATATCGCGGTTATACAACAAGCCTGAAAGCGTGGCGGGCCACCGGGAATGTCGCACGGTGTGTTGAAGCGCCCGGCCCAAAGCAGCGTCGACCCCGTTGACGAGCTCCGTCTGGAGGAGAAGATCCGTCATCACGTGAGCAGCTGATGGAGGGCTCTCCACTGGGGCGGGGCTCCGAGATGCCTTCATTCCGCGCGCCTCCTCAACACGGGGCGTGGCGGGCCTTCTAGCTTGCTGATGGGCTCATGTCCTGACTCGTTTAACAAAGCCGGCTGCCCACTGCTGCACTTTCCTCTGCTCGCGTGTGCGTCCGCGCAGCTGACGACCTCTGGCAAGCGGGACGACCTCAAGGAGCTGCTCACGGCGCGGCTGGCGGCCTGCGGCTGGCGGGACGACATCAAGCAGCGCTGCAGGGGTGAGGGGGGGCAGGGAGAAGGGGGAGGGCATCCAGGGGAGGCGGGGGGGGGCAGAGATAGGGTGGGCAACGTGGGGCAGGGCGCAGGGGTCCCAGTGTTCGGGTAGGGAGGGTACCGGCACTCCGGCAGGGTACCGGAGGTTGGGACAGGGGGCAGTAGACAGTAGGGCTGTAGAGGGCAGGCATGTGCTTCGTCACAGGCGCTCGGGGCTTGGCGACGTGGTGTCTTGTGGCGCAGCGGAGGCCCGGCGATGGCGAGGTGCCAGGGAGAGCACCCCAGCGTGGCATGGGCGCTCAGGGGTGCACGCCGGGGCGGCGTGCCGAGGCACGCCCAGCCCCCTCCCGACCCCCACGGCCCCTCCACAACATTCCCCAACCACCCGCCTCCCCCCCAGAGTACGTGGCAAAGAAGGGGCGCGACCAAGTGACAACCGACGACATCGTGCGAGCGGTGAGAGGGCATACGGGTGCACTGCTGGGGATGGCAGGGGCGGCGCGAACGCGGAGGCGGGCGCTCTACACTAGACGTGGCCGGGCCAGGCCCAAGCAAAGGCTCTACGGATGCGGGATGCGTTGCGGGGCGCCCAATGCACCAAGCCTGCCGCGGGGCCCCACCCGGAGGTGCCGTCGCTGCCGCTGCCGGCCTGCGGCCGGGGCCAGCACTTCCGCATTGGTGCACACACCCCAACACCGCCGCTCTGCCCCTGCCTGCCCCCTCCCCACCCCCCCAGATCCGACCGGAGGGCCGCGCCACGGTGCCCGACTCCGTCAAGGCTGAGCTGCTGGCGGAAATCAAGAAGTTCATCCTCAGCATCTAGTCACCGCGCCTACGTTTCCCGGCTTACACGAGCAGCCCTGCATACTCAGCATCTGAGCGCCGCAGCGGCTCAGCACGCGGCTCTACAGGAACCGAGCAGCACTTTGAGCCCTTTTGGGCCCGGGCTTGGACGGCGTGTCGGAGCTAGACGCTAAGCGTTGAAGGCGCGGAGGAGCAATTCTTGAAGCAGAACTGAGATTGGCAGTTAGGCGCAGATACAGGCGAGCGTGTGAGAACCGACCGCAATGGCGTCAGTGGGCTCGGCGGGTGCGGGGCCCTCCTCCGGCCACCCGCACGCCCATGGCTCCCACGCCGGTCTGCACGTGGGCCCCCCCCTCTTCCACGTGGCTGCCGTGGACCAGGTGCGAGCCCGCACGTGATTGGGGGAAGGCAGGGTTGCGGTTGCCTCGGAGAAAAGCACTGCGCTACAAGGTGGGCTGTAGGGTCGGCTCAACCTGGGGGCCTCGGCGAGGTCGAAGGAAGCTCTGCTGTTTGTTGACCCAGGCTAACGCTGAACCCGTGCGAACACGGCTAGCCCAGCTCTTCGCCCCACCGTCGTCACCTTCCTCCCTCCTGGCCCCTCCCTTCCTTCCGCTCCCCTCCTCCCCCCCCCAGGGCCTGCACCTGGAGCCCGAGACCCTCTCCTACTGGGGCTACGACGACGGCACCGCCACCCTGCTGGTGGTCAAGGGGGGGCTGGTCTTCGCATACGACCTGGCACCGGGCCTCCCCCCCGGCTGCCCCGACGCGCTAAAGTGGACCTTCCCCCTGGCCGACGGCCCCCCCGTTCGCGCGCTGCGTCTGTCCCTGGACGGCCACATACTGGCCTGCCAGCGCTCGCCCGTGCTGCTGGTGTGTGTGGACGTGTGGTGGGAGGAGGAGGGAGGGTGTGTGGTGTGTTTGCGCTGTTACAGAGCTTGAGACATGCCATGGACAGATGCCGTGGGGTCTAGCGTAGGCAGCGGCCGGAAGTGCCTGGTGCGCTTAACCCCCGATTCATGCCCGGTGTGCTCCGCAGGAGTTTGTGGACCTGGCCACAGGCAACGTGTTCGTGCAGGTGGGGGGGTCGGGGAGGGGGTGGAGGGGCTGGCAGGGGAGTGGGTGTCCCAGAGGCAGGGGCCGGATAGGGGCTGGGGCATGGGATGCAGGGGCAGCACCCTTTCCCACCTCCTGTCGTGCCCTCCCCCGCCTGCCGCCCAGGGCACCGACAAGGGCCGCGGCGAGGTGCTGACCTTCTTCTTCACTGAGCTGCCGGGGGCCGAGGTGGTGCTGGTCACGCCCACGGGTGCGAGGGGGGGCGGGTGGCAGGCGCCGTCAGCAGCCCGGCAGCCCGGCCGTGACGCCCTCGTTAGCACGTGCCTCCCCTGATCTCGCTGCGCTGCGGCCCACCCCTGTCCCCTCCCCTACCCGCCCCCTACCGCCAGGCCTGGAGCTGCTCGAGTTCGTGCCCCGGCGCATGGGGCTGCGCCTCAAGGAGCGAGTGAGCGGCTGGGCGGGGGGGGCCGGGCGGAATCCGTGCGAAGACCCGGGCCGGGGGTGGATGGAACCCTGCTAATGCCTGACTCCTCGACCCCCTCCAGCATGCTGGGGGAAGCGAGTGAAGCCTGAGGCTGGGGCCCCGGCCTGCGCCGCCACGGTGATGCCAGTGCTCGCCCCAGCGCAATGCAGCCGCAGCCGCAGCCGCAGCCGTGCAGGCCCACCCTCGTGTTCTCACGTCACGGTTTCCACTGCCTGCGGCACGACGTCTCACGCTGCCATACGCCCACACGCTTCGTACCTCGCACCTGCCACACGCCCGTCCCCCGGAACCCTCGAGCCTGCCCTGCTACCCCGCCATCCCCCCCCCAGGTCCGGCTGCCCGTGGAGTGGGCGGTGTACACGCACGAGACGCGCATGGTGCTGCTGGGCACCTCGGGCGGCGGCAGCACCTCGGGCTTCATCAAGGCCTTCCAGTTCGTGTCCACCGGCCTGGTGGTGCTGCCGCCCTTCACGGCGGGGGCGGCGGCGGCGGCAGCCACGCTCATGGGCGGCGGCGGCGGCACGGCGGCGCCCGCGGGCGGGCTCGTCGCCAACAGCCCCGCCGCGGCGGCGGCCGTCGCCACGCCGCCGGCGCGCGTGGCGGCGGACTGCTTGCGCCTGATCAAGGTGTACGGCAGGTGCGTCGGGCTGTTTGGCCCTGCAGCCCCGACTCGCCCTCGGGCCTGCCTCGGTTGTTCTACGTCTCGTGCTTTCGGCCTTCTTCTTCGCAGTCCTCCTGCTCATCTGCACGCCGAGTCTTTCCCTTTTGCGCGCTGAGCGTCTCCCGGTCCCTTATGCTTGGGCCCTCGTAGGGTGTACTGCGCCCACATCAACCGCCGCGCGCTCAAGCTGGAGCTGTACCGCTTCTATACGGACACTGTCGTACTGCAGCACACGTACGAGCTCTTCTCGCCGCACGTGGACATCGCGGTGGTCGACAGCGTCATCGTGCTGGTGGCGCGTACGGCAGCGACAGGTACGGCAGAGCATGGGTCGTGGGGTAGCGTCACGTGTGCGGGCTGCGCTGCTGTCGGGGGCTGGGCCCATGAGGGAAAGCTACTTGAAAGGACGCAGTTTACAGGGCAAAGCCCACTTCCCCCTGATGCCTGGGCCGTGGTGCCATGGGTAGCCTCACCTCCAGGCAAGGCAGGCTGAGACACAGTCTGGAGACCTACTCTAAGCGCCACTCCCGCGGCTGCCGGGCCTCCGCAGGTGCCGGCGGCGCGGCGGCCAGCGGCTCCGGAACCAGCGGTGGCGGCGGCGGCATGGTCGCCCTGCTGTACGACGTGGCGGCGCCGACGGCCCAGCCCATCGCCAACCCGCTGCCGCTGCGCATCCAGCGGCACCGCCCGCCGCGGCCCGGCGGCGCCGCCACCTCCGCCGCCGACGGCGGCGACAGCGACGGCGGAGGCCCCAGCGACGCCGACGAAGCCGATGGCGGCGGCGGCGGCGCTGCTGGAGCGTCTGCTGGCGCCGACGGCACGTCACCCGGGGCGGCGGTGGCGGCGGCCGCTGCGGCGGCGGCGCGGCGTTGGGAGTACTGCTCGCCCAACGTCCTGATCGACCGCTCGGGCCAGGTCGTGTACCGCCTCGCGCTCAACCTGCCGGCCATCGTTGAGTCATGCTCGGACGCGTCCGTACTCGCCGGCTTCCTGCAGCGCCGCCGCGGAGCCACGCCGCCGCCGGCGCCCGCGGCGGCCCCGGCGGAGGAGGAGCCGGCGGCCGGAGGGAAGCCCAAGTCCCTGCTGCTTTCTGTTGTACGCAATGCGCTCCAGGAGCGGCTACCCATGACTGCCGTACGAGTGATCTTTGAAGATCTTTGTGCCGGCTACGCAGCGGCGCTGGACCGCCAGCTGGCGCTGGCGGCAGCGCTGGCGCCGGCGGCACCGGCGGGAGCCGCCGCCGGCAGCTTGCCCCCGCCGGCCCCGCCGCCACCGCCGCCGCCCGGCACCGTGCCGCCCATGCCGGCTTACGTAACGGCGGACGAGCTGGCTTCGGAGTTGTTCCGGTGGCTGCAGGAGGAGGAGGTCGTGGATGCGCCGTACCTGCAGGTGGGCTGTGATTTGGTTGCCGTACTTGATCTTCGGTGGAGACGCTTGCAGCAATCACAACGCGAGCCTTCTTCCCGTCCCCCCCTCCCCCTCAGGCCGCCCTGTGCGAGTACATGAGCGCCGCTGTGGCCGCCGGCATCCCGCTGCCGCCCTACCTGCAGGCAAGCCGCGGGGGCCGGGGGCCGGGCGGGGAAGGGCGCCTGGGGTGGAGGGCGGGGAGGGGCGCCAGGGGTGAACCGGTGGACAGGGAGGTACATCGTGGGCAGGCGCTGCCGGCCTGAGAGACCTCGGGCCCTTCTCTACCGCCTCCGCTCCTGATACCCATACCCTGAAGCCTGCGCACCGCAACTCGGCACCACCGCGCTGTCGCCTGCCTCCAACTCGTCATCCCTCCCTGCCCTTGCCGCCCCCCTTCCGCCCTCCTCCATCTCTCCCTTCGCTCTCCAATACTCCCAACACATCCCCCCTCCCCTCCCCTCCCCTCCCCGAAGGAGCTGTGGCTGGAGGTCCTCCTGCAGCAGTCCCAGCTGCCCCAGGCGCTGCACCTGCTCCACGGCCAGGCCGAGGCCATGGACCCGCACCTGCCCGAGAGACTGCTGGCGGCGGCGGCAGCCGACGGTGACGTCACTGGCGGCGCCGCTGGCGGCGGCGGCAGCGGCGGCGGCGGCGGCCTCAGCCGCCAGCTCGTCCTCGACGCCCTGTCCCGCCGCGCCCTGGCGGCGCGGTACGACGCGCCGATCGCGACCTTCGCCGCCGCCGCGTCGGCATCGGCGGCGGCAGGTGGCGGCGGCGCCGCTGGCGGCAGTGACGCCGGGGCGTACGTGGAGGCGCTGCTGGCGGCGGGGGATGTGCTGCGTGCGGCGCGCGTGATGCGCAGGTGGGTCACGCAGCACGCCGCGCATCTTGGGGACGACGCCACGCGTCCGTCAGCTGTCCCCGCGATGCATTCGTTGACTTTCCCCGCGCGTGTCAATTCAACAAAGCCACTGCTAATCATGATGTCGCTGGCTACTGTTGCGCTTTGTGCCTGTGCAGGTACCGCGTGGCCAAGCCGAGCGTCAAGGAATTCCTGGCGGCGGTGGGGGCGCGCGGGGACAGGGCGGCGCTGGCCGCGGTGTACCGAGTGTTCCAGGTGTGGAGGGTCGGGTGGCGGGTGCGGGTTGGGGGCCAGGGGCTTGTCGATGAAGGAGGGAGGCCGGTAAGTCGAGGCGGCGTTCACGTGTGACAGGGAGGTCGCCAGAAGCAGGGTAGTTAGGTGGACTGGTGGGTGCGCGTTGGCGTCAGACCATGCAGAGCCGGTAGGAACGGCGTCCGGACTCGCGAGTAGCGGCCTCAGGGACGGGGTTGTCCACCTCAGGGCGATGGGGCTGCGGCCAAGTTCGGGAGCCCGTGACGCGGCTGGGCCCCTAAGGGAGCCCGCAGGCCCAAAAGTGGCAGCAGCAAGCAGCTTACGGCCTCCCTAATTTGACCAGGCCCGGTCGCTGTCAAGCCCCCTGACTGTTGCCCGCCCTGCCCCTCGGCCTCAGGAGGAGGTGCTGTCCACCTACCCCAAGTACGAGCTGGCGGCGCGCAAGCTCCTGCCCGCAGTGCCCGTGGCTTGACGCAAGATGGGAGCCGCGGCCCGGGCCAGCGCTGGGATATGGCTTGTAGGAAGCGGTTCTGCCATGCCCCGACTCTCACGGGGGGGAGCGGATCACTTCAGGGGGGGCGGGTCCCCTCGTTTGACGCAGAAGGCGCCTGGGATGGGGCTTTGTGGAGCGCATTCATAAGGGTGGACGTAACGAGGAGATGCCGCTGGGGGCTGTCCACGAAGGTTGAGGAGCTGAGGATTTGAGGAGCGGTCGCGCGCATTGGTATGACTGCGTGGCGGAAGCCTGTAAGGGTGTGAGACGGGCACGGCTCCTGCGCTGGGGTCAAGGCAACGTGCAGCTATCCGGGAAGCCAGGCGCTGACCCCCGGCAGCCCTGTCACGCCGCCAGCTAGTACCCTGCTTGTCACGAGACGCAGTGTGACGGCTTAAAGCCTTAGACGCCCCTTCGTCTGTCAGCTGCGATGCGAGGTGCTGACCCGTCCGGGTTGCTCCTTGTTCGTTCGGTATTGTGAGCAGCGGAAAGGGACCGGGGAAGGCTACGCAAGGCTGGGCGGCGGGGGCGGGGGCGGAGTTACGACGAGGAGAAACCTGAGGGCCACCTGCGCTCGTGCCGCCGCGTGCAGCATACGGTAATGCACCGGGCGACTCACCAGTTGGGGTGACTCCATCGCTGTGGCACGCCCTCTCAGATGCGCGGGCCAGGCCTTCCGGGCCGACTGTTTAAGGGAAGGGGACCGTTCGGGCGCAGGCGCTTGCGTCCCTCGGGGCCTTGAAGGGCTGGCGGGCCTTGCCGCGGGGCCTTGCGGGGAAGGCAGAGCAAGGCTTGCTGGGGGAGGCTATGCAAGGCTGGGAAGGGACGGCGGGGCTAAATGGGGTCGGGGGAAGTTAACTCTCTTCCCCTCATGTGGGGCCGGCAGCTCGTCTGCCCGCTGGCCGCAACCCTGTAACGCGTCATTCCTGATTGGGGCTAGAGGGCACGTGGCCATCAGTATGGGGGGCGCGGGGCGTGGGCCCCCGTAGATTACCCCCCATCATGCAGGGGCTTGCGGGGCTTCTGCTTGCGGGGAGCGCTGGACGAGCGCATGGCGGGAGTTGTCGTGCCCGCGCAACCCGCACTGCACCCCATGCCCGCTGAACGCATACTCAGCAGCTCCTACCTGTCTGTGTGCAAGCTGCTGCCTGCGACCTACTGACCTTACTCGGGGCCAAATCCTCGACACTACAAAGGCCAGGCCAGCTCGCGTGACGCGACAAAGCTTCTTGAACAAGGTCAACTCATTAGCGCCGGTCTTGCCTGGAGCGGGTGCCGACAAGCTCAGCAGGTCGATTTGCGCGCTTGTGACCAAAACGTAGCCCGGCCTCTCGTCCGTCGTGAAGCCGGATGGCGCTCTGACGCCAGACACACTCCTGAAGAGGTCCATCGAGCGGGTATCCGACCTACAGCACCATGGACAAACCGAGTCTCACGCCGGAGCTTCTCCGTATTTGGCGTGAGCGTGGAAAGAACCGGCCAGGCACCAACGACCTGGGCTGGTGGAGGGAGTATGTGGCCGAGTTCTTCTCGCCCGCTGCGTTCTACAAAATGAATGTCACCAACCTGAAGGTCTTCCAGGTGAGCGCTCTGCTCCTCGAAAAGAACCATGCCAAACGCACAGCGGCGTTGGGGCATGCGCGGCTTTGCGCGGCTGTGCTCCGACCAACTCCCGGCAGTCGGGGTGCGCCGGCGCCAGCAGTTGGGCTACTGACCCCTCCCTCGTCCTCCCCTGCCATCCCCGCTCTCCGTCCTCGATGCCTTCTCCTCTCCGGTGCCTCCAGGTCAGCACTCACTGTCTAGTGCCGGGTCTGACGGGGGGCTACGCCTGCAAACGGTCCGCCTTGGGGCGGACCTCTGTTGCGGCCGGGGCTGTGGGCCGACCCTTCTCTTGCCCTTGACACGTCCACCATCCTCCCCATCCGCGCCTCAGGGCACGATCACAGCGCCGCTCAGCGTTCCCGCGGCTGCGCTGCCGCGGCTGCTGCAGTACAAGTACGAGAACGGCTGCATGGAGGAGCTGCTCATGCTGGGGGAGGTGGAGGAGTACCCCGCCACTGACCACGACGGCAACAGCGTGTGGCACATCCGCAGCGCGCAGTGGTAGGTGCTTGGGAGGCTGGACGCGGTCGCAACGCATGTCGAGGTTCATCCCTCTTTCTGACACGGTATGACCCACCCCACACCCGCTCAACAAGACTCTCCCGTTCTGGCCCACGCCCACCATGTCCCTGCGCGTGGCCCCGACCCAACCCACGCCCCACACACCCGCTTCACCGCTCCCCTCTTCGAGCTTAAACCCAACCTCCTCGGCTGACAGCTGATCATTACAATGTATTCCTCCCTCATGGCCATTTTCGCCCCACCCCAGCGCCGAGCACATGATCTTCGACGGCTTCGTGATCATCCAGTACGGCGTTCTCCACGTGATCTTCGACACGGATCTGAAAGTTGTGTCGTACGACTTCGATGTGTCGGGCTTCGATCTGCACGTCGACCACTCGGTGAGGCGGGCTGGGGGCGCTTGCGGGTGGCTGCCCTGTACCTGGGGGGCCCCGGTGTGCTCCGGGGCACCGGCACAGGTACTGCAGAAGAGACCTTTCCTGTTCCCCTTGCCTGCCATGCGGCTCCCTGTGCCACCCCCTCCTTGACATACCCTGATCTCTTACCCCCCTCCGCTGCTGTCCCCCCTGTCCCCCCCAACCAGGTCCTCCACTCGGACCTCAACCGAATGTCCACCGCCCTCTCGGGCCGCGCCGGCCTCCTCACGGACCTCTCCCAGTCCCTGGCAGCCGCGGCTGCCGCCGCCTCCGGCGCTCCGCCGCCGGGCGGCGGCGACCAGCCGCACCCGCCCGCCTCCGCCGACCCCGCCGCCGCCGAGGCCGCCACCGGCATGCTCAAGGAGGCGCAGACGCTGCTGCAGCAGGCCGTGGCGGCGCTGGCGTCGTACTCCAACCGCCTCGACGGTTACCTGTGGTTCGAGTGGAATTACATACAGCGCGTGCTGCACCACATGCAGGTGCGCGCGTGCGTGCGGGCGGGGGGACGCGGAGTGTGCGGAGGGCTGCTCGTAAGGGGTGGCAGTGTGAGCAGGATTGGCGAGTCCGGGGCCGGGGGAGGGCTTGGGGGCATGGGGCGTGGGTCAGGGCTGGCGGGCAAGGTGGAGCGGGCACGGTGCGGGTGGAGGCAATTACGCCGGGGGGGGTGCCAGGTCTGGTGGGGGATGTGTCCGCGCGCGGTGTGGTCCGGCGCACGGGCTTTGGTGAGCGGGCCGTGGCCCGGTGATCAGCGACGGCGCGGGGACAGGCGGGTGAGGGCGGTGGCGGTGGCGGGAGCTGCGCCTTTGCGGTCCCCGCCACGAGTCTTACAAACATTGCCGTCAGCCCCGTGCCGAGGCAGTGGGCATGGGCTAGGGCTAGGTTGCGGGAAAAGGCGTCTCTCCCGGCGTGCTCACCCTGCCCGTTCCCCCCTGGCGGCACGCACCCTCGCACGCTCTCCCCAGATGGCGGACGCCATGTCAGCCATGGACAACCCCATGCAGGAGGACTCCCCAGAGGGCCGGGGCGGCGGCGGCGGCGGCGGTGGCGGCGGCGGCGGCGGCGGGCCGGCAGCTAGCGGCGGCGGCCCGGGAGCGGGAGGGCCGAACAGCGGCGCGCCCAGCGGCCCGGGCCGGGACGGCCGCGGCCCCGCCCATTCTGACGCCAACGGCGGGAACGGACGCGGGGATGGCTCTGGCTTCGGCCGGGGCGGCGGCCCGCCGCCGGGGCCGCATCGGGGAATGCCGCAGCCGCAGGGGCGGCCGGACGCTCGCTTCGACGCCCAGGCCCAGGGCAGTGGGGCTGGCGGTGGTGGCGCGGACGGCGGCCTGGGCGGCGGGGCGCAGCAGAGGCGCGGCGCCCCTCCAGGCGGGGGCGGCCGGCCGCCGCACCCCTTGGCCAGCGGCAGCACCGGCCCCGGCCCCACGGGCGCCGGCGTGAGCAGCCGCAGCTGGGGCGGGATGGACAGCGAAGTGTCCGGCGCCTCGGGCTATGAAGGAATGGACGGTGCCGGCAGCGGCTTTCGGGACCAGAGCGGCGACGCGCCTCCGGGGCCCGCCGGGCCCGTCCCGGGCCTGCCGCAGATTGGCCCGTACCGTGGCTGCGCCCCCAGCTCTCGGCCCGGCACGCAAACCGGGCTCGCGGGTGGCCCCATGGGGAACGGCCCCGGGCCGAAGGAGGGGCTGCTGCCGCCCGGTGGCTCCGGCATGCCGGGCGCGGGGCTGGGGCCGGGCCCGGCGCAGTCGTTCCACCACCGCATCTCGGGCGGCGGAAACGGCAGCGGTTTCTTCGACGGCTGCGGCGCGGGCGGCAGCGGGCCCCGTGGTCCCGGCCAGGATTCCAGGCTGGACCTGGCGGGTCACCCTGCCAGCCCGCCGCACGACACCACGACCACCACGTCCGGGCCCCTGGGCCCAGGCAGCGGCGCGGGCCTGGAGCTGAGCACTGACAGCGGCCGCCTGGGACCCGCCCCAACCGCCGCCCAGGCCCAGGCCCAGGCGCAGCATCGCGGCATGGCTGCTCGCATGCAGGGGCAGGGGCCGGAGCAGGGGCAGGAGGCGGTGCTTCGCCGCCAGCAGACCAACTACCAGCAGCTACCGCACCAACAGCAGCAGCAGCAGCAGCAGCAGCTCCAGCAGCTACCGCACCACGCGTTCTCTGCAAAGGGAGCTGGGATGGGCGGTGGCGGCTTCGCGCACCACCCCGCCATTAAGCGGCCGCGGGAGGAGGTGGTGTATCGGTGAGGGGCGCGGCGTGGACACGGGTGTGGAGCCGCGGCCGCGCCGTCAATCCTTCGGGGGTGTGAGCTGCGTGGAGGTTGTGTGTGGAAGAAGCGTGAGCGCCGCGGCTCGAGCGATGTTCAGGGACGAGGCACACAAACTGCTTCCGTACGGTACCTCGCAGGCGCAGCATGGCCCCGGATGGTGCGGGCTGACGGTAGTCATGCAGCCTGCGCCAGGCGTTGTGGCCGTTGCCCTCCGCGCACCACACAATTTGGGGTGCGGCTCGGCTGTCATTTCGACTGCGTGCGTTGGGGGCTTGTGATGACGGGCGGTCGGTAAGCTGTCAAGGCGAGGCAGGAGGGATCTTGGGATTGGGCCCGAGTGGGAGGGAGGGTACCGGTAATGGGCTTGATTGTAAGGATTGGGCTTTCGAGGATTCACCGGTCGCAGGCTCGGCTCGCTGAACTGCGTTAGGGAAGTAGCGAGGCGGAATGGGCTTCAAGTAGTGAATTTGGGGCACTGGGCAAGCTGGTCATGTGTTGCATGTCAAGCAGGGGAGGCATCGATGGCCCAGTTGGAGCGGGCAACAGTGGGGGCGTGCTAGCTCACTCAGCGCAAGGGATTCGCCAGGTGGCCAAGGTGACCGCCATGGCTGCCTGCCAGCCCTCTTGATTCTGCTAGGTCTTGGTGGTTGCGGCTCAAAGGAGCACTGTCCACAAGCTGGTGTGGTGTGGCGGCATCTGAGCGGTGCATGTCGGGCGTGTACAAGCGCAAGAGGAGGACGGGGGGCTGAGCTTCCTCCTGTGCTATGGCCTCCGCATGTGTGGGATTGGGGGCGATCTGGCCCCCTCGTGGCGAGCACCCCCTTGGGGCTTAGCATGATGCACCGGGCGACTCACGAGTTGGGGTGAACTCGCCTTCGTGGTACACTCTCCCAGCCGGGAGGTCAGATTCTCCGGGCCGTTGCCGGGCCACCACGGTATCCCCGGCCAGGGCTAGTGTGGCGCGCGGGGCTTGTGCAGATGATGCTCCGCTGAAGCGTTGTCGTAAGGAAGCCGCTGAGGAGCTCCCCTCTGCTCGGGGTAGTTGGGCCGGTTATTTGCGGGAGCAGAGCTTGTTCTTTTGTCGTACTAGAGGTGCAAGGCGTTGGGAGGGACTCCGTTGAAGGGCAAAGGAAGGAACGACTGACGGGGGCAAGCCGATTGTTGAAGGTGCTGCACTGTCAATACCGGCAGATGACGGGTGTGTGCGGTGGCGCATTGAGCGTCTTGGCAATTCTCTGAGGGCAGTCGCGACACGGTGCACTTGCTCTAAGCAGCCTGGGGACTGGGGACAGCAGCGTCGGTGGCGTCGGTTGCCCGCGGTGCTACCGGCGGTGGGTGCGGTCGGGCCGCCCTGCCCAGGTGCCGTAGGCTGTGGCTGGGTTCCAGCCTGGGGGGAGGGGGGGCTGGGGACTGTAAGGCTGCAAGGCCGTGGCTGGTGTGCCGGGGTGTGCCCAGGTGGGCTCAATCTCGCAGCTTTCGCAGGTTGTCCAGGCGTGTGTGCGCTGTAGATCGCATCCTTTCTCGTCTCCCGTATCTGGCGGTCCTCCTACACTATTACATTAGGGGTTATGAGTCCATACACATTGTGTCGGTCTGGCGGCGTGTGCTCAGCCCACGTGGGGCCGTTGTCGCTTTCACGGTTTGTCGCTTTCACTTCCTAGCGGATCCCCCGGCTGCTGTGCCCCGACTCCCCAGACTGCTGTCCTTTCTTGATGTTGCGGCGCTTGAGATGTGCTCGCAACTGCGTTGTGTAACACAAGCATGTGTCATCGTCTCATGAATGCCTGGCCCACCACGATCACGTGCTGCCTCGCTGCCCGGAGCCGCGTCCCCCGCCTCACCCCTCCACCTGCCCCCGCGCGCGCGGCAGAGGCGGCCCTGTATCGCCCAGCATTCGGGGCCACATCAAAGGCCTCAAGGTCCATTTGGGAAACTGCGCATGTACCACGCTTAGATACAAAGCATACGGCGTGAGGCTGGCGGGCATTGAAGGCTTGGTGCCGAGTGACGTGTCACAGGCAACGGACCGAGAACGAATGAGAGTGTCGTCCACCCAAACTGCATTCCCCATCATCCCCGCCTGCCCTGAAGCAAGCAAGCAAGCTTGCCCCCACGGGTACTCCCAGACCCACTGCCGCCACGGTCGTTGCATGCGACATGCAACGTAGGCGATTTGCACAGCGGCGCAGCCCCCTCGTAGCTCTGCCCTTGTCCTCTCTCCCTTCCCAGCCTGGTTATTCCAACCGCAAGATCGGAGAAGCCGCACGCCGTGTCGACGTCCGAACGCGCCCGGGACACACTGGGCCGCGTCCCTCCTGCGCTGCGGGGATGGGCATGAAGCCTTGCCTGGTGCAAGCCCCGGCGGCGCCTCTCCTGGCTACTGCTGGCGCCAGCAGGGGTGACCCTGGGCGCCAGTCCCACCCGCTGCCCCAGCCCGCAGCGGCCCCGCATACGGCTCCCTGCTACCGTGCGCGCGGCGCTCTTGGAGGGGAGCACCCTCACCAATCACCTTGACTCCGCCCTCCGTGCTCAGGTCTTATGCCCAGCCAGTTCTTCTCCTGGCTGGCCCTCAGTTGCTGGGCCCTGCCGCTACTCCGTCTCGTGCGAGGTCTGAGGACCCAAGGGAGCGGCCGCTGCTGCTGCGGCCGCTGCTGCGGCCGCTGCTGCTGCTGCTGGGATTCTGTGCCCTGGCAAGGGGCTAGCATGGGCGCCTTGGGGGCCTCCTTACGGAACGAGTGCCCGCTTAGGCCGTTTCCGCTGGCCGCTCCGTCAGCATGGAAGCCCCGCCCCGCATTCCCTCGTGCTCGTGGGATCCAGCAACGATCCGGGCCAGTCAAGTGCAACTACGGTACATGCGCGTGCGCTCAAAAGCGGCCCGCATTCCGCATCCGTCACCACTACTTCCTCCGGGCCGCCATCGCCACAGCAGGGCACAGCGTACCAATCACCACCACACATGACCCCATCTGTGCACCCAAGTGCACGCCTACGGCATGGCACGGCGGCAGCTGTCAACTGAAACCACACGACCCACATTACCGCCTGGCGTGTTTATGGCGAAGGGGCTGGTGCATGCACACGCCATTGAAGCATTGAGGGCTGAGGCGTCCAACCCACATCAACCGGTGTGTCTCAACGTCACCCAAAGGACCTAACAGCTCCCCCATGCCCCCAGCTCATTGCCCCAAACTTGGGACCCGCCTGCGTGGCTAAGCACTCCCAAGGCCCTACAGCCTAAACGACCGGTCCACCCATATCCACGTACCGCATGCGCTTCCCGCAACATAGGTCGTACGAAATCGTACATGCCATACGGTACACGTGCTTAATTCTCGCAAATCCTCTTGTGCCGCCCTCCGCCTGCCTCCCTGGCTGGCTCATACCGTCAAAGCACGGCAACTCGCTCCTGTCCCGGACCAGTCCCCCCAACTACTGTGTTCAGCCATGGACCCACCCACCGCATGCATTCCTCGCTTATTACACGCAGGCTCCCCAACTGCTCCACCCCAGGTGCCCCTTGGCCCGCTCCCACGCGACCTCCCTCAGCCACAATTTGCGGCCCATTCATAGCCGTTCGCCCCTGCCGTACGCCCGTGCTCCACGGAAGCGATTTGAGAGCTCCTCAGCCGCCACCCCCCCTCCCCTCCCCTCCCTCCACACCGCCCCCTTCACGTGCCGCCCCGGGCGCTGCTCCGTGCTCCCGGCCCCTCGCGGCCGCCCCTCACGGCCGCGACTTGTCCACGCCGACCGGCGCCGACCGCCGTCTACCCTGCGTGCAGCCATGAGCACGGGGGGCAGTATTGGCGGGTTTTAGCGGCAAGGCGGAATGGGGCAGGAGAGGTGCACATGGATGCGGCGGGCGAGGACAAGCAAGTCCAGCCTGCCAGCAGCTCATCAACATGAGTGCGTGGCGAGCGCGCCCTTGCCCCCAAGAATGAGAGAGGAGCCAGCGGCGGCGCACCTGCGCCTCCCCCCGGCTGCCTCCGCCCACACCACCCCCATGCACGCCGCCGCTCCGCCAGCCCTGCCCCCACGCACCCTGGCGGGGCGCTCAAGGTCACCAGTGAGTCATGCACGACACCCAGAGCCTCACCAAGGGATACTTCAGTTGCCTTTAGATGTCGACGAACGGCGGGCCCAGCGCCCGCGCCTCTCGCCGGAACTCCTCTACCGGCATCCCCATGATGCGGGCCAGCTCCTCCACGACCTCCGGCTTCAAGCGGTCCACCACGTGGCCCTCCTCGCCCCTGACTGATGCCCCCGGCTTCTGCGACACGGCCTCCAGGACCCGGTGGGCGACGGAGCGCACGTACGCCTCCTCCAGCGGCTCCAAGCGCTGTTGCACGTCGTTGATCTCCGCCTGCTGCGCCTGCATCTGCGCGTCGAATTGCGCCTGCTGCGCCTGCATCTCCGCTCGCAGCTGCGCCAGGGGGTCCGCAGGGTCCACAGCGCCAGGGCCAGAGCTAGTCGGAGCCTGCCGAGGCAAGGAGGGGGGGAGAGGGCCAGGGTGCTCGACGGCGTGCACTGCGCTAGGGAGAGGGCTGTTGCGGTGGTTGGGGAGGGTGGGCAGCTTGGCGCCCGGTGTGGGCCTGCACGGGGCCGGGGGCCGCTCCGCCGCCGCGCAAAATCGGCCTGCTCTGCTCCGGGCCGTGATAAGGCTTGGAAAGTGCGGGGACGAGGTGGGGCGAGAGCTGGGCGCTCTGGGGGGTCCAGCGCTTAGCGCTCACCGTAGGTGAGCCTGACGAGCCTTCTGCTCGCGCTGACGCAGGCGATTCCTCCGGCATGCCGAAGCCAGCCGTGCCCGCGCCAAGCACGCTGCCCGCGCCGCCCCGGTCATCATGACCCGAAGCCGCCCAAGTCCGAATAGGGCTGCAGAGCCCGCGGAACGGGGACCGAGACTGCGCGGATGGCGCGAGCCTGCCGCTCAGCATCGTCCGCATCGTCTTCGCGAGCTGCATCTGTCGAGCTGAGCTGCACTGCGCGGCAACAATGAGTTAATGCTGGTGGGTTATGCGGTGTGTCGAGGCGCAAAGGTGTAGGGCTGTGGACGAAGACGAGGTCGTCGACGCGGGAATCCTAAAACCCTCGTGACGTCGTCACGACGAGGTGCAGCTTTGCATCATGCACGGGTGCTATCGGGCGCTGGCCTTCGCAAGCGTGCTGGATTCGTAGCCACCACCCAGTAGAGAAGTTTTGCACCCTCTCCCCGAACGTTCGCCCCCTGTTTTTTCCCCGCGCCTCGCGCCCCACCCACCTTTCAGCGCCCACGCCTCGTTCCGTCACCCGCTGCGGCTCCCCCACGCCTCCCCCTGCCCTCTCCCCCACGCCGCAGCCGTGCCCCGCTCCGGCCCGCCCGTCTCCTCCAGCGCCCCCCGGCCCATCCATTAGGAATGACGCATTACAGGGTTGCGGCCAGCGGGCAGCAAGCTGCCGGCCCCGCACAAGGGGGAGAGAGTCAACTTCCCCCGACCCCAGGCGTACCCTAAGGGAATGTCCAACACCGAGGCAGCCACCTACTCCAACCCATACAGCGACAGTCTCAGCCCGAGAGGGCTAGCCACATGAGATCATCATAAGCACCACAACCACGCCGAGTCAGGGGGAAGGCGGCTCGACATCCGCAGGGGGGTTGAACCGCGGCTTCCCGGCGACGCCGCCCAGGAAAGGGTGCTCGGGCGGAACGTCTCTCCACTTCTTACTGAAACCTTGACCACAGTCTTCCGCAAAGGAGCGAACACGAGCCCAAAATTCCGCAACCACTTGCAAACCAAGTCGAGAAAGGGTGGCGCGCCCAAGCGGGGCACCTGTCTCCGGGCGGGCGGCATAGAGCCACTGACGTCCCCGCTCCAGAGCAGCCACCGCAGCTAGGCAGACCACATCCCAAGTCACACCAGACACGCCCACAGGCGGAGTCACGAGCCACAGATGCTGCTTGCCGAGGGCATAGCTAGGAGTCCATCTGTACAGTTCTTCTTCAAGGGCCTCACGAAGAGCACCAGCGACACAGCAAGACCAGAAGTGGTGCGTCCGATCCCCTTCATCCATCCACACACCACATGGGCACATCGCAGGGCCTACTCCCCGAGCAATATCAGCTGCATGCAACCCAAATCCCGCAAACCCATTAAGAGCCAGACGCCAGAGCGGTTCTTTGTGTTCCGGCTCCCACCGCACCGCCCAAAGCCGCCGCAGAGCTGCGGCGAACGCAGACAGTGATTCAGGCGGCGCAGCGGGAAGGGACAGGGCCTCCGCAACGAAGGCCCGATGGCGCCGCGCCAGCGATTCCACCGACGCGGAGAGTTGGAGCTGAGTAGCGGCCCGAACCGTGAGCTGGATCACGCGGCAGGGAGCACCCGGCGGCAGCGTCCAGCCCACGGCAGGGGCGATGATGCGACAGGCAGCCAGCAGCGGCGGGGCCGCGGCCGGCCCACCAGGCGCCAGCCGTGCAGCACGTGCAGCCTCCACCCAAGCTGGGGGGATACGCTGCAGCAGTGCTGCAAAGAGGCCAGCGGCCCGAACTCCGCAGTGGAGCTCGGACGGTAGTGTGAACCATTCCGAGACGCCGAGCACACCAAGAACGACGTCAGAGCGGTACAGGGGCAGGCAACGGCGAGCCCAGCGCGGCGACGGGCGCCCGCCAGGCCGCCGCTCCCATTGACGGTTGAAGCGACGGAAGGCATCCACCACCGCAACCGCCATGCCCACGCAACGAAGCGAAGGCACGTCGAAGAGGTCGGGGAAAGCCACATGTAGAGGCTCGCCGCCAGCATCAAGCGCGGGATTGCCCCACAGCGGAGCGTGGTAGCACCATGGCCCCGCTGCTAGCAAGTCCCACGCAAGTACAGCCGGCGGCGGAAGAGTAGTGAAGGCAGAGACAAGACGTTTGAGGGCGGGGCAGTCGCTGGGGATGGGGCATCCGAAGAGGCGCCCGCCAGCGGCTGCAGTGAGGAGGGCGAGGGGGTGGGCGGCCGGATGGAGACGACGAAGTTGCGCCATCGCCACCGCCACCCAGGTGGGCACACTAGGCAAGAAGCCCAGCGCGCCTTGGATAAAGCGTGAGGCCAGGCAAGCATGCCGGGCCTGAACGTGCTCACGCAGCGGTAGGAGGCCGAAGCCGCCAACCACAGGCGGGAGCACGAGGCAGTCCGACGGCAAGCCAGGCAGGCGCGTGCGTCGCGTGTCGGCGTCAGCGTCCGGAGCCAGGCCCCGATCCACCAGCGCCGCCACACGACTGCCGAGGGTCGACAGCGCTGAGGCTGACGGCAGGCGGGAAAACTCAAGATGGTACAGAACTTTACTTAGCGCATACGACGAGGCCGCAAAAGCGCGGCCGAAGGCAGAAAGCGGCAGGTGCGCCACTCGCTGCAGGACGGCGTAGACAGGAGCGAAGTCGACGACAGGTAACGTTGAGGGCGGGGCGCCCCAAAACAGGACGCCCAGCGTGCGGGCTGAGGACACGGTGCGGAGGGCAGGAGCCGGCGCCGCCGCCGCTGCGACCACAAGGGTCACCGCGGCAGCAGCGCCAGCGTGCGGGGTATCTGCGGCCGTGGCGGGAGCGGACGCACCCGCCAGGGCCACAGAGGAGGCCGCCGCCCCGAGGGGCGGCGGAGAGGTGGTGGGCGCCGCCGAGACCGGCGGCGCCGGGGCAGGAGCCCCGCTGGCCGCGGTCCCGGCCTCGGAGCTGGCAACACGCTCCAGGACAGGGGCAGCAGCAGCAGGGCCGAGCGGCATAAGCTCTGTTTTGTCAACGTTTAGGCGCTGACCCGAGGCCTGCCGGAAGACCTCCATGGCTTGCAGGAATGCAGGAGCGCAGTGGGGGCCGTCCAGCAGGGGGGTGCAGTCGTCAGCGTACTGGGAGGCCAGCACCGGCACCCCAGCCGCCACCAACCCAACCCGACACCGCCGCAGCCAGCAGGACAGAGCCTGAGCCACGGCGAGGTAGAGGAGAGGGGCGAGGGGGCACCCCTGCCGAACGCCAGCCGAGATGGAGACCGGGTTGGACAGGTGGCCGTTGACAAGGGCTGAGGCGCGGGTGCCAGTGTGCAGGCAGCGGACCCAGGCTAGGAAGCCCGATCCGACGCCCAGCGCCTCCAGGCAGTCAAAGAGGAAAGAGCGATCAACAGTGTCATAGGCCTTGTAGAAATCGAGGAAGACGGCGGCCCCCGCCTGCCCTGCCGACCGCAGCAACTCCGGCAACAGCTGCAAGAGCAGCACGTTGTCGGCGATGCGGCGGCCAGCAAGGAAGGCAGTTTGCTCAGGGCCAATGGCGAGGGCGAAGACGGGTCGAAGACGAAGCATGAGGACACGGGCGAGGGTGCGGTAGTCGGTGTCGAGGAGGGTGATTGGGCGGTAGTTGGAGGGAAGCGTGCGGTCGCCCGCCTTGTAGAACGAGGAGATGACGCCATCAAGAAAGCCAGCTGGCGCCGCCTGCTGAGTCCCCACCGCAGTGAAGACTCGAGCTAACAGGGGCGCAAACTGTGTGGAGAATTCCTTGTAGAGCTCGGTTGGGATGCCGTCGGCCCCCGCCGCCTTGCCAGGCGGTGAGGCCGCCAGCGCCTTGCGAACTTCCTCAGCGGTAACCGTAGGCTGGCCCAAGGCCTCGACCGCCGACGCTGGGCAGCGCGACCCCAGCTCCCGTAGCGCCGTCAGCACCGCATGGCGGGCCGACGGCGCTGCAGGGCCAGGCGTGCACACGCTAGCCCAGAAGTCGGCGGCCACCTGCGGAACCGCCGTGGGCGAGGTGACCAACGTGCCGTTAGGTCGCCGCAGCGCCAGGATCGGGCACCGCGGCGTGGGAGGCCGAACGAGGGAGGTGACAGCGGGGCACGGCCGTTCGCCTGAGCGTAGCCATGCCCGCCGCGCAGCGCCAGCAGGGCGCGCCGCCGCCCGGAGCGCTGCCGCAGCGCTCGCAGAGCGGGCAACCACGGCATCTCGGGCGGCGGTTTGGTCGCCCCATCCATTAGGCCGACAAGGCCGAGGCCTCACACGCGGGCATGGTCTAGGTGCCCTCGCAGGTGGGGCTGCCGCAGCGTGTGGGGCTCTGTTCCGCTTCGTGCACAGCACGGCACGGTTGGGCTCAGGTGGCCGCCGGCTTGGCCGCCCCTTCCTTCCCTGCCCCAGCCCAATTAACGCCGGTACAGCTCGTTGACCGCATTCCATCAGGGCTTACATAGATCCGCCACAGCTCAGCTCAACTCAACTCAACTCTGCCTCGCACCCCACCCTCAGCAGCCCTCCTTCTGCATGCGCTCCTGCAGCCTCTTGGGCGGTGTGCACGGCACGGCTTGGACTTGGGACCCGCCTGCGTGCCTAAGCACTCCCAGCATCATGAGCCTCACGGGCACTGCTGTGCCTGCTGGTGTCTCCCTTGCTGTCTTTCCTTGCACGCTGCAGAACCGCGAGGGGTCCAAATCCATGTCTTCGGCATCGGGTGGGCAGGCTGGAACGCTGGATCCGGATTCCGTGGGCTGGATCCGGATTCCATAGGGGCTGTGGGCCAGGACCCTCTAGCCGCCGTCGTGCCCCGGCCCCCGGCAGCTCACAGGCACAGCCATTTTTGCGTCGGCCAACATCATGCGACGCCAGTCACCGTGGCACTGCGCCCCGTTGTCTATAATAACCCCCGGCAGCTGGGCGGTTCTGCAAGGAGCAGCGGGCGGGTCTGGGTCTGGGACTCTGGGTCTGGGTCTGTGCGCTGACATGCTGTCTCTCTGCCCCCCCTGTGCCCCGCTGTCCTCCTCCGCAGCCGGCACATTCATTCCGGAGACCTCGACGCGCCACTCCCAGCCCCCAGCTCCCCAGCCCCCGCAGCACCACCACCATCACCACGACCTGCAGCAGATGGCGACCTCCTCCTTCGCAGCCCACTCGGGAGCGCCCGCCCCAGCGCCCGCCGGCGAGGCCAAGGGCAGCGGCGGCGGCAGCGGCGGCGGCGACGGCGGCGGCCGTCGGCGGCGCCGCCGGGGACGCCGAGGAGAGGGCCGCAACTCCCGCAAGGGCCCCGAGCCCCAGCGGGAGATGACTAAGGCGTAGCGGCGCGCGCTGCAGGAGAGCCAGCGGGCGGCCAAGGAGGCCCAGAAGGCGGGCGGCGGTGGTGGAGGCACGGAGCGGCCGCCCAAGGGCGGGGCGGCGGCGGCGGTGCGCGCGGACGCGGCGGACGCATGCCCCGGCAGCCGCGGCGGTGGCAGTGCGGGGCCCCGGCGTCCGCACAGGAAGCCGGCGTCGGTGGCGGGAGGGCCCAGGAACGACGCCGAGCGGCGCACCGACAGCCTCGGCGGCGCCGGCGGCGCTGGCGCCGCCGCCGCGCCCGCCTCCTCCGGCGATGCCGCCGGCGCCGGCGCCGCCGGCGGTGACGGCACTGCGCCCGTGGAGAAGAATAACGACCCCAAGGCAGCCTCCCTCGACAGCAGTGAGCTGCTCGTCCACCTGCAGCAGTACAAGCACGTCACCTCCGCCACGCTGCTTAAGCTGGCGGGTGGCGGCTGCTGCTGCGGCGGGCTGACGGGCGTTCATGCGGGGATGCGGGGTTGCGCGGCCAGCCCTGCCAACACGCCCCCCTGGCCGGGCGCCCGCCCAGTGACTTGACCGGCTTGTCCCGACCCCCGGACCGCTGGGAGGGGCTACCATTATTGGCTCGCCAGCATAAGGCATTGCATTGCTACACGCTTACCGGAAGGGCGTGCTGTCCGATACCGGAGAGTGCTCTGGGCCGCTGGAACGAAGTCCAAGCGGCACCCCTGACACAACCCACCGGGCCCCCCCGACCGATCACACCTCCGTCCAATTCTGAGACCGGATTTGGAATCCTCAGGCTCGGTTGCGTGAGGCTGAGGCATGGTGCTCTTTTTGGAACATCCTGCCCCCCCCCCCGCCCGCCTGGCTGTGCTCCGACCAACTCTCGGCGTTGTCAGTCGGGGTGCGCCGGCCCGCGGCTGGGCTGCTGGCCCCTCTTTCGTCCTCCCCACCCCTGAGTCCCCTCCCTGCTCTTCGTCCTCGATGCAGGCTCGATGCCTCCTCCTCTCCGGTGTCTCCAGGCCAGCATACACTGTCTAGTGCCGGGTCTGACGAGGGGCTACGGCTGCGGACGGTCGGCGTTCGGCCGCTGGGGAGGCAGGCTGCCTACGACCGGATTGTGGGTCGACCCTTTTCTTGGCCTTGACATCGCCCATGAGTATTATCCATCCGCGCCTTAGGCACGATCACTGCCCCGCTCAGCGTCCCGCGGCTGCGCTGCAGAGGCTGCTGCAGTACCAGCACGAGAACGGCCCACTGCCGGCCCGCATGGAGGCGTGCCACCATACATTTGGCGCCGCCCGACGCTGCCTCGCATTCGTTGAGTCGAGTTCTCATTCCTTGCAGACACCCAGCGCGGGGCGGAGGGCCGCGGTTCCGCCGCAGCGCAGCCCGTGCCTTCACAGGTGGAGAGCGACCCTCTGCAGAACATGGAGGCGTGCCACCACACATGTGGGCTGCTGCCTCCCAGCCCCCAAGCTGCTGTCCTTGCCTGGTCATAAGGAGCGAAGATGTGCCTGTGTGCCGCAGCACACGGCTCCGTTTGCCTGGTGCCTGGCGGACCCAAGCAGCATTGATAGGCGCTGGCGCGCGCATCCGCACTTCCGCAGCGCAGGGCATTACCCAGAAGGCGCTCCGTACAGACCCTTACAGTCACGCGCCCAGACTCTCGCGTCTCGCCTTAGCTCGGCTCAGCCCCCCTCGCCACTCACGGCACTCAGCGCTACAGCTCATCCCCCCTCCCCCACGTAAGCCCTGGGAATCAGCAAAAGGATCGGACACCCACGCATGCCTCTCACCGCACTGCCTCCACCTCCCACATCCGTTTCGGTACATCCAAACCACGTAACCCCTATCCAACGTTTGTCGCTGGTGTTGCCATAGGAAGGCAGAGCGGTGTGGTGGCGAGACTTCACAAGCCGCTCCTTAGCCGCTATGCGGTGCCTAACCTGCCGCGCCTGTTAGCGCAACCCCATCGAGCTTAAGTAAGCCATGGCCGCCCGCCGAAACCTGGGCCGAATGGAGCAACGCGCCCCGGCCATGGTGCATGCGATCCCTGAACAGGGACCGCAGCCAGTGTGTGCCTCAATTGGGGAGGATGCGGCCGCATGTGCGAAGGCCCCAACAGCCAACAACATGATATCGGAAGTGGTACAGACCAACAGCAAGGAAGCCCACAGGCGCATCACGCTGGGACAAAGGGCAGTCAGGCTCCCTGCAGATTGCGTCAAGTTGGGGCAGGCGACCTGCTAACGCTGCTGTCACTCTCGAGCCCCACAGCGGAGCCATGCTGGGCACGCCCCTTCTCCTCAGACCCAGTAATTGTCTGAAAGAAGTGGCCACGCCCCCTGCTTGCGAATGAAGCCCCTCGTCCACCGGGGACTTACCCTAACAGATACAAAGTGGTCGAATGCCGCAGAGACTAGCACTACTTTCGACCGGCAGCCACAGACAGCTGAACGCCTACCCGACCAGCGCATTGGGAAACCCCCAAACTAACAGATATGCCAACTCAAAAGCTCTGCAACCTCACCCACAGCATTAATTTTGCCCCCCTGCATGCTTATCGATCTGTCGTACACAGTTCACCAGACCAAGCTAGTCCCCCAGCACCCGCACCACGCCCCGGCCCCCTGCTAAGACTACATAAGCGGCCCCTCCGGCCCATCAACACAAGCCCCGGTGCCGTTCCACCGCACGGACCGCTGGACGTCAGTCGAGCGTCTGCGCTTGAGCGCGCGTGCGTAGCTGGCAGCGAGGGCACTCCGGCAGCCCTCAGAAGGACGGACCCCTCGGGGCTGCAGATGTCCCACGCCGCTTCACAACTTCTCTTATGGCAGTGCTTCCGCCCACAACTCACGTCTGCCAAAGCTGCTCCTGCTGCCGCCGCTTTGCGCTGCCGCCAGGGGCTCCCCCGGCGGCCCGCATTCGCCATCTCGGCAGCGCCAGTTGGCGGCCCGTCCACTGTTGGACGCTCCTCAAGGGCCCCTGCTGCCCTGCTCTGCACATCCTCCACTCCTGCGCCAGGCCTCTGCCGGCGCTTGCCGCCAGCGACATTGTTTCCATATGCCTTGTGCTGTGATAGCCCAGGAGCACACCCATACTGCGCCGGTCTGCTGCTCCATCTCAGGAGGACAGCCCTCACAACTTTGGTCAGACGAGAGGCACGCGTAAGGGTCCGGCATGCTGCGCCTCCACCAGCGCGCTGTCAGACTGGTTGCGTCATAGCATGCGTCATGCGAGCCCCAACGGCCCGGCACCTTCGTCCAAGCTCCGCGGGCGCGGCGCCTGCGCCCCCGCGCTGCCCCAGGCCCGGGGACTCATGGCATCCCAAGGGCCTGCCACAGGTGCAGCGGTGCGCAACCCTCACGTGCCACCATGCCGGCCGGCCGCACGTGGGTCTGCCCGCGCGAGCGGGTATTACGTAAGCCCGGGCGCGTTCATGGGGGATTCGCACATGGGGCACGTGGTCTTGCGCTCAAGCCTGAATCGAAGAGGGAGGGCAGAAGGTCCGAAGTCGGTGAATATGTTCTGGATTCCGGGTTTGTACCCAACCCAACGATGCACGAATCCGCGATCCCCCCCGTTTGGTCTAGTAGTGCGCTACTTGCCATGCATAGATACAAGGCATGTGGAAGTGATGGCCGCACTCGGTGAAGATCTTGGGGTTCTCTGCGGCGAGGAGCAGCAGCACAAGCACGAGCACGCGGGCGAAAAGGTGGGCCGGAGGAGGGGAAGCAAGCGTAGCTCAAGCGTCGAACGAGCTGCAGCCCCTGCGGCCTGTCAGCCTGTGGCTCGGACTACGCGATACCCACCGGCGGAGTAGGGGTCGAGGCAGGTGGGGCAGAAGTCGTCCTCCTCGTCCTGCATGGGCCCGCACACCGTGCCTGCGGGCGTACCGGTACACAAGACACCAGCAAACAGTGCGCAAGTTCTGATGCATGTGGCAGAACGCAGCGGCGTAGAGGCTTAGACTGGCAAATCGGGAACCAGCCAAAGCAACTCCACGTGCGTGTGCAATACCCTGAGTCCCCTGACACCGCGAGCCGGCACAGCGCAGCCCAGACCGTAAGGCACCGCTTTCTCCCTTCCCTACCTGGCCGTCCCGCCGCAGTGCTAGGGAGCTGCGCTGAGTGGGCCGCCGCAGCCGCTGCCGACGCCGCTGCCGCGTCCGCCGAAGCCTGCGTGAGGAGGCAACGTGCGTGAGCCGTGCAGGCCGCGGACACGCCATGAAAGGAAGGCGCATCGCACCGCAGCCCCAAAACGTCTTCGCCCTTGCTTTCCCTCCCTTCCCAGCCTCGCTGTTCCAACCGCAAGTTCGGAGGAGGCCCACGGTGTGCCGACTGCATGCTCCAACGCACAACCCCCGTTCCACTCTGCCGGCTAGCCCCACCTTGCGCTGGTGCCGCTGCTTAGCGTCGCCCTGGCTGGCGGTGCGGCGGTGCGAGCCGCGACCCGACTCGAGTCCCGTGCCCGCCGATGCCCCCGCTACGGCCGCGCGGGTCGCGTCGCTCAGGTGCCCACTGCCGGGCCGCTTGGAGGCGTGCGACGTGTGCGAAGAGTGCGATGCGTGGGGGTCTGACGCGCTGCCCCCAACTGCCGTTGCCGCAGCAGCCGCTGCTGAAGAGGCTGCAGGCAGAAAAGGGAAGAGCGTTGGTCGGCAGGGGGGAGACACGCTTAGCGGTTCTCGGCAGAAATACGTCGCACAGGGGGCGTCGGATTCTACTGCTCTAGTGGCTGTGCCCAGCGTGCCCAGCGGATGCAAACCCCTGGCCCCAAAGAGACGTTACGTCACTTCAGCATGTGAAAGGCGTGGCATGCGCCACATGGGGTATCCACTGCTCGCCGGCACGGCAGGCACGCACCAGCGGGCCCACCAGCAACTTGCCTGCGGAGTTGTTGCGGCTGTGGCCCGGGCGTGGTAGCGGCGCAGAGGATTCCGTGGTCTGCGAGGGATACATAGAAGCGAACGCACGTCATGCATGTAAGTGTAAGATGCAGGGCGCCTCCCTGTGAGGGTGGAGGTCAAGGGGCAAGCTGGGAGGAGGCGGACACGACGTCGGGCCCTGGGCACGTAGGTGACCCGCCGCTACCCTACGCCCCTGCACCGCCGCGTTTCATGCCGCGAAGATGCACTCGGTGAATTTGGCACCTGTTGCTGTGAGAAGCGAGCGGAAAGGCGCGAGTGCGCGCTAGTAGGGCTTGCGCACCCACCTTGGGCAGCAGCGGGCCCGCGTCCGCCTCGTCCGCGTACGCTGGTGCGGGGCGCATCTGTTGCGCTGAAGCGCCCGAGTTCGACGGCGCGGGCGGGTCGTAGTGGTCCAGCTGCTGCTCGCGACGTGCCCTGCATTTTTGGTGTCGGGCCTGGCCTCGAGCACAGCGCGGCAACGCAGCCAGCCCTGCATCGCTTACCTCGGCGTGGGCTCCGACGCCTCGTCCTCGCTCCCAAAGCACCTGCATATCTTCAGAATCCATAAGCAGCATCCTGCACCCTGACCGTGACCGTGCGGCATCCGTCCTTCCACCCCGTTGAGTTGCCGATATCCGTGTCCCTCCTGCCCTGGGTCGCTGGCGGCCATTCAGGGTCCGTTGGGTGCGCGGGCCAAGAGGACCCAAGGCTGACAGCACGCACGGTTGGTCCTCAGCAGCAGCACTTCTCTATCCCAAACCTAGACTACCGGAGCGAGTGAAGAGGCGTTGCGGTTTGGGGGAACGACCAGGGGCATGGGTGGTCGCTCGGCGGGATCGCTCGGGTCCAACTTCTCCTCTAGCTTAAACAGTCGTCACAAACCCCACTTCCGTTGCCCCCAACGTTACTCCCTTGCCCCCAACAGCCCTGACCTGAATAGCGCGCAAACTCCAGCGACGATTGCAGCTTGTCCTATAGTCTTCCTAGCCCGAACGGGGCTCCAGCAGAAATGGCGGGTGTCGACCCCACCCTACCAATTGTGAAGAACATGCTGCTGCTGGACTCGGAGGGCAAGCGCATTGCCGTCAAGTATTACACGCCGGAGTGGTGAGCTAGGCCCGCAGCTTGTGATGGCCGCTTGATCAGTCGACTAGCTGCTGTTGGAGCTCACGAGCTGGGCGCTGGGCTCGCCGCAGGTCGACCGTGGCGCAGCAGGCGAGCTTTGAGAAGGCGCTATGGAATAAGACCAGCCGGACAAACGCCCGGGCAGAGGGTGAGGCGTCTTTGAACAGCAAAGTGCTTAGAGGCCTGATAAGGGCTGGACAGCACAGCATGCGCGCCTGCAGCAAGATCAAACCGCGCAAGGGGCAGTCGCGCTCGCTTCCAGTGGTCAGGGGACTCATGATCGTCCTCTTCTTACCGCAGCGGAGATCATCATGTTCGATAACGTGGTGGTCGTCTACAAGTACATTGGCGACCTGATGTTCTACGTGACGGGCTCCCAGGACGAGAATGAGCTAGTGCTGTATACCGTCCTCCAAGCGTTCTACGAGTCCGTGACCATCTTGTTGAGGTGGGTGGGGACGGGTGGCACCCGCAACAGCGGGGTCTCACAGGTCTTCCCGCGTGCCGACTCCCTGGCCGTGCCCTGCGCATCCCGCAGACAACAAGTGGAAAAGAAGACGGTCCTGGAGAACCTGGACCTGGTGCTGCTGGCCATTGACGAGATTGTGGACGGAGGGTGAGCTTGGTGGGGCTTGCTGGTCGGGGTACAGGCCTTTGTGGCCCTGTCCTGGTGGGCATCCCTGACCCCGGCGGAGGCTTGCAAAGGCCATGGGCGACGTGAGGGCACGTTCTCCCGGGCGCTATTGAAATGGGTAGTCCCATACTCGGCTCAAAACCTGTGCGACCTGCGAGCCGGCTTGTGGGATGCTACTGTACGGCCATCCGCCTTGTGGGCCTTTACTGCTTGCCTCTGGATCAACTGCCACAGCATTATCCTGGAGACGGAGCCGGCTGTCATTGCCTCGCGAGTAACCATGCGCGGCGCCGATGGGGAGGCGCCGGCGGCGCCGCTCACGGAGCAGGTGCGGGCCTTGGTCGCTGCGGACCGGGGACGGGGAAGGGTTTGGCATGTACTAACGGCACGAACTTATTGTGAAGGTCCCTGGGAACGTGCGTGGCAGCTGGGAGCCGACTCCGTTATGTGCTGTGATTGCCCTGCGGCCCTGGTGCTACATCTCACTCCTCCCTGGGTGTCAGCAGTCTCCTGGCCTTTGCTGTCTTGTCGAGCTCTCTAGTCAGCCGCACTTGTCTCGTGTCGTCCGCATGATCGCCTTCACTCATGCCTGCTTCGGCGCACCTTGCCGCACGCTTTCCGCAGTCCTTTACCAAGGCGTTCGCATCTGCCAAGGAGCACCTGGCGCGGTCGCTTCTCAAGTGAGCGGCCCACCTCGCGGCGTGCAGCTGCTCGGGAGGCGCGTCCCTCGCATTGTGGCGGACGCTGGGAGCTCGGACGCGGTGCCCGTGCACGCACCTGGCTGTTTGGAGCCTGGCCAGGCCTCGTGGTGGCGCAACAGCGGCTATCGAAAGCCTGTGCGGTAGCAAGAGCCGGTGTTGACCAGCGCTGACGCTGGAGCGTCGCCAGGATGGCGGGATAGAGGTTCATGGGCTGCAGGGGCTTGCCTCGGACCCCTCGAACGTATGGGCCGTCAGCGCAGGGCTCTCGCGCTGTGGGACCTGGGCAGACGCTAGAGCTAGGGTGTAGGCGCAACGCACGCGCCCCACCTGATTGGTGGCATGCATAACTGGGTCCACCGATTGATTGTGTGGGTTCTTGGGGGTCAGTCAGCGTGGCAGTGTGCATGTGCGGTTCTGAGAGTTCGGGTATCTGCGACATGTGGTGGCCTGGTATGGCGTAGGGCAGCCGGACTGCCCCAGGGGGAGGCAGGGGACAAGACCATCCGCAGGGCGGTGACGTGGTCGGGGTGCATGGGTAACTACGCTTCAGGCTGGGAGGACACGGGCTTGATCGTATTGTCGGGTGTGGACAGAAGCAGCGTGCTGGGCGCGATGCAAGATAGGATGGCGTAAGTGAGTGGCACAGACTACGATGGCGGTGGAGTGCCATTGTAACTGCCCTCATGTGTTTGAACGCGGTGTACGCGTGCCTGTTCAGGTTGGCGGCGGGGTATGACCTTTGGCTGCTGGGCAAGGCCTCGCAACCTTCAAGGCAAGGTTGCGTCGGTGCCCATGATCCACGGTAGCCCCTGCAGCACCCGACTGCGTCCAGCCCTTCAGCAACGCGAGCGCCGACGCCCTACCCATCCCAACGGCCGGGCGGAGCGCGGGGAGCACCAGCTGCCGTGGGGCTGTTGGGCTGTTGGGAGAGACCAAGGCGGGGGCTGGCGGGCTGCTTAGCTGCTCCGAACGGAGCACAGCTGGGCTTCGGGAGCTTTTGGCGCGGGGCACAAGGGGACCCGACGGCAACGCCCAACGTTGAGGAGGGCGCCGAGGAGGGCTGAGGCTCAGCCCAGGCTCAGCCCAGGCCGTCCCCGGCTCAGCCTGGCGCCTGGGCCGTGTCGCCCAACCACGCGAACCACGGGCCCCTGGGCCACGGCCGCACGGCCAGACTCTTCCGGGCCCCAGATGCCGAGGCATTGTGTAGGCGTGCTAGGACCATGGCGAAATGCGTTGCGCGTGAGGGCTATCGCCGCAGGCGGGGACCTGCATCCAGTCCTATGGCCCCAAGCCCTATTTGCCCAGCGACGACCCGTTCTGGCCCATAGCCTAGCTGCCCAGCGACAAAGCCAACCTGTAGCTTGGTTCGCTCCAAGAACCCCTCACCCTCCCGCAACTTGAGCATCTTGCTTGCCTAGACCGCCTCAGTAGAAATGCTGAAGCTCTTCTCAGTCAAGGTGTGCCCTGAAACTTTCAGCATCGCTATCCTAGCTCGAGCTTGCGCTGAAGGACCGGCGTTGTGGCGCATCGCAGGACAAGCAGAAACAGCAGGAGGCCCAAAATCCCGGGGGGCTAAAGCCGGGCAAGATGTCAGCTGGCGAGCTGCGCATCCAAAAAGGTGAGAGCGGTGGGGCCTGCCCTGCCACGGTCACGCGTCACCTGGGCCCGCATTGCCGCGCAGACATGGCGGAGCTGAACCTTCCACCAAACATCACGATCAGCTTCCCCGATGGCAAGGATAAGTATATGCACTTCTTCATCGTCATCCGGCCTGACGAGGGGATATATCGGTAAGCCGCGGCGGGATCTGACGTTGCGCCTGAGCCACGAGTCGCACGGACGACTGGACGAGGACCAGTATTGAAAGTGGGGATTGCTATTTCGCATTCCAGGGGAGGCAAGTTCACCTTCGAGTTCACCATTCCGACCGGGTACCCACACGATGCGCCGAAGGTCCTCTGCACGACCAAGGTGCGGCTTGGTGCTGAGCGGGTGCCTGTGGAAGCGGGGCTGGGCGTGGGTATGGCTTGACGGCCCGGGGCACGACCCGGGCGGGGCCGCGCCTGCACTACCTCAGGGTCCAGGTCCCGCAGCAGACCAGCCACCCGCACGCTGTGGCTCCAACGGCTGAGACAGCGACCGATGCGAATGCCGAGTGCCGTGGAGCATTGCACTTGCAGCGGAGCTCGTGGGGCTGCAGTTCAGGCTCACTCCCCAGCTCCTTCGGCAACGCCCCTGATGCCCGGAAGCCCGCGCCCAGCCGAGCTGCCCTCACTCTCACTCTGCCCTCGCCTGCAGGTCTACCACCCCAACATTGACCTGGAGGGCAAGATCTGCCTAAACATCCTCCGCGAGGACTGGAAGCCCGTGCTGTCGATCTCGTCCGTGGTGTACGGGCTGCAGGTGCGGAGGCCGGGCAGAGGGTATGGCTGTCGTTGCTAGCCTGGCTGGCTGTGCCGGTCTAGCCCGGTGCTGCCTAGAGTGTGTAGGCGGAGCCTTGGCAGGATGACAACCGAGGCTTTGCCCAAGGGCAGAGGTGTACATGCTTGGGTGGCGCGTGTAGCGGTCCCGTCGGTGGCGGCGTCCGGCGCACAGCCATTGCAAAATTGGCTGTCCAACGTGCATCCTGCCCCATGCCACTCCCCCCGCCCGCCCCTGCCGGCCTACCCCCGTCCCTAGTTCCTCTTCCTCGACCCCAACCCCGACGACCCGCTCAACAAGGAGGCGGCGCAGATGTTTGTGGACAACCCCCGCCAGTTCGAGCAGTACGTGCAGCGGGCCATCCAAGTCGGGTGAGGCGGCGAGCGGCGGGTAGCCCGTGCTGGCCTAACGCGCTCCGTCGAAGCAGGCGTGGGCGTGAGGAGGGATAGTCCTCCAAGGCAAGCGGGAGTCCTGCGGAGGGGGGCTAGAGCCCTGCGGAGGGGGGCTAGAGCGCGCATGACTGCTTGCGCGGTTGCCGCAGGGCTGGGCGAAGGGCTATTCTGATACAGCTGTTATGCCGTGCCACATGCAGGACGTACATCAACAACGTCCACTTCCCGGCGTGCATGGCATGAGGAGCCGTGCAGGACTGAGCGGAGCTGCGCCGCCTAGATTCCGGCGGCTAACAGCATCGCAGGAGCAAGCAGGAGGCCGGATGCTGGAAGCGGAACAGGAGGGCGGCGGGGCGTTGCTGGCGGAGCCGCCGGGGGCGTGCCAGCAGCCACGGAAGCGGCACGAGCAGCAGCCGCGAATCGCAAGGGGCGAGCGAGGTGGCCGACGGAAAGCAAGGCTGCAAGCACTTGGGTCGGGATGAGGATGGAGGTGCCGTGACCCGGGCGCCCTGCCGGGCACACCTCGGGCGATGGCGGTCGACACGCTGGGGCTGGAGCGGCTTTGGACCCCGTGGCCGTGCAGGCTGCAGTGGGGCGCTGAGCGGCCTTGGCGCACTGGCGAACAGCGGCTGTGGCGCTCGGCGTCATCAGCCGCTGCTGGGCGCTGAACTGCTGTCGACGCGCTCGCGAGCTGGGGCAGGCGTGTAGGAAGCATGCCATGTGCACTTTAGACTGGACCTTGGCAGAGCCCGACCGGCTCGCGATGAGCTAGTTAGGGCACAGGCCCGGTCCATGTGAGAAAACGGAGCCCCTGCAGGCATGAGGTCATGCCAGAAAGCCTTGCTCCTCGGACGCACTGCGTGGTTAGGGTGGAGCACGAGTGGTGCGACTGAGCGGTTGGGCTTGCGGCGGGGTTACAGCAGAGCTAGGTTACTGTCGGAGGAGCAGGGTGGCGTGGTTGCGGGGCAGTCCCATAGTGGCGGATTAGTGCGGTCAAGGGGGGCAGTGGCGTTTTAGAGTGGCCGATGGCATTGAGGGAATCTTAAAGTGGTTGCGAGGCAGTCACGTTGTGGCGTTCAGGCGCGGCCAGTCGGGGCCGCGAGCTGTCATTTACGGATGCTGAAGCATTGTGCAAGCATTTGGGCGTCGGAGGAGGGGCATGCGTGGGGTTGGGCCGGACCGGACCCTGACGGCGGCGCTATGACGTGACAGGACTCAAGAGCGGCGACAAGCGGCTTACAGGGACTTCCTCAAGCGAAGGGCGCCGCCAGCATGTGGCGGGGTCCAGGCAAATGTAACGATGTTAAGCATTGGCGCTGCGTGCACGTTCACTGGCAACGCATGACTACTGTTGGCAACGCAACACAACAATATACTAGCTCTCGGCCAGCCTGGCTCAAGCGTAGTCCCTCTACGCATTCTTGCCCACGTAGGGCCATGAAACACAGCTGTTGCATGCTCTTCGTCAGTTGAGCTCAGCTCATCCGTAGTCCCTCATTGCAATCTTGCCCGCTGCTGTGCCCTCGAGAAGCGCAGCAGCCTCATATGCCCCTACAGTCATGCGGCTGTGCGGCGGCCCCAACAGTCAGCCAGGCTGCCATCTCACAAGCCACCATGCTATGAGGCTCCAGCCAGCGCCCAGGACCACGCAGGCCCTGGTCCGCGCCAAGGCAGGCGCTCAGCAGCCCCTGACGGCTTCCACGCGAAGTCGGAAGGACGGCGAACACGGCCCAGCCGACCCACCCTCGCTGCCCGCCTCGCTGATGCCCCGGCCCGTGTGCCCGTGCGGGCCAGCGCTGGAGAGGGAGCGCAGCAGAGACCGGGTGACCGCATCCCGCGCCTTGGCGGAGAGGGAGGCGGCGGCCGCCTGGTAGTCGGCTCCAGGTGGCAGGGGCACCTGCAGGGGTCGGAGCACAGGTGCCCAGGGGGAGAGGCAGTGTTGGCATGGGTGTCGGGCACATGGGCAGCCACGGGCATAGGGGAGGACGGGGGCGACCCCAACAAGTGCGTGTCGCGCGGGCGGTCAGGCGCCTCGGCCCACCTTGCAGCACGTCGCGGAGCTGGTGAAGGGCGAGCGGTACAGCGCGCCCTCCTGCGCGATGGCCACAGCGGCGTGGGCTCCAGCCAGCTGCTGCGGTGCTGCCGGGGAGCTACAGGGAAGGGGGCGGCCCCGCGCCCGGGAGGACACATCAGTACGGGCCCCAGCAGCCCTCGGGTAGATGGCAGGCGTGCCCGCGCAGCCCCCACGTAAAGCCCCAGGCAAGGTCTTGCCCTCAAAGGGCCGAGACCGCACGTGCCGTGCGGGCTGGATGGCGTTTGCTTCCAACAATGCCCAAAGGGACCACTAGGGACTCAAGCGTCAGCGCCTGTGCCAAGAGATGCAGTAGGCTGGTGCCACCCCACGCTTGGTGCCCACCTGGTGCCCGGGCGGCTCTCTGTTGGCGGCGTGTCAGGCGGCGGCATGAGTCTCCGGCGGTCAACCATGGCCACCGCGACGGCGGCCGCAGCCACCGCCGTCAACGCCGCCGCCGCTGCCAGCGTGCCGCCAAGTAGCAGCTGGTGCAGCGCTGCCCCCGCAAGGCAAGTTATCATCACGGCGGCCCACCTGCCGGCGGCCGCAATTCTGCCGGCCATGGCTGTTTGGGCGGGTCTTGGGTCGAGCTCTGCTGTCGGCTTAAGCGACGGCGCTGCTAGAGTGAGTGCACAACGTTAAGACAGTCGGCGCGGCGCGGTATCGATGCAGGCGCGGCCGGCCCCCCGATACGAGATAGTTCCGCGCCGCCTCAGGCTGCCCGTGCCTCCCGCAGACCCACGGGGCGGCTCCGGGACGTTTCGGAGCGGCACGGAGCCCCGCTCGCCTTGCAGCGCGCCACGCTTAGCCCGCTGTGCAGATCAACCTTAAGGCCGCGTACTCACAGCGCAAAGCAGTGCAACCCTCCAAAGTCGCGCCGTGACGACGACGTCGGGCTTGAAAGAGCAAGGGCCCCGGCAAAACGTTCCGCGGCCGCAAGCGCTTACTTCGCGCAAGACGCAGCGGCTGCCAACAGTGTCAACCTAGCATGCCGCAACTCCTTCTCACCAAGCATCCCCACCCCAACGGCAAGCTGGGTCGTGCGAGCGGCGCCCCTTACCCACGTGCAATCAAACAGTCAGCTCGCGAGCGCTCGGCCAGCTCGCGAGCGCTATAGGAACGTTGCTGCTGGCGGCGGCGGCGGCGGACGCGTGGGGAGCACTTTCCGTTCCCGCTGCTGCTGATCCTTGTTCTTCTCCACGCATTCCAGGCTGGGCGGCGGCGCTTGGGGCCCCGCTGCTGGCGGCCCTCGGCTGGCTGCGAGCGCGTCGGGCGAGTTGCGGGTGGCGGCCCAATTGAGAACTGAGCGCCGTAGTCCGGGAAACCAGCGGCAGGCCAGACCCGTGCTCCCCTTCTGGCCCCAGCGCCCGCCACGAACCCCTTCCTTCCCTGCCCTCTCCAGGCCCCCGGCGCCCACCTCCGTGCCACCGTGGGACGGCATGTGGCCCACCTCCTCTGCGCCACCCTGGCCCTGAGCCTGCCGGCGCTCGCTGCCGCCGTCCTCGCTCCTGGCGGCAGCCCCTGGGTCGTCCTACCAGTCAGCCTCGCCGCTGCCGTCCTGTGTGCGGTGCTGTACCGCTGTACGGCCGGCGCACAAGCGCATCCGCCGGCTGGGAGCGCAGCAGGTGAGCTGCAGGGAGGCCGGGGGGACAAAGGAGGGGGAACAAACAGGTGGTTGACGGAGGGGGAGGCCGCGTGGGACCATGCCCATATAGAGCTGCAGACAGGCATAGCCGCAGCCGCCCATGGCCGCAACCGTTCACGCACCCAAAGCCTCTATTGACATGTTTTGCGGCAGGCTAACAGCACTCCCTGGGGTGGGGACAGGGGCGCGGGGGCCGGGGGGTGGGTGCGGGTGCTGGTTGGCGAGTAAGAGATAAACACCACTGCATTGCAGCAGCCACGGCAGTCTGAAACTCTGAATCCTACACTTCCCTCTCGTGTATCCGACCGTTAACGCCGGGCTGGTGCGTGGGCTTGGCGGCGGCGACTTAAATTAGCGGCACAAGCCCAACTCATCCTAGGCTCCCCGAGTCTTAGCTCAGATGTGCCCGTGCGCCCTGTCCGATGCAGACCACCCTCACCACCCGGCCGCACCTACGGCTACTGGCTCGCGTGTAGACCCTTCACCGATCTCGAGCCCTCTGCGCCTCTGGCCGCGCATCTGGACATCCGAGGCCGGCACGAGCAGCACCGGAACGCATGAGAATGGATTCACCCCTCGGCTCCTACGCGAGACATCCGTCGAGTCCAATCCTCTTGCATGGGTCCCAGAGTCCTTGTCCGCGTCTGTCAACCTAGCCCCCGCGGACCCGCCTGGGTCCGGCCGCAGCCCCGAGCGGCGCTCGGCCCCCGCCGCCGCTCCAGGGGTGGAGGCCGGACCGCCACGGCCATCGCCTCTCTGCAGGGCGGTGTCGGCTCAAGACAACAGCCCCGACGGCCCTTCGGACATACTGTACCGCTCGCCCTTCAGCAGCGCCGCTGTTTGCTACAAGGTATAGCCATGCGGAGGAGGCTTGCAGGGCTATGCTCCTGGCTTGGCACCCGCGCAGCCAAGCTCTTCCCCCTCGTGTGTCCTCCCTCGGGGCCCGGCTCGTTCACTCACGAGCTGTGTTGGTGTTGACGCTTCCTCCTTGCCACACTGCCCCTGCAGGTCCGCCTGCCGCATGGCGCCAGCTTCAAGACCGCCGCCCCCACCCTCGCGGCCGCCGCCCGCACCGCTGTAACCAGTGCCATCACCGACCACGCGGACAGCGGCGGCCGCGGAGCAACATGCGCCGGTCCGGCAGTCCAGCGCCGGCGGGATCACGGCGCTGCGGAGCCCCGCCAGGGGCCGCGTCTCCGCACCAAGGTGGCTGCCGTCCGGGGCTGCGTGGAGCTGGTCATCTGGCTGCAGGTGGGGAAGGGGAGGCACTTATGAGGACCGTGATCTGCACGAGGATTTGTGGTTGACGTTCAAGGAAACCGCACTGGCCAGACAACGTTAGGGCCGAAGCCAGGATGGTGGATGGGGCCGATGGTGCGGGACGGGGCCGCGGGGGACCCTGCTCTGCAAAGGTGAGGGGGTTTGCGAGGTAAGCTCCCAAGAAGGCAGAGGCTGCAGGCACTGTGGTGGACACAAGTTTCGGGAAGCCGTCGGCGTCCTCCACATCCTGCACCCCGCCATCCCCTCCTTGCTGCAGTTTGACGGCGAGGAGCTCGGCCAAGACGCCATCGCCGCTGCGGTGGCGGGGGCCGAGGCGGAGGTGGCGCGCAGCAGTGCGGCCGCGGCAGGCCTGCCGGACGCCCCTGGTGCGCCTGCAAGCGAGCAAGGCCAGGGCGGAGGCGTTCTGGTGAGTAAGGCAGGTGCCTTGTTCTAGCAGCTCAACGCCATGTTTCCGTGGGGGTGGGGGAGAGGTCCCTGCAAGAGGAGCCATGGTGCAGTCGCCCCCGCTGCCACCGCGGGGTCCGATCGGCGATGATCGGTCCCGTGAAGAGTTGCACTTTGATGGCAGCCCTCGCCCTCTTTGTGCCCCCTCGCAGGTGGCGCCTGCTCTGTGGTCAGCCTCTCGTCCCCTCGACTCTCCCGGGCCTTCCCTGCAAGCGTCCCCAGCGCCCTCTTCTGAGGCCCCGGACGGTGCCGGCGAGATCACCAGCAGCGACACCAACATGCCTTACCCCTTCGTGGCGCCGCCTAGTGGTGGGGCTGGGGCCGCTGCTGCCCGTGACGCGGTGGTGCCTGCCGGCCCGCTTGCCGGCGCAGAGATTGAGCTACGGGCCCCCGGCCTGCGGATCAGCACAGAGCGACGCCTGCCAGCACCGTTGCAGGCGGTGCAGCTGCTGGTGGCCCTGGACCCTCCGGTCATCACCGCCGGCACCGGCAGCGGCGGTTCGGGCGGCGCGCTGCAGGTCTTCCTGTGCATGGACGAGGGCCTTGCGCTGCCGGATGGCGTGGAGGTGCGGCTGGTGGTGGAGCAGCGCGGGGCCGTGGTCGCCGAGGTTGCTCGTGTCCACATTGGACCACAAGGCGGCAGCACCAGGTGGGCGTGAGGGGCTTTGGGTCGAGCGATGGCAAGGAAAGCTGGGATGCGATGGATGGGCGAACCCCGTGTGCGAAAGAGACAGCTAGGTGGGCGGGTCTGCGAGCTTTGTACAATCATTGCTAGGTCGTTTAGCGCTACGCTTCAGGCGCCAGTCTTCAGTCGCCACTTCGAAGTCAACAGCTGGATCCGGGTCTTCCATCGGCAGCATTTGCGATAGCGAGCGGCGCCAGTTGACTGCGAATGCCTTTCTCTGCACGGCCTATTCTCCTCCTCGCCTGGAGCTATGCGCCAGAGCCGCGGCTGCTTGTCATCGACGCAAGCCGCACAAAGGCTCACCGAATCGCGACAGGACTTGAAGCATGCGCATCGCTGTCTCCAAGAGCGTGGTGTTGCGGAGCCATGTCCACGCGCACGCTGACCATGTCCATGCCCAACTCGCCCCTCGCAGCCTCGATGTGTCAGGCCTGGCGGAGGGTAGCGCTGCTCTGCTCGTGCTGCCGGTGTGGGAGGAGGGCTCGCGGATGCGCCCCACCACGGCCCCCGGTCTGCTCTACGTGCCGCTTGCCGTGGTGCCGGCACCGGTGGCGGAGGAGCTGAGGGGCCTGTTCGACGACAAGGAGCAAGCTGCCGCGGGCAAGTGGCCCAGCGCCGGGCCCCAAGCGCGCCGGGCCTTCGCCTACATGCATCACTTCAGCCCTCTCCTCGCGGACATGGCCCCTCTGCTGCCAGGCGAGGCAGAGGGGGAGCAGCTCGGCCAGGTCAGCGGCTCCGGCGCCGGGCCGCTCGCTGCCGGCCCTGCGCGGGACGTGGCCCGAGCTGCAGCCGGGTTCCTGGCTGACAGAGGCATGGCCGCAACCCTGCGGTACCTGGCAGCTGGGCTGAGGAGCGCAGGTGAGCTTGGGGCGGCGCCGCGAGTCGCAGTCAATGATCGGCGTAGGAAGAGAACAGACCTAGGCAGGGGGCAAAGAGTTGTGGACTCTTTGGCACTTTGCGTGCGGGGCTGTCGCCTCCGCCGCCGTGAGTCACAGCTGACAAAGATCCGACGTCTCTCCCCCAGGGCTTGACGAGGTGCTGGGGGCCCTCGCGGCCCGTGGCTCCAGCGGCGGGGTCTCCTCTGCACGCTGGGGCTCGGCCGCTGCCTCCCTTCTGAGCGACGGCGACATCTCCGCCGCCGATGCCGGCCCCGCGGTCGGCGACGGCACCGTCCCAGACCCGGCGGCCGTGGAGGCTGCGGCGGAGACCGTGGCGCACGTGGAGGGAGGACAGGCCGCCGCTGAGGAGCGGCGCCGCAAGCAGCGCGCCACCAGAGTGGCGGCGGCTGGCCTGGCCTGCATGGCTCGGGAGCGTCTGGCGCTGGCGGCGGCAGCTGTCTTCATGGGCTTCAGGTGTGTGGCTTGACGGAATGAGACATGTGCACCCTGGCGGTATGTTTGGGTCCGGTGGGGGACTGTCTGCGTCTGTGGCCGTGCAGTGATTGACCGCCGTGCCGTGCAGCAGCGGACCAAGCGGTGTGCACCCGGCCTGCAGGGACGCCGGCACCGAGCGCCGCTGCACCCGCTTCCGCGACCGCGGCGCCCGTGCCTACGACACTGCCCCCGCCGCCGTCAACGCCCTGCTCGTCCTGGCCACGCTGGCGGCGGTGGCGGCCTGGCGCAGCGGCGCGGCGGTACTGGGAGCGGCAGGCTCCCTGCCGCCGGGCTGGGCGGTGGTGCAGCTGGGGCTGTGCGTGTGCGCGCTAGTGCTGCCGGCGGTGCTCTTCAAGGTGGCCAAGAGCTTGGCCCAGCAGAGGTGGGTGACGCGGTACCGGTACACTCGTGGCCTCTATCTGCCTCTATCCTTCCAAGTGCGCGCTCGGCTTGCACGCGCCTTTCGGTTCTGAGGAAGTCTCCTCCCCACCGTGCACACTTCCTTTGGCCTTTCCGCTGAGAGGGACTTGCCTTCTGGAATGGCCCCCAGGACACGCGAGCCGCTGGTGTGGGTCTGCCATGCCGTCAGCATGGTCCTACTCTGCCGCCACGTGCTGGCCTGGGGTGGAGGCGCTGCGGGAGGGCCCGTCGCAACCGCCGCGCCGCTCGCGGCGCCCTCGGGCCGAGCCCTCGCGGCCGTCTGCGCCGCCCTTCAGCCCGCCAGCTATGGGGTAAGATCGGACGGATACGGCTGGCAGGGTTTGGGACGGCAAGCGCGCCTGACACTCGCTGGCTGAACCGTGTTATGACTGTTCTTACAAGTGCGGCTTGCTACCCCCATGCATGCCCGGCTCCTCCCTTGCAGCTGCACGTGAAGCTCTACGGGCCCCTCTTCGCTCTGGACGCGGCGCTGCTGACCTTGCTGTACGCCGCTGCCGACGGCGGCGCCTGGCTCAGCGGCTTGGCGCCAGCTGCGGGCGTGGTGGCTGCGTCCCTCCTTGCCTCGACCCTTGTGGACCTTTTCTGGCGCCTGCGCTTCCTCCAGCACGTGTCCCGGGAGGCGGAGAGCTTGCGGCGCAGCGATCGAAGCGCTGGCTAAGCGGCTGCCGCCCTGCGTGCCGTGTGGGGGCGAGAGACTGGTCTTACGACGCCGGGTCCTGGTTTCGTAATAAGGGCTCATGCTTCCGGCCACGCGGACCTGCCCGCGCAAGCACTAGTACCCGGGAGCTGGCCTTCTCCGTTCCGCGTGCTGAGGCTCCGCCCCCCTGTCTGGCAGTGAGTTATGGAGCTCGGCGATTCCCAAACGAACGATACATGGATTGGATGCTTCCGAGGACATGCTCGGTGCAATGACTCAGCGCCTCGGCCCTTGTCTGACCAGTTCACGGTACGAATGATGTGAGCGACGGGCGCACTTTGGACGCATGCACTCACCAGGGGATTCATACATCGCCCGCATGTTACTGAGCGCTGGAGTCATGGAGGTGTGGGCAGGCGCAGTTGTAGACTAGCTCATGTCTGCCTCCATCTGTCGGGGTATCGTAGCAAGTCAATCATGGCAGTGCACAACAGAGCTGAAGTACACTCGTCACTGAGACATGCTTGTGTTTGCTCCTTTGTGTTGCCAGGGGCCAGGGTTGGGTGGTTTGCGGGTGAAGCTGCATAGCGTCCAGGGGTGTTTGCTCCTTGCAATTGAGGGCCGCGCTGGGATGCGTGTCGCTCTCTTTACGGTTCAGGCTATTGACAACGCAAGCTGCACGCATCTGCACCGCACGCCTCGTAAGCAAGTGTTGCGGTACGATTGACCGCGTTATGATGGGCGTTTCTTTGCACTGGGGGCTGGGTGTGGGGCAGATTCGGAGCCACTCTTCATCAAGCCATCGTGTTCTGCATGGCGTGGATGCCGGTAGCTGTAGCTGGACTACAACCAGTGTCCAGTGTCAACCTCAAGAAATGCAACCCGCTGTTGTGGGCTACCGCCACCGTTTGTGTTTATAATTGCCAGTACGGGCTCAAAGGTGGGGTTGGACGCTGCACACCATTCGGGGTGTCACACGCAAGGTAACCACATAAGGAGTGGATTGCCGTACTAGGAATCAAGGTAGGTCCTGTTCACATTGCGGAAGAGGATTGTGGGTGGCTTGTGGCGACATACTAGATACCCCTGGTCTAGAGGTTGCTTTTGCAAGCCAAGCTTGGGGTGGTACGTGGACAAAGGCCGCACTCTGCACCTAGGCCCTGTGGCCATCCGTTTATGTGGTATGGACGCGGGGATTCCTGACAATGATGAGCGCTTACAATCTCCTTCATTTCGATAGCTGCGGGGCATAGCCCGCAGCACGTGATGGGGAGTTTTGTCCTCCACTGGAGTTCTGGGTTGTTGCAGGATGCCCGGCAGTGGCTTGTCTTGACTCTAGAACCGTTGTTTGGGGGGTGATTTGTGCGCCGCACAGGCTGAGGAATGGGGGTTGTGTTTGCCCCTGTGTCGCCTGATGCAGTGCGCCCTCAGTCTAGTCTACCGGTTCTGATACCGGTAGTTAGGGTATAGCTTGGAGGAACAGCTGCCTGTTGTTGCAGACTGCAGTTGAGCCGGGCGTGTAATTGCCAGTTGCCAATCTAAGCAGCCTCAAACCCTTCGCGTCCCCCACGTCCCGCCGCCGCCCGATTCCCAGCAGGTTCAATTGCGCAGCAGTTTAGTGAAGCCTCCCTGCTGGTTATTGGTTGCGCGGGCCAGTTCAGGGCCATACCGTTTGCTCCACCCCCACCCTCCCTCGCACATGCAGCACGGCAGCCTGCCCTCAGGCCTTGCCCCGCCCCCACCGCCCCCACCCCCACCCTCGCTCGGACCAGGTCCACCAGGCAGGGCGCCGCTCACGTCAGGCCAGTAGCGCCTTGACCCCCGCCTCCGGAATCCGGATCGCCCTGCCGGCTTCACAATGGACTCCCCCACGAGGTGACGAGGATGGCCCCGCAGCCGGCCTCGGGGTGGGCGGGGGACGGGGCGGGAAGGAGGAGATTGGGAAATGCACCGGGGGGCTCGGGGCGCCGCGAGAGCGGCACGGGCGGCTTACCGCGGGTTACCGGCGGCGGCGCGCGGTGACCCTCCGGCCTGGGTGTCCTGCAAAACCTCTGCGCCCCAAGCGGCCCTCGGGCGGCCGACGGCGCACAACAGCACGACGTCCTTCATAGAGAAAGCTCTTCGTTCTGCATGGTCTGGTGTGATGCGTCCTCACAACTAGGCTCGCAATAACCCGGCGCAGTCTGCGCGCGCGACATGCCTGGCACCCCTCCTTCGTGGCTGCGCGCGCTGGCTGCTGCGTTCTGCTCAGCAGTGGCGCCGCTGAGGGCGCTGCTCAAGCGCCTGGGCGCCAGACTGTTTGCGGCGGTGAGGCCGGCCGGTCGGGTGTCCTGAACGCGTGCGTTGCGAGACCCCTGCGTGGGGCCAAATGCTCAACCGGTAAACGTCTTCTCTCCGCCGCAGGTGCGGTCGGCCCGCGTCAACAGGTGAGCTGACAGCGTGGGGCTTTGGCGCTGGCCCCGGCCCCGGCCCCAGCCGCACGGCTGCGGGTGTTTCACTGCGCGCTGCTGTGACTGCTGTCACGCGGGCCCCTCCTTGCTGCCCCTGCAGCCGCGCCCTTGCCGCAGCCAGCGCCAACCCCGACGCCGGGCCCCCGTGCGGCGCAAGCTGCGGCAGCCGGGGCCTGTCCCCCTGCGGCACCGTCGAGGAGCTCTCACCGGAACCCACGGCAGCAGCAGGTGGCTGGGCGATGGAGGGTGCCGGGAGGAAACTAGGATTTTCCGCTCACAGCTTGTGGCCTTTCTTCTGCCCCACGCACCCTCCCCCTCCCACGGGCGACCTGCCGCTGTAGCTAGATACGACTCCGCCGCTCCGTGTCAGCATCCCAGCCCGCTCACGCTCTCCCGTGCTTGCAGGTGGTGACATGCTCATGCCCGCTCGCCTTGCTGCCGCACGCGCCTCGACCAGCGGGCCCGGCGGCTCCGCGGCCGCATCGAAGCCCCGCCTGGCCGCCTTCATCGGCGGCCTCTCGGCCACAGAGCCCGAGTTGGCCCCAGTCATGGGGCAGCGCCTAGAGCGTGCGGCGGCTGACGGCTGCGCGACAGGCCTTGGCGGCGGCGGCAGCAGCAGCGGCGGGCACCCACACGCGCTGGCGGCGGCGGGCAGCCTAGCCCGAGGCGCGCTGGCTACCGCCGGGTCGACGTCTGCTGCGGGTTCAGCCATGTCGAGGGTTCCGCGTGTTAGCGAGGCCGTTCTTGCAGGAGCGGCCTCGACTCAGGGCGGGTCTGCGGCACGGGCAGATGGGGTCAGTGCACGGGACCGGCGCACCCTGCCACTTAAATTACCGGACGCCTGCCAGCGGCAGCTCGAGGCGGCGATGGCGGCAGCACCGTCACCGGCAGGAGCCACGGCTTCTCCGCCCGCGGGCCCCGCCGCCAGCCCCGAGGCCAGTCCCCGCCCGTCCTGCCTGTACCGCTCCCCCGTACAGCAGGTGGCGGTGGCCTACAAGGTGCGTTATCTTACTGTTGGAGCGAAGGGATCAAGGGTGGTCGAAAGCGGCTTGCGCGCTGTACTGCAAGGCACCACCTGTCCTAGCGCCCCGACCTTACACCCTCCGCCCTGCCCCACCTGCAGCTGGAGTCTCCACCTGGTGTTCCCTTCGAGCGCGCCGCGGCGGCTCTCGCCGCCGCCACTCACGGCGCCGTCGATCGGTCCATGAACCATGGCCCGTCCGCATTGGCCGAGCCCTCTCCTGCCGCCGTCGGCGCCTCCCCCGGCCGCTGGCTTGGCTACGCCGCCCAGGTGGCTGTGGTGCGGGGCTGCGTGGAGGTGGTCTGCAGGCTGCAGGTGGGGGAGGGGGAAGGGGAAGTGATGGGAGTGGGGGAGGCGCATGGCGAGGCGATGGGAGTGGGGGATGGGGGGGGCCGTAGGCCTGGGGCTAGCGGAGCGGGGCTCAGGCATAAGAGTGAATCAGCGCTTGAAGCCTTGTGAACCTTAGCTCGCCCCCCCAGCTGTGCCTGACCCCACCCTCACCTCACCTCCTGGCCCTCTGCAGTACTCTGGCCCCGAGCTGTCGGACGCTGAGCTGGCTGGGGCGCTGGCCTGCCTTGAGAACGAGCTAAGGGGCATACTGAGGGAGGAGGCGGGGCAGGGCGCAGGCCCCGGAGAGGAGGCAGGCGGCAGCGCTGCGGACCGTCTTCACCCGGTAGGTCAAGGAAAGCACCGACAGGGCGTGGACAGAAACCTCCTGGGTTGGCTGTGGCGCTGAGGGCCCTTCCTACGATGGGCTGTATCCCGAGGCTGTATCCCAGCTTTGCTGCTGCTGCTGCTCCAGGGCTCTCAATGCTAAGAGTTAACTATCATCCCTGTCCCCTATCCTTATCCGCAGGCGATCTGGTCTACGGCCAGCGCGCCACGAGGCGAGGTGTCGCTGCTCCTCAGCCTCGACCCGCCCGTCCTCGCCGCAAGCTCCTGTCCCCAGCCCGCACTTCCCCGGGCTGCAACTCGGGCACCGCGGCCCCGGCTGCAGGTCAGCGAGGCCGCCAGCGGCAGCCGGTCTGGCGAGGGCCCAGGCGCTCTCGGCGCCGGCCCCAGCTCCTGGGGTGCTGGCCCCGGCCACCAGCAGAGCTCGCTGGGCGTAGCCCCTGGCCTGTCTGCCGCTGGTGGCTTGTCCCGTGCGAGCAGCGGCGAGTGCAGCCTTGAGCGCAGCAGCGAGATGGGCCCCGGCCGCTACAGCAGCAGCGGCTTTCTGGGCGGCAGTGCCGCCTCCGCCGCAATGGCGGGGTGGAGCAGCCTCAACTTTAGCGGGGCGTCGGCAGTCGAGGCGAGGGCGGCGCAAGCGGCCAGGGCTGCAGCTGCGGCCAGCAGGCACGAGCACTCGCAGGACGGCGCAGCGGCGTTCCTTTCCTCCAAGGCCCCTGCTGGCGTGCTGGTAGCCCCGGAGCCTGGTATGCCCTTGGCGCCTGCTGCTGCGGAGGCCCCGCCGCCGTGGGAGCCTCATCTGCCAGCCGACCAGGCCTCGCCCTTTGTGGAGGCGCCCCGGCGACCGGGCCTTGGCAGGAGCAAAACCTTCACCTGCGGCCCCTTCACCCACGTCGGGCGACCGGCGCAGGCTGTCCCGCGCCAGGGGCCTGACTGGAGCGGTGTGCACGGGGGTGGGCCGGGTGAGCAGCAGGCGCCCGCGCCGCCAAGCCCGCCCCGTTCATCGGCGCTGCCCTCGTCTGGGGCCGACACGGATGTCGACCCACATGCCGAAGCCACCGTCTTCGTCCCGGTTATGGGCGGCTTCGGCGTCCTGCGGCGGCTGCCCTCCGCGCCGATGCTGTCGGAGCGTCACAGTGAAGTTTGCCGCCCAGGCGCCGAGGCCTGGGGCGACAGCGGTGTCGGTGCCGGTGCTCAAGTTTCCGTACCGGGGCTTATGGGGGCTGCAGCCGACGCGGCAGCAGAGGACGAGGCGTTCTTCTCAGCTGAGGAGGCTTGGTCTCCCGAGTGGGAGGGCGCCGCGTGCAGCCCTCAAAGGCACAGCCCGCCCGAGCTCCAACCGCAAGCCTGTGACACGCCATCTGAGGGAGATGGCTCAAGCCAGGCGGGGCTGCCGCGCATGTCGGTGCGCGCCAGCCTCTCGCTGGGCTCCGGTTCCTCCGCGGGCATGGGCAACACCCTGGCGTTCACGTCAGAAGCGGAGCCGGAGTTAACGGTCGTTCGCCTCGTGGTGGAGCAGCACGGCGCCGTGTCGGCGGAGGTGGAGCACCTCAGCGTTGGACCGCAGGGCGCCAGCGTGTGGTGAGGAAACGAGTAGGGTTGCGAGAAGGATGTGGGGCATCCCGAGGTTCGGTGGCTGACGCATGTTGGCTATTGGGCTCGCTCGTGCTGACTACGTTATCTTTGCTGGCCTCCTTGCGCGCTGAGACAATGTGTCTGGCCGCGACAGCTGGATCCTGTACGGCTTCCACAAATTTCTCGCGTCTGCTTCAGCCTCGCGACCTACGGCGTTGTGCAGCGTAGCTAGAGAAATGTTTGACATCCAGGGCTATGACGTTGCAAAGCGCTTGAAGTTGCCAAGCGCTGCGACCATCACAGCTTTCGGTCATCGCGGCCGTAGCGCTGACGCAAGGTCCCAATCAGATCTGTCGACAAGCGTAGAGCTTACAGTAGCCCGCTTTACTCCTTGGCCCATGCCCCTGGGTACGTTCTGGCCCGCATTCTAGACCATCCCTGTGTCCCCCGCCGATGCCCCCGCAGCCTGGACGTGTCGGGCCTGGTGGAGGGATTTGCGGCGCTCCTCGTGCTCCCGTCTCGGCGTGGAGACCCGCAGCCCCAACCCGCGGTCTGGGCCTCCCCCCTATACCTGCCGCTGGCGGTAATGCCTGCGCCTGTAGCCGAGGAGCTGAGCGGGCTCATGGAGCGTATGGAGCGGGAGGCGGCCGCCCAGTGGCCCGACCAGAGCCCTAGCACTGCCCGCGCCAGCGCCTTCACGCACCCCTTCAGCGCTCTGATGTCAGACATGGCTTCCCTGGTGCTGGGCTGCGAGCGGGCGGCAGCGGGCGCGGAGGAGGCGGGGCTGCGGGCTTTGCGCTCGGCCCAAGGCGCCGGCGCTGGGGAGGGGGCCGGGGCCGAGACGGATGCCGCTGCGGGCTTGGAGGAGCTGACCAAGCTGGGTGCGGGGCTGCTGGCCTTCCTGCGGTCCTCGGGCCTCGCCGCCACCCTGGACTACCTGCTGGGCGAGGTGGAGGCAGCGGGCGTGCGGGGGCGCCTGATGCTTGTTGGTACAGGGTAAAGGCTTGAGAGGGGATGACACGGTTCGGCGTGCCATTTCGGACCGGTAGCTACCGTATCGGGGAAAGCGTCCCTGGGGGCAGCGCAGTTCACGCAGCCCCACAGAGACGGAGGAAGAGATTCCTAACCGAGTGGATGACGTGGCTTAGGATTGGAGTCGGGGTTGGGGTTGGGGTTAAAGTCAGCCGCTTGAGAGCGCAGCCCTTGCCTAGGGGTGGCGCTGCGGGGGGCAGCAAGGTTAGGGGAAGAGTTATACCCAGTTGCTTTCGGTTGCTGCTGGTCAGCGCGCGGTGCTCGTGGGGACCGTGTCGCCAGTGGCGGGATCCGCGGTAAGGTGGCGGGGCCGGGCAAAACTGGTGTGCAGGAGCTGGCCTAAATGGACTGTCTGAAGTCGTGGATGGAAGGGCCCGGGTCAAAGCACGAGGGGGCGGAAGCCACCGCGGTGTCTGTACTGGGCCGGAGGATCCTCTTCGTTTTGATGATGTTGAGGCCAATCCTTCGGCCGGCAGAACCGTGTGGCCTGTGGCGGGATCGCGGCGAGGCGGCAGGAGGCGGTGGCAGTTGTGACCTGCGCGCACCTCGGCATCGTCCTTCCGACTGAGATGCTGCATGTTGTCTTACAAGTGACGGGCCGTCTGCCCGCGGGCGGGATTTGGAGCCCCGGGAGGGAAGGGCAGGGGCGGGCGCTAAAGGAGCTCAGGACAGGCTTTCCCGGTATGCCAGGGATTCTGGCGGTAGTGTGTGGAGCTAGGGCATCCTTGCGTGTATGAGGGCTACTTAGTGATAGCGGGCACTAACATGCTTTGTATGGGTCTGTCTTGGGGTTGCGATGGCTCCCCAGTTGTGCAGTTGTCAAGGATATCTGTGGACGGGTAGTGCGCGGTTCGAGTGCTCCCGCCGGCGGTGCTTCGGTGCAACCGCTGGCCTGTATCGATGAGGGACGCGGCTACGGTTGCGAAAGGGATCTGGAGTCCCATACATTGTTGAGGGCTAGATGTTTAAGACGGTTGACAGGAGTTGAAGGTTGTCCAAGCTGCGGCCATCCCGTTACGGCAAGGAGTTAGGCGCGCCTGATGCACGTGAAGGAGCACGGCTAACGGCCATATTGTAACAGGACGGCCATCCTCGCCTCTGCCAACTCGTCTCGCCAGGCAGGTTTGCCATAGTAATTACGCTACAAGCAGCCCGCCGTCAACTGATGTACTCATACATGCAGCCACCCATACGCAGCTGGGAATGTGAAGCTGCGCTCGGGGCCATTAGCGACCGGGCTTGGGCAAGGCCTTGGGTGGTGGCCTCAAGTTTGCCCTGCCCCTTCACAGCACGCACAACGTGGACCTGACCCACCATGTGTACCACAGCGTGAGCTCAACTTTCACCCCACAACAGCACTCGCACCGGGCCCGGCCCAGTGCACAAAGGCCAGCCTGCCCGCGCTCCCAGGCTCTTGTGTGGGCCGTAAGAGCCACAAGCAGGCAGCGGGCAGGCAACGGGATATTGAAACACCATAAGCCTTTATTTGCGAGCAATACGGCTATGCATCAAGAGCTAGACCAATGGGCAACCGCGTGAACGCGTCATTGCGTATGGGGACCAATCTGCCGGTGACGGAACCAACCACCAATATCAAGGCGTCAGAAGTACCGTAACGCGCCGCCGCCACGGATGAACATGGCTCATCCACAAAGTATGCTTATACGAGCATATGCCCATAACATGCAAGGGTACAGGCACGGCACGTGTATGTTGTACGGCACTAGGAGAGCACACGCTACAGCAGCCAATTTGCCCAAGAACACGTTTGAGGCTAATCCGTTAGGGTACAGCGTAGGCCTTCCGCACACGCTTCCGCCGCACTGTTGAGATGACCACACGAATGTCGGGACCACATGACACGATGGGACGCAGGTAAGGCAGAGCAGGTGGAGGTCGGGAGTCCAGCGCTGGTGAGACATGGTTACTGTACGTGGAAATGTGGCGGCCCCCGTACGTGCAGAGCTGGTGCTTAAGCAACATCAACATCACAGCACCCAGCAAACTCAACGGGCCGTTTGGGACCATTCAGGCCTGGGCGCACCAACCAGCCAAGCCAACCGCCTCTAAGCGGCCCCCTACCCTGTGGCCACATAGCACGAGGCGCTTCAACACGTGCGGCCTACCCCCCAGCGCGGCCGCCAGTCCCAGCGCCACTCCTCCCAACCTCCCGCGACAGCTCCCGGAGAAAGCGCAGGCGCCAGTACAGGTCCACAAGGACCGAGGCAACTGTGGACGCAGCCACCACACCCGCAGCTGGCGCCAAGCCGCTGAGCCAGGCGCCGCCGTCGGCAGCGGAGAACATCAAGGTCAGCAGCGCGGCGTCCAGGGCGAAGAGCGGCCCATACGAGCGCAAGTGCAACTGCGCGTGGGAGTCAGGCCGAGGCCCGGGTATTAGCAACCCGCTACCAGCCCCTCCAGCAGGAAAAGAACAGCACTCAGCCCCTGCAAAACTCACCCCGTACGTCGTGGGCTGGAGTGCGGCACACGAGGCCGCGAGGGCCCGGCCGGCAGGTGCCGCCAGCGGCGCGGCGGTGGCGACGGGCCCTCCCGCAGCCCCGTGGCCCCAGGCCAGCACGTGGCGGCAGAGCAGGGCCATGCTGACGGCGTGGCAGACCCAAACGAGCGGCTCGCGTGTCCTGCGGAGAATGGGTTGACGGTGAGCAAACCTTACGGCATCAACACCGGCGGAACTAGCCCCCTTGGCCCAGCCCTAAGTTGCAAACGCGCCACCGCTCCATGCAGGCCAAAGCCTGTACACCCTGCATGGCACACCTGGGCTCAGACAGGCGCTTGAATGCTCTGAAGGAGACCGCCGGCAGCACCAGTGCGCACACGCACATCACCAGCGGCGCCAGCGCCCAGCCGGGCATCAGCGCGGTAGTCAGAGCGGCCGCGTCCCCGTGCCAAGCCGCCACGGCTGCCAGGGTGCCAAGCGTCAGGATGGCGTTGAGGACTGCGATCGCCGGGTCATGGGCGTACGCCTGCTGCACGCGGTACTTGTAGCAGCGGCGCTCCGTGCCGGTATCCCTGCATGGCGGGGGCGTACACCACAAGTGTCAGCGGCGGCGGCGTGGGGGAGGCATGTGCTTTGAAACGGGTTTTGCGCGCTGCTGCTGCTACCTCGTTCAGAGCACATGCACCCCAACCCACACCCCACACCGCTACACATCTATCCTCTGCTATGCTATCAGAATGGCGCCCCACCCGCGACTGCGACTAGGCCATCCCTAGGGGCCAAGGCAGGAGCGCATGGGTTTTGTTGGGATGGAGGCACTGGGATGAGACCACTGCTTCCCTGTGCAACGAGCCACGGCTGAGCTATATACAGTGCCCCAGCCCTCCTCCGCAGCCGCTGCCGCCCGCTTGCAGCCCAGCAGCAGGGAGGCCATGTGGGACATGGGTTGGGTAACAAGAGCTACGCCTGATGCCTTCCCTTGAACACGGCGACTCTGCGCGCTTCTTCTTAAACCGATGCCGCGCTCTCCTATCGTACCTGAAGCCCCGGAACACGGCAGAGCCCGCCAGCGCCAGTTGCTGCCGTCGCATGCGTCCGGCATCGGCGTCAGCCGCCTTGCCGCTCGCATGCCGCTTGGCGGCCAGCTCCCCCAAGGCCTCCGGTCCTCCCTCCACCCGACCCGAGGACTCGGCTGCAGCTTCGACCGCCGCCGGTCTGGGCACACCGCTCTCGGCGACAGCGGGAGCGGCGTCGGCGGCTGTGATCTCGTCGGCGCCCCGCCGCCAGGCATCGCTGTTGGTCTGAGCCGGCACGGCACCGGCCTGGCCAGTGCGCCCCGGCCCCTGCACACCGGCGGCGTCTCGTGGCCCAGCGGCCAGATACCCCAGTGTGTCGGTCAGGCCCATGCTGAGGAGAAAGTCCGCTGCTGCGCGAGACACGGCCGATGCAGCGCTCGACATGTCAAGCACAACCTCCAGGCCGCTTCCCGGGGCGACCCGAGCAGCCTCCTGAGCCCCGCCTGCCCGCTGCCAGGGCTCGTCCTGCTGTGCCCCCGCTACCGCCTGGGTTCCGCCGGTGGGAAGCAGGGAAGCGACGTCAGAGATCAGGGTGCTGAAGTGATGCGCGTAAGCCCGCGCCCGACGGGTCGTGGGTTTGGCGTCGCGCCAGGCCCTGTCGGCCTCGTGCTCCATGCTCCGCAGGAGGCCACTCAGCTCCTCCGCTACCGGTGCCGGCACCACGGCAAGCGGCACGTAGAGCAGACCGGGGGCTCTGGTGGGACGCATCCGCGGCCCCTCCTCCCAGACCGGTAGCACGAGTAGAGCAGCGCTGCCCTCCGCCAGGCCGGACACGTCGAGGCTGCGAGGGGCGAGATGGGCATGGACAGGGTCAGCGGGGCGCGTGGACATGGATACGCAGCAACAAGCTCTTGGCGACAGTTATGCATGGTGGAGAAATCCTGTCGCGGTCCGGTAAGCCTTTGCGCGGCTTGCGTCGATGCAAGCAGCCGCGGCTGAGGCGATAGCGAGAATAGGCTATGCTCAAAAGGGCATTCATTATCGACTGAATCCGGGGCCTAAGCACGCAGCCGTTCGGGCCGTGCGTCTCATTGATGGAGACCGAGATCCAGCTGTTGACTTCGACTCGCCAGCCCGAAGCACAGCGCCAACTCCGCCAAGCAAGCCAACGCTGAGGTACTGTACAAGAGCTCGCAGACCATCCACCTAGCTGGCCCTCTTCTGATTGCAGCGGCTTGGTCAGCGCAGACCCGGCTCGCCCATCGCATGTGCCTTCGCATCCCAGCTTTCCTTGCCATCGCTCGAGCCAATGCCCCTCATGCCCACCTGGTGTTGCCGCCTTGTGGTCCGACGCTGACGCGGGCAACCTCGGCGACTACGGCCCCGCGCTGCTCCACGACCAGCCGCACCTCCACGCCATCCGGCAGCGCATGGCCCTCGTCAATGCACAGGAAGACCTGCAGCGCGCCGCCCGAACCGCCGCTGCCGGTGCCGGCGGTGACGACCGGAGGGTCCAGGGCCACAAGCAGCTGCACTGCGCGCGTCGGTACCGGCAGCTGCCGACGGAGCCGGGCGCTGGTCTGCTCCACCTCGGGGAGGGCGCCTGCGGGGGCCACAGCGCCGCGCCCCCGAGCGGTGGCCTCGGGCTGCAGCTCTGGCGGCATGACGAACGGCGAGGATACCTCGCTGCCGCTGCTGCCGCCATCGGGGCTGGGCGCTGCGGCTGGCCGTGGAGGTGGCGGCGGGTGGGAAGATGACCACACAGCGGGAGCCACCTGCGAGGCCAACGAGCCCATGGCTGGCCAGCGGCAGCAGGCAACCGAGCTAGCACGCATCTCCACTTGAACCGCTCACCGTCAAGCCTCCGCCCTGGCCGCCCTGCTGTGCCGCCGCTTCACTGTTACCGGCCCCTGCGCCGGCCGCACGGGCCTCCGCCTCCGCCTCGGCCATTATGGCGGCGATGGCCTCCTCGTCCAGCTCCTCGCCGTCAAACTGCAGCGCAGCACATGTGGGCGCAGCAGGCACCTCACGGCTGCTCGACTGTACATACCCTGCCCCAGCTGGCCTCTCGGCGTCATTCCAGTCCGTGGCCTCCGACCTCATACCTCGTGGCCCACCCAGCACACAGGCCCGCGACCGGGCAGTGTCCCCTTGCTTCGGTGTGCTCCCGGCCTGTGCCCATCCCACCTGCATGCGGAAGACCAGCTCCACGCAGCCCCGCAGCGCCGCCAGCTGGAGCCGGAAGGGCGGCGGCGGCGGGCGGCCTCCGCCGCCGGGAGCGCCCTCTTGCTCGCCACCCAGCGGCCCCGCAGGGGCAGCGCCTCCGCCGCGGCGCGAGTGCTGGAGCAGGGCCCGGGCTGCGGCAGTGCGTGCCGCTGCACTCAGGCTGCCGGCGGCCGCATGAAAGTCAGCGCCGGGGGCGAGGTGTACCTGTGGGGCAGAGCTGGCAACAGTCAGTCGCGTGTGCCACGGGCAGCGACTAATGACGAAACAGGCAGGGAAATGCACGCGTCCCATGGCCCTAGCAGCCTCAAACCACGGGCCCGTGCGCACCTTGCATGACGACACCACCGTACGGAGATTGGACCTGTACAACACTGATGGCCGCGGCGCGACAGGTGCCGACGGCGGTGGGTCGGGCGCAGCGGAGGCCTGAGCCGGGCCTGCTGGCCGTGCCACGGCCCGTGACTGCAGCGCTGCGGCGGACGACGTCGGCGGCTGGCCCCCAGTTGCGGCGTCCAGAGCAGCAGTACTTGAGGTGAGCTGCTCGGGGCCAGGGCTGGGCCGGGGTGTGAGGGTGGCTGACAGGTTGGGCGTAGCGGACAGAGAGCCCAGGGGGAGCCATGGCTGGGGCCCGGCCTCGGGGCCCCCCCCGACGAGCAGGCGTGGAGTGCCGCCTGCCTCGGTGGAGGCGCTGCTGCTGGTGCCCGCTTCGGAGACCCAGAGGCGGGGCCAGAGACGCAGGGGGCTGCGGGAGAGGTACCCCGCCACGCTGCCTGGCGCGGTCGCCGGATCGGGCTGTGGAGGTCCCAGGGATGCCCCCAATAGAACCTGCCGCCTCGCTGCGGCAGCCAGCGCCCCTGTCGTGACCACCAGGATGCCCCGGAGCAGAAGCGGGCGAAGGGTGACTGCGACCAAACCCTTCACAGCGGCTGCCAGCAGGCCGCCGGCGGGAAAAAGCCAGGAGGCGGCAAGGGCTGGAAGGAGGAGGGCGGCGCCGGCTGTGAGGAGGTGGAGCAGCAGGGCCGTGGCAGTCACTGGACCCTCGGAGCTCTGCGGACGGGGCGACGGTACAAGGGGTGAGCACAAGTACGAGTGCAGCGGCCCCCTCCACTGGTTCTGCACTCTCTGCACTGCCCCCTCCCTTGGGTCTCCCGCCCCACCGTTGCTTCCCCGCGCTGCCCCCTCCCGCGCCACCTGCCCACCACCCTCCTGCTGCTCCGCTTCCCCCTCTCCCCCGCTCTCCAGATGCCCCTGCCCTGCTGCGGCACCCACCTGCCGCGCAGCCATCCACGCGCAGGACGCCAGCGCCGCGGCGCTCACCAGCAGGGCCCAAGGGCTATCAGGTGCCCAGCTGCTGGGGCGCTGCAGCCCAGGTCCCAGCTGGGAAACGCCAGCCCCCACCGCCAGGACTGCTACCGCCAGCCCGGCAGCCGCGTGCGGTGGCAGCATGGCCGCTACCCGTGACGTGCCGACGGTGTCCGATCCTTCCGCACGCCGCCGGGCGTGTAGCAGTGCTGCCAAGGTTAGCAGCACGAGTGCGCATGCAGCGGCGTTCGCCGTTACGGCATTGCTGCTCAGCAGCCAGAGCGCCAAGGGCTGCAGCGCTAGGGCGAGGTTGGGGCCCGGAGCGCCGAAGGTTGCTGCCCTCGCGTGAAGCGCGGGGACTGCCCCTGTGTGCTGCGCTCCCGCTGAGTCTTGCGCGCGTGATGCCATTCTGCTCAGGCCTAAGTGCACTCGAGGAGTGCAGCGCAACCGCGCGGTCGCGTGCAGGCCTCTTCGAAGCTGACCCACGGACGGTAGCTTGGTCTTCGCAGTCCTTGAGCTGTCATAGCACTTCTTGTGCAATTAACGAAGAGCGATGTCTGGTCTTGAGCACTTCTTGCCTCTAAGCCCAGATGCTGCTGCGGCGGCGGCGTGCCCCCCACACGGGCAGCTCCTCCCCCTCCTCCCCCGTCGTCATAGTCGCGCCCGCGCTGGCTTGCGCGCGTGGCTTGGGTGCTCAACAGTTCATCACAGAGCGATGTCGAATAGTGCGCTTGTTGTGGATGTTATGGACCCTGTCATGCCGCTTGGCCTGCACCTGCTGCCCCCGAAGCTGAAGTACAACGATGGCTGTTGGCAGCCCCTCATAGCTCGCTTATCGTGAGAGTTGTGGACTGCTGCCTGGCCTGCACCTGCCGCCCCGCTGCCCCGAACATGCTGACGGACAAGGATGGCGGTGGAAGGCGGCAAGCCATCAAGGTGTTGGCAGCCCCGCCCACGCACGTGAGGGAACGCAGCGGGCCGTAGCGGGCAAGGGGAACGGCTTCGCGATGCTAGGTTCACGTGGGCGGGGCAGGTCGTGGGGAAGGAAGGAGCAGGGGGGGGCTTCTGCAGCAGTTCGTGCACCACCTGCATGCACCACCGTGTCGTGCAGATAGTCAGGACACTGAGCTTGAGGAGATGGCAGCTGGATGCAGTGTGGAGTTTTGGGCAAAAGGCTTCTGGCACCCTGCAGCTGAGGAGTGGGACCTATAGCCGGACTCCGTGCAGGTACCCTGGGGAGTGCTTAGGGCACTCATCTCCTCCCCCTAGAGGCAGTTCCTGCTGTACTCCGTGCATTCATCCCCCTTCGCCAACAGGCATGGGAGCAGCAGCAGCTGATGCCTTGTGCGCTGCCTCGCTGGTGTGCTTGCAACCGGGAAGGACAAGCGGGGCGCACCCACGGGGCCGGAAAACGAGGGCTGAGCCCAGTGTTGCTATCTTAGTGCGGAAGTGCGGGGGAGTGAGGCCATCCCGCACTTTCGGTGACGGAAAGAGCCTCATGTGCGGAAGCTCCCGCACTTTTGTAGCAAAGTTTGGTTGCGAGTGCGGCCCGCGCCGGCACATTTTTGAGCCTTCTGGCGGCTCAGGTGCGGGGGCCCCTCAACCCCTGGGGGGCCCACCGAACGGGCGCGGCCAGCCGGGCAGGCAGTCCCCTTCCCACCCCCACCGTCCAGCCCGCATCACATGCACTTGCAGCATACACTACGGGGTTACTGCTGGAATTCAAGACCCCCAGTTGCCCGCCTACATCAGCTCATGCACTAGGGCGAGAGCCAGGCAGACTCATCCGCTTGAAACAGGCCTCCAGAACGCCGCGCCCTCCGCTACACTCCACCGCACTCTCCCGCACTTCTGGGCGGCAAGCGCTTGCCAAGTGCGGTCGCACGTTTTGGGCCGCCAAGGGCCACGAAGTGCGGCCCGCTTTCGCACTCTTGGGCTTGGACCCGAGGTCCGAGTGCGGGACCTCCCGCACTTCGGCCCAGGGAAGATAGCAACGCTGGGAGCGAGCCCCCCACCCGATCTGCTACGCGACCCATTCCCCGCGGTAACCGTGGGCGCACCATTATAGTTTTATGCTACTGTTGTTCCCCGCGGGAGTCTGTGGTTCCATGCGGACTAAACGGTGAGTCCGGGAAGGAAATGTTGGCCCACACAAACCCCAAAACCCCAAGCCGGGGACGGGGCTGCGGCTGGTCAGAAGAGTCAAACTTCCAGCGTGGCGTCAAAAGTGCTAGGCAAAGCAGGATTTAGAAAATTGCAAAGGCTAGACACGCGGTCTTGCGTGGTGCGTCGAAGCGGGGATTTCAGGGGCGGTTATAGTACGGCAGCCGGGGAGTCGAGTCGGCGCAAAGCGCTTGCGCGTCGGCGCGCCGCCTCCAGACCCGCGCAGTCATCAAATAGGACAATATACGCAGCTCAGTGTCAAGCCCAAGCCCCGTTTCCTCACTCTCCGGCCGAGCGCACGTTGAAGATACTACCGTTGAGGCCACCGCAGGGCAAGCGCTGCAGCCGCAGTTGCGTCCGTCCGTATCGCTCACTGCCAGATAGCATAGAAAGTGAGCGGGCTCGCGCCTCGCCGCCGGCCGTCCAAGCACAGGTCGTCGCGGGCCCTCGCAGGCCCTCGCTCTCCGCGCGAGCCTCCCAGCCGATCGACCCTTCCAGCAACACTACAGCATCGTTGGCACAGGAAATGGCGCCGTGCGGTCCGCTTGTGCCGGCGCAGCACCGGCGGGCGTCGCCGGCACCCGTGCCGGCCGCCCGGCCGGCGCCGCTCACCCGCTCGCGTGCTGCGCTGTGTGTAGCGCGGGTCGCTGCGGCGGCGCTGGTGGCAGCGGCGGCGGCGGGCTGGGCAGCGCCACAGCTGTACCTGTCCCCGCCCTATCCCGCTTGGGTTGCCGTCTTCGGGGCCCTACTGGCGGGGCCACCTCTGCTGGCGGTCTTCGGGTGGCTGGGAGCGCGGCAGGTGATGAGCTGAAGGGAGGGGGAAGGGGAAACAGAGAAAGAGAAAGCAAGGGGATAGGAGGCCTGAACAGTGGTAACGCCAGCCCCCGTCCTGTACCGTTCGCCCTCCTCAGAGTGCCAGCGGCCGCCTCTACATCACGGCGAGACAGCTCCTGCCTCACGCCCTCTGCGCCGCCGTCGCCCTCAGCCTACCGGGAGTCTCTGCCGACCTCGCCGCCCCCAGCGGCGGCGTGCAAGCCGCCGTGGCAGCCGGCCTCGCCGCTGCTGCCCTCCACGTCCTCCTGTACGGCAGACCACGAGCCACAAGCACCAAGCACGACGAGAGGGCGATCGAGGGTGAGGATGAGAGGAGAGCAGGGGTTGAGGAGCGCTATGTAACCCCGCCCTTCCTGGGGTTTGCCTGTACCGTTTCCCTACCGCCAAGCACCACACGCACGCTACAGGCGCCTCAGACCTTTCCGCCACCAACTTCACCCGCCCGACCGCAGGCCCCAGCGAGGTAACTGACCCCATGCCGATACAGCCGCAGCCCTCAGACCGTGAGGCTCGTCCGTCTGGCGCGGACACGCCCGCCTTGAGCCTCCGCACCCACCTGCAGCCGCAGCCGCGCAACCAGGTCCCCGAGGCCGCAGGCGGCAGGCACAGCACCAGCGAGCAGGGCAACAGAGATGGCACCGGACAGCTCCTGCGCACCACGTCGTCCGGCGCCTCCTGGCTCAGTGCCGCAAACGTGGTGTACAGCTCACCCTACCACAGCGCCACCGTGGCTTACAAGGCACGAACCTGGGGCAGGCAGAGATAATGGAGGGTGCAGTGACTGTAGCAGGACACCAACCCGCCCAGCGGGTCCCACGAGCTTCCTTGCCTTCTTGCTTGGCTCCAACCCGCCTGCGTAGCTGCTTCCTCCCTGACGCGCTGTCCCTACCGCCTTCGCCTTGCGCCTCCACCGCTCCCGCCCTGCAGATTCAACTGCAGCACAATGCCAGCTTCGAGACCGCCGCCGCCAACCTCGCCGCCGCCGCCCGCAGCATTCTGCCCCGAGCCTTGATCGAACACGCCAGCGGTGGCGGCAGCGGCGATGGCAGGCCCAGTGGCGGCGGCGGTGACGGGGCTGTTGGCCCAAGTTCGGCGGCCCGGCGCCCGTGGCGGGGCCACCCGGGGCTCAAGCCCGCTGCCGCCGCTGCGTACGCCCCACCGCCGGGGGGCGCGGAGCCTGACCAGGCCTGCCTCCGCACCAAGGTGGCTGTGGTGCGGGGCTGCGTGGAGCTGATCCTGTGGCTTCAGGTGGGGATGCAGGGGTCGGGCAGAGGGGCCACGTCTTGACGTGATGAGCTCAAGGTGTATGGCTTTGGGGGGCTGCTGTGGCGGCCGTGGTTGAAGGGGGTTGTTGTGGCGGCCGCAGAGTGAACGTGACAAGTAGCGAGCCTTACCTGCGCCTAGTCACGATGGCAGCGGGTGAGCGGCAAGTGTCCGGTATGCTTGGGCAAGTGAGAAATGCCGTGCGCCCTGCCCCTCCGCCCCTCCACAGTTCGACGGCGAGGAGCTCGGCCAGGACGACATCACAGCTGCCGTGGCTGGGGCGGAGGCGGAACTGGCACGGCTGGCTGCCGAAGACGAGCGGCCACACCCCGGCGGCGGCGAGGCGCTGCAAGGCGCCGCCGCGGAGGAAAAAAATGGTGTTCAGGTGAGCGAAAGAGACTAGTGGGCACAGGTGGGCAGGGCTCAGGGTGCCGAGTAGGGGCCCGCTGAACACCGGCGGGCAGCTCCACTCATCCCGCATTCCCGCCGGCCTACCGGTATGCAGGTGGCGCCCGCCGTGTTGTTGCTGCCGGCTGTGACTTCCCGGCTAGAGATGGGCGCATCCCCACTGGTGGCCTCTGGCGGCGGTCGCGGCAGCCAAGGCAGCTCCCCGCGGGGGCCGCTGCCGGCCGCACGCACTCCCTCCGGATCAGCAGAGCCTGCCGGAGTGCTGGCAGCGCTGGGGATCGATGCACAGCGGGACCCCATCCGCGCCGCGCCGCTACTCCTAGCCCTGGACCCTCCACTCATTACAGCCGGCACCGGCGGCGGTGGAGCGTTCGGCACGCTCAACGTGTCGCTCTGCCTGGATGAGGGCGAGACCAACGACCCGGTGGAGGTGCGGCTGGTGCTGCAGCAGCGCGGGGCCGTGGTCGCCGAGGTGGCCTGCATCACCGTCGGGCCACAGGGCGCCAGCGCAAGGTGTGTACCGGGCAGGGCTTTGGCTCAAGCGATGATGGCGAAGAAGGCTAGAGATGGGTGGGCCGGGTCGCTACCCGATCGAGAGAGCTAGGCGGATCTGTGTGCTAGCTCTTGTATAGTACCTCAGCATTAGCTCGCTTAGCGCTGTGCTTCAAGCTGGCGACTCGAAGTCAACAACAGCTGGATCTCGGTCGCCTCTTGCCCGGCCCGAACGGCTGCGTGCTTAGGCCCCGGCTTCAGTCGAATGCGTATGCCTATTTGTGCACGCCCTATTCTCCGCCTCGCCTGGAGCTATGCGCCTGAGCCGCGGCTACTTGCATCGTGGTCGCGGAAGCCGCACCAAGGCTTGCCGCGGGACCGCGACAGGATTTCGCAGATATAGATATAAGCTTGCTGCTGCGGAGCCATGTCCACGCGCACCCGCCGACCTCGTCCTTGCCATCTCGCCCCTCGCAGCCTCGATGTGTCCGGCCTGGCGGAGGGCAGCGCTGCTCTGCTCGTGCTGCCGGTGTGGGAGGATGGTCCGCAGATGCGTCCCACCACGGCCCCCGCCCTGCTCTACGTTCCCCTGGCCGTGGTGCCAGCACCGGTGGCGGAGGAGCTGAGCGGCCTCTTCAACCACATGGAGCAAGCTGCCGCGGGCAAGTGGCCCAGCGCTGGGCCCCAAGCGCGCCGGGCCCTCGCCTACATGCAACACTTCAGCCCTCTCCTCGCCGACATGGCCCCTCTGCTGCCCGGCGAGGCAGAGGGGGAGCAGCTCGGCCTCGTCAGCGGCTCCGGCGCCAGGCGCCTCGCTGCCGGCCCTGCGCGGGACGTCGCCGGCGCTGCAGCCGGGTTCCTAGCTGACAGAGGCATGGCCGAGACCCTGCGGTACCTGGCAGCTGGGCTGAGGAGCGCAGGTATGTTGGGCGTTGGGGCGGTGCCACGAGTCGTAGCCACAGGCTGGCGTAGGAAGAGAAGAGACCTACGTAGGGGGCGAAGAGTTGTGGACTCTTTGGCACTTTGCGTGCGGGGCTGTCGCCTCCGCCGCCGTGAGTCACAGCTGACAAAGATCCGACGTCTCTCCGGGCCACGGTCAGTAAGCCGGGGCAGGTGGGCAAGAGACCGGCCTAGGCGGTGACGAGTTGCTCAGCCTTGGGGTCTTGAGTGGGGCTTTGGTCCGGTTGGCCTTTCACCTCGAAAGGCCCACCTGAAGCAGTATCGGCGGTCCCGCCCGCAGGGCTTGATGAGGTGCTGGGGGCCCTCGCGGCCCGCGGCTCCAGCGGCGGGGTCTCCTCTGCGCGCTGGGCCTCGGCCGCCTCCCTTCTCAGCGACGGCGACATCTCCGCCGCCGATGCCGGCCCCGCGGTCGGCGACAGCGCCGTCCCAGACCCGGCGGCCGTGGAGGCTGCGGCGGAGGCGGTGGGGCACGTGGAGGGAGGACAGGCCGCCGCTGAGGAGCGGCGCCGCAAGCAGCGCGCCACCAGAGTGGCAGCGGCTGGCCTGGCCTGCATGGCTCGGGAGCGCCTGGCGCTGGCGGCGGCAGCTGTCTTCGTGGGCTTCAGGTGTGTGGCTTGACGGAGTGAGACATGTGCACCCTATGCACCCTATGGGTCCCGTGGGCCCCCTTGTAGTTGAGGGCCCCCCGTTGCAACGCTCCTTCTTACCTGTACCCCTCCTTCTGCATCGTGCAGGGACGCCGGCACCGAGCGCCGCTGCACCCGCTTCCGCAGCCGACGTGCCCGTTCCTTCGACGCTGCCGCCGCTGCCGTCAACGCCCTGCTCGTCCTGGCCACGCTGGCGGCGGTGGCGGCCTGGCGCAGCGGCGCGGCGGTACTGGGAGCGGCAGGCCCCCTGCCGCCGATCTGGGCGGTGGTGCAGCTGGGGCTGTGCGTGTGCGCGCTGGTGCTGCCGGCGGTGCTCATCCGGGCCGACAAGCGCCTTGCCGAGCCCGGGTAGGGTTGAGGGCTGCGCTGAGCGCTATCCCGCACTCGGTGTCTGTCCTGGCCGATACGAAACGTTGTCATCGAGTCATCTGCTGGGAGGATCATCCAGTGACTGAAGCGCTCTCGGTGATTCACTGCTCCCCGGTCCGTGCATGCCCCCAGGACGCGCGAGCCATTCATCTGGGCCTGCCACGCGGTCAGCATGCTGCTCTTCTGCTGGCACCACATGCCTTCTTGGGGCCCAGGGGCGCTCGGAGCACCGCAGCTCGCCGCCGCGCCGCTGGCGGGACCGTCCAGCCGCGCCCTAGCGGCCTTATGCACTGCCCTGCAGCCCGCGAGCTACAGTGTAAGCTGAATAGCCAATAGGTACCGGTATGCTACCCTACGCAGAAGGCGGCCTGGTTATATCCTCTGCTTGCTTGACATGCACGGCTTACCCGCCACTCCACACCCACTCCGCTACTTGACGACCTTCCGTGCCTCTTGCCTTCCTCCCTTGCAGCTGCGCGTGAAGCTGCGTGGGCCCCTCTTCGCCCTGGACGCCGCTCTGCTGACCATCCTGTTCGCCGCTGCCGACGGCGGCACCTGGTGCAGCGGGCTCCCCATGGCGGCCGCCGTGGTGGCGGCCTCCCTGGCCGCATGTGCCCTTGTGGACCTGCTCTGGCGCTTGCGCTTCCTGACGGAGGTATCGCGGGAGGTGGCGGCGGCGGCGCTGCCCGGCAACGTCACGCGTTAGGGTCCTGGTCTTCTGGGGTGCCTCGCCCGGGGTTCAGCTGGTGGCTTTGTTGTATCGGTACTGTCCGTAAACACGGCTGAGGCCTATGTTGGCGTAGCTTGAGGTAAGAAGAGGATGCTCTACCCGATGTTTGAACAACACCATGTGGTATAATGCGTGGCTCGGGCGTTGATGTTGCCATGCGTGCTGTCCAGCGTAGCAGGTGCCGTACCGCAGACGGGCCCTGCGGCAGAGGCGGCGCTGGCCGTTCTCACCCAACGGACGCAGGGACGAGCGGCCGTGGCTGCATCGCGTGGGTCAAGTTGCCAGCGCAGCAGGTGCCGTACGGGGAAGCATGCAGGTGCCGTACAGGGGGGAATGAGTAGGTGGACGAAGCTGAAGGATGGTAACGTGGTATCCTGGCGAGGAGGTTGTAACGTCCCTTGGTTGCAAGCCTCAGATGGCAGACGTCGTACTCCTCTGCACCTTCCGTGCGTGCGTCCTGCCTTGGCTACCAATGAACGTGCTGAGCAGCGTCCACTGCTAGCTTCACCTTGAGCGTTTGACCCTTTGAGTGCGAACGTCTTGGCGGCCAATGCGCCTTCCTACTCCACCCTCAGAACCGCGACGTCTCCGCTGCCAACGTGATCAGGGGGGGGGGGGTAAAAACATTAGTTCCATACACCACCCCACAAAAGTTCCGACCCCCCCGACCCCCCCCCCCTTGCCGTACACTGCACACACTGCCGTACATGGCCATAATGTAACCCATTTCCCTCGATTTTTGTGCCAATCGGCTGCGCTTCGTGTGCGCTACTGCCTTGCGCATGAACCGGAAGCGTCGATGAGGCTTGGGTCCTGTCCATTAACCATCCCCGCGTCCATGGACCACTCTCCGGTACCTTGCATCCGCGCTATTCAAGCCCTAGGCCTCCTCTATGACGAGCTACTGTCATAATAGTGCACCCGGACGTCTAGCAGCGGTGGCAGTGCCGGTCGTGACGTGTCCCACATGCGGACATGCCGACATGTGGCACCCGCAGCCCCCCTTCGACCACCATCCCTATGGTCTGTGGTGCTCAGGCACACCCACGGTTCAGCCTCTCCATGAAACCACGCGTTTACGCAAGGAAAGGGCCCTTGGGCTGCGTCAGACCGCTGTGACAAAAGTTCGGACGGGAGCTGTACAAAAGTTCGGGACCCCCTTCCCCCGCCCCCTCCTTCCCCCCCCCAACTTTGAGGGCTCATAACTTTTTTCCTAGAACCTCGATGTTCATTCTGAAAGCAGATTTGGGCTCCTCTTGTCAAGCTCTCCAAAGTTAAAGCGTGGAGTATTTTCTTACACTTCCTGCCCCCCCCCCTGACGTGATCCGCATTCTCCTCCTGCTCAAGCTGCTGGGCTTCAGCCGCGGCCGGCCGCGCTGGAGCGGCCGCCGGCGGGCTGAGGGCCCAAACAAAGAGCAGAGGCGGCGGAGGGGGACATGTAGCGGGTGGCGTGTGGGCAGTAGCGGATGGGAGACGGACATCTTGTCTTTCGATCTTCTGGAGAGGTGCATGATTGTACACCCAACCCAACCGGCTAAGTTCGGCATTGCGGGGTTGCGAAGGCCCCTGACTTATGGCGGCGTGGGTTCAGTCCGTGCGCTGTGGGGCCTAGTGCTTGATTGCGCGGCCCCAGTGCTGCCCGGCCTCGCGGGGTTTGGGGCTCAGCCCTTTTCCCTGTCCTGAGGAGGACAGACACCCTCGTCGTACGTAATACTGGGCAGGCAGGGGCAATGCTATATTCAATTGATCCTTCCGATCAGCAACAGCCGGTGAATGCACCAGCTACATGCCTTCAGGTGATCAAGGTCCCTCTGAACCTAGCTCTACCGTGGCGTGCTTTGCCTACAAGCCAGCAATAGTTGGGCACCAGAAGCCCGACCAATCAAACGTGCCCGCGTATGAGCATCCGTGCACCTGCATCCTTCCCTCCTCGAGGCCAGGGCGACTCGTTCCAGCCCCCCATATAACATTGCAAAGGCTAGACACCCGGTCTTCTGGGGGGCGTCCAAGCGGGGGACTTGGGGTGAGTAATCGTACGGCACCCGAGTCGGCGCGGAGTCGAATCGGCGCTAAGCGCAAAGAAGCGGCGCGCCGCCTCCAGACCCGCGCAGTCATCAAATAGGACAATATACGCAGCTCAGTGTCAAGCCCAAGCCCCGTTTCCTCACTCTCCGGCCGAGCGCACTTTGGGGATACTAACGTTGAGGCCGCCGCAGGGCAAGCGCCGCAGCCGCAGTTGCGTCCGTCCGTATCACTCACTGCCAGATAGCATAGAAAGCGAGCGGGCTCGCGCTCGCCGCCGGCCGTCCAAGCACAGGTCGTCGCGGGCCCTCGCAGGCCCTCGCTCTCCGCGCGAGCCTCTCAGCCGATCGACCCTTCCAGCAACACTACAGCATCGTTGGCACAGGAAATGGTGCCGTGCGGTCCGCTTGTGCCGGCGCAGCACCGGCGGGCGTCGCCGGCACCCGTGCCGGCCGCCCGGCCGGCGCCGCTCACCCGCTCGCGTGCTGCGCTGTGTGTAGCGCGGGTCGCTGCGGCGGCGCTGGTGGCAGCGGCGGCGGCGGGCTGGGCAGCGCCACAGCTGTACCTGTCCCCGCCCTATCCCGCTTGGGTTGCCGTCTTCGGGGCCCTACTGGCGGGGCCACCTCTGCTGGCGGTCTTCGGGTGGCTGGGAGCGCGGCAGGTGATGAGCTGAAGGGAGGGGGAAGGGGAAGCAGAGAAAGAGAAAGCAAGGGGATAGGAGGCCTGAACAGTGGTAACGCCAGCCCCCGTCCTGTACCGTTCGCCCTCCTCAGAGTGCCAGCGGCCGCCTCTACATCACGGCGAGACAGCTCCTGCCTCACGCCCTCTGCGCCGCCGTCGCCCTCAGCCTACCGGGAGTCTCTGCCGACCTCGCCGCCCCCAGCGGCGGCGTGCAAGCGGCCGTGGCAGCCGGCCTCGCCGCTGCTGCCCTCCACGTCCTCCTGTACGGCAGACCACGAGCCACAAGCACCAAGTACGACGAGAGGGCGATCGAAGGTGAGGATGAGAGGAGAGCAGGGGTTAAGGAGCGCTATGTAAACCCGCCGCCCTTCCTGGGGTTTGCCTGTACCGTTTCCCTACCGCCAAGCACCACAAGCACGCTACAGGCGCCTCAGACCTTTCCGCCACCAACTTCACCCGCCCGACCGCAGGCCCCAGCGAGGTAACTGACCCCATGCCGATACAGCCGCAGCCCTCAGACCGTGAGGCTCGTCCGTCTGGCGCCGACACGCCCGCCTTGAGCCTCCGCACCTACCTGCAGCCGCAGCCGCGCAACCAGGTCCCCGAGGCCGCAGGCGGCAGGCACAGCACCAGCGAGCAGGGCAACAGAGATGGCACCGGACAGCTCCTGCGCACCACGTCGTCCGGCGCCTCCTGGCTCAGTGCCGCAAACGTGGTGTACAGCTCACCCTACCACAGCGCCACCGTGGCTTACAAGGCACGAACCTGGGGCAGGCAGAGATAATGGAGGGTGCAGTGACTGTAGCAGGACACCAACCCGCCCAGCGGGTCCCACGAGCTTCCTTGCCTTCTTGCTTGGCTCCAACCCGCCTGCGTAGCTGCTTCCTCCCTGACGCGCTGTCCCTACCGCCTTCGCCTTGCGCCTCCACCGCTCCCGCCCTGCAGATTCAACTGCAGCACAATGCCAGCTTCGAGACCGCCGCCGCCAACCTCGCCGCCGCCGCCCGCAGCATTCTGCCCCGAGCCTTGATCGAACACGCCAGCGGTGGCGGCAGCGGCGATGGCAGGCCCAGTGGCGGCGGCGGTGACGGGGCTGTTGGCCCAAGTTCGGCGGCCGGGCACCCGTGGCGGGGCCACCCGGGGCTCAAGCCCGCTGCCGCCGCTGCGTACGCCCCACCGCCGGGGGACGCGGAGCCTGGCCAGGCCTGCCTCCGCACCAAGGTGGCTGTGGTGCGGGGCTGCGTGGAGCTGATCCTGTGGCTTCAGGTGGGGGCGCAGGGGTCGGGCAGAGGGGCCACGTCTTGACGTGATGAGCTCAAGGTGTATGGCTCATGGGGGGCTGCTGTGGCGGGCGTGGTTGAAGGGGGTTGTTGTGGCGGCCGCAGAGTGAACGTGACAAGTAGCGAGCCTTGCCTGCGCCTAGTCACGATGGCAGCGGGTGAGCGGCAAGTGTCCGGTATGCTTGGGCAAGTGAGAAATGCCGTGCGCCCTGCCCCTCCGCCCCTCCACAGTTCGACGGCGAGGAGCTCGGCCAGGACGACATCACAGCTGCCGTGGCTGGGGCGGAGGCGGAACTGGCACGGCTGGCTGCCGAAGACGAGCGGCCACACCCCGGCGGCGGCGAGGCGCTGCAAGGCGCCGCCGCGGAGGAAAAAAATGGTGTTCAGGTGAGCGAAAGAGACTAGTGGGCACAGGTGGGCAGGGCTCAGGGTGCCGAGTAGGGGCCCGCTGAACACCGGCGGGCAGCTCCACTCATCCCGCATTCCCGCCGGCCTACCGGTATGCAGGTGGCGCCCGCCGTGTTGTTGCTGCCGGCTGTGACTTCCCGGCTAGAGATGGGCGCATCCCCACTGGTGGCCTCTGGCGGCGGTCGCGGCAGCCAAGGCAGCTCCCCGCGGGGGCCGCTGCCGGCCGCACGCACTCCCTCCGGATCAGCAGAGCCTGCCGGAGTGCTGGCAGCGCTGGGGATCGATGCACAGCGGGACCCCATCCGCGCCGCGCCGCTACTCCTAGCCCTGGACCCTCCACTCATTACAGCCGGCACCGGCGGCGGTGGAGCGTTCGGCACGCTCAACGTGTCGCTCTGCCTGGATGAGGGCGAGACCAACGACCCGGTGGAGGTGCGGCTGGTGCTGCAGCAGCGCGGGGCCGTGGTCGCCGAGGTGGCCTGCATCACCGTCGGGCCACAGGGCGCCAGCGCAAGGTGTGTACCGGGCAGGGCTTTGGCTCAAGCGATGATGGCGAAGAAGGCTAGAGATGGGTGGGCCGGGTCGCTACCCGATCGAGAGAGCTAGGCGGATCTGTGTGCTAGCTCTTGTATAGTACCTCAGCATTAGCTCGCTTAGCGCTGTGCTTCAAGCTGGCGACTCGAAGTCAACAACAGCTGGATCTCGGTCGCCTCTTGCCCGGCCCGAACGGCTGCGTGCTTAGGCCCCGGCTTCAGTCGAATGCGTATGCCTATTTGTGCACGCCCTATTCTCCGCCTCGCCTGGAGCTATGCGCCTGAGCCGCGGCTACTTGCATCGTGGTCGCGGAAGCCGCACCAAGGCTTGCCGCGGGACCGCGACAGGATTTCGCAGATATAGATATAAGCTTGCTGCTGCGGAGCCATGTCCACGCGCACCCGCCGACCTCGTCCCATGGACGTCCCATGCATGTCGCCCCTCGCAGTCTCGATGTGTCAGGCCTGGCGGAGGGCAGCGCTGCTCTGCTCGTGCTGCCGGTGTGGGAGGATGGCCCGCAGATGCGTCCCACAACAACCCCCGCCCTGCTCTACGTTCCCCTGGCCGTGGTGTCAGCACCGGTGGCTGAGGAGCTGAGCGGCCTCTTCGACAGCATGGAGCAAGCGGCCGCGGGCAAGTGGCCCAGCGCTGGGCCCCAAGCGCGCCGGGCCCTCGCCTACATGCAACACTTCAGCCCTCTCCTCGCCGACATGGCCCCTCTGCTGCCCGGCGAGGCAGAGGGGGAGCAGCTCGGCCTCGTCAGCGGCTCCGGCGCCAGGCGCCTCGCTGCCGGCCCTGCGCGGGACGTCGCCGGCGCTGCAGCCGGGTTCCTGGCTGACAGAGGCATGGCCGAGACCCTGCGGTACCTGGCAGCTGGGCTGAGGAGCGCAGGTATGTTGGGCGTTGGGGCGGTGCCACGAGTCGTAGCCACAGGCTGGCGTAGGAAGAGAAGAGACCTACGTAGGGGGCGAAGAGTTGTGGACTCCTTGGCACTTTGCGTGCGGGGCTGTCGCCTCCGCCGCCGTGAGTCACAGCTGACAAAGATCCGACGTCTCTCCGGGCCACGGTCAGTAAGCCGGGGCAGGTGGGCAAGAGACCGGCCTAGGCGGTGACGAGTTGCTCAGCCTTGGGGTCTTGAGTGGGGCTTTGGTCCGGTTGGCCTTTCACCTCGAAAGGCCCACCTGAAGCAGTATCGGCGGTCCCGCCCGCAGGGCTTGATGAGGTGCTGGGGGCCCTCGCGGCCCGCGGCTCCAGCGGCGGGGTCTCCTCTGCGCGCTGGGCCTCGGCCGCCTCCCTTCTCAGCGACGGCGACATCTCCGCCGCCGATGCCGGCCCCGCGGTCGGCGACAGCGCCGTCCCAGACCCGGCGGCCGTGGAGGCTGCGGCGGAGGCGGTGGGGCACGTGGAGGGAGGACAAGCCGCCGCTGAGGAGCGGCGCCGCAAGCAGCGCGCCACCAGAGTGGCAGCGGCTGGCCTGGCCTGCATGGCTCGGGAGCGCCTGGCGCTGGCGGCGGCAGCTGTCTTCGTGGGCTTCAGGTGTGTGGCTTGACGGAGTGAGACATGTGCACCCTATGCACCCTATGGGTCCCGTGGGCCCCCTTGTAGTTGAGGGCCCCCCGTTGCAACGCTCCTTCTTACCTGTACCCCTCCTTCTGCATCGTGCAGGGACGCCGGCACCGAGCGCCGCTGCACCCGCTTCCGCAGCCGACGTGCCCGTTCCTTCGACGCTGCCGCTGCTGCCGTCAACGCCCTGCTCGTCCTGGCCACGCTGGCGGCGGTGGCGGCCTGGCGCAGCGGCGCGGCGGTGCTGGGAGCGGCAGGCCCCCTGCCGCCGATCTGGGCGGTGGTGCAGCTGGGGCTGTGCGTGTGCGCGCTGGTGCTGCCGGCGGTGCTCATCCGGGCCGACAAGCGCCTTGCCGAGCCCGGGTAGGGTTGAGGGCTGCGCTGAGCGCTATCCCGCACTCGGTGTCTGTCCTGGCCGATACGAAACGTTGTCATCGAGTCATCTGCTGGGAGGATCATCCAGTGACTGAAGCGCTCTCGGTGATTCACTGCTCCCCGGTCCGTGCATGCCCCCAGGACGCGCGAGCCATTCATCTGGGCCTGCCACGCGGTCAGCATGCTGCTCTTCTGCTGGCACCACATGCCTTCTTGGGGCCCAGGGGCGCTCGGAGCACCGCAGCTCGCCGCTGCGCCGCTGGCGGGACCGTCCAGCCGCGCCCTAGCGGCCTTATGCACTGCCCTGCAGCCCGCGAGCTACAGTGTAAGCTGAATAGCCAATAGGTACCGGTATGCTACCCTACGCAGAAGGCGGCCTGGTTATATCCTCTGCTTGCTTGACATGCACGGCTTACCCGCCACTCCACACCCACTCAGCTACTTGACGACCTTCCGTGCCTCTTACCTTCCTCCCTTGCAGCTGCGCGTGAAGCTGCGTGGGCCCCTCTTCGCCCTGGACGCCGCTCTGCTGACCATCCTGTTCGCCGCTGCCGACGGCGGCACCTGGTGCAGCGGGCTCCCCATGGCGGCCGCCGTGGTGGCGGCCTCCCTGGCCGCATGTGCCCTTGTGGACCTGCTCTGGCGCTTGCGCTTCCTGACGGAGGTATCGCGGGAGGTGGCGGCGGCGGCGCTGCCCGGCAACGTCACGCGTTAGGGTCCTGGTCTTCTGGGGTGCCTCGCCCGGGGTTCAGCTGGTGGCTTTGTTGTATCGGTACTGTCCGTAAACACGGCTGAGGCCTATGTTGGCGTAGCTTGAGGTAAGAAGAGGATGCTCTACCCGATGTTTGAACAACACCATGTGGTATAATGCGTGGCTCGGGCGTTGATGTTGCCATGCGTGCTGTCCAGCGTAGCAGGTGCCGTACCGCAGACGGGCCCTGCGGCAGAGGCGGCGCTGGCCGTTCTCACCCAACGGACGCAGGGACGAGCGGCCGTGGCTGCATCGCGTGGGTCAAGTTGCCAGCGCAGCAGGTGCCGTACGGGGAAGCATGCAGGTGCCGTACAGGGGGGAATGAGTAGGTGGACGAAGCTGAAGGATGGTAACGTGGTATCCTGGCGAGGAGGTTGTAACGTCCCTTGGTTGCAAGCCTCAGATGGCAGACGTCGTACTCCTCTGCACCTTCCGTGCGTGCGTCCTGCCTTGGCTACCAATGAACGTGCTGAGCAGCGTCCACTGCTAGCTTCACCTTGAGCGTTTGACCCTTTGAGTGCGAACGTCTTGGCGGCCAATGCGCCTTCCTACTCCACCCTCAGAACCGCGACGTCTCCGCTGCCAACGTGATCAGGGGGGGGGGGGTAAAAACATTAGTTCCATACACCACCCCACAAAAGTTCCGACCCCCCCGACCCACCCCCACCCCCACCCCTTGCCGTACACTGCACACACTGCCGTACATGGCCATAATGTAACCCATTTTCCTCGACTTTTGTGCCAATCGGCTGCGCTTCGTGTGCGCTACTGCCTTGCGCATGAACCGGAAGCGTCGATGAGGCTTGGGTCCTGTCCATTAACCATCCCCGCGTCCATGGACCACTCTCCGGTACCTTGCATCCGCGCTACTCGAGCCCTAGGCCTCCTCTATGACGAGCTACTGTCATAATAGTGCACCCGGACGTCTAGCAGCGGTGGCAGTGCCGGTCGTGACGTGTCCCACATGCGGACATGCCGACATGTGGCACCCGCAGCCCCCCTTCGACCACCATTCCTATGGTCTGTGGTGCTCAGGCACACCCACGGTTCAGCCTCTCCATGAAACCACGCGTTTACGCAAGGAAAGGGCCCTTGGGCTGCGTCAGACCGCTGTGACAAAAGCTCGGACGGGAGCTGTACAAAAGTTCGGGACCCCCTTCCCCCCCTCCTTCCCCCCCCCCAACTTTGAGGGCTCATAACTTTTTTCCTAGAACCTCGATGTTCATTCTGAAAGCAGATTTGGGCTCCTCTTGTCAAGCTCTCCAAAGTAAAAGCGTGGAGTATTTTCTTACACTTCCTGCCCCCCCCCCTGACGTGATCCGCATTCTCCTCCTGCTCAAGCTGCTGGGCTTCAGCCACGGCCGGCCGCGCTGGAGCGGCCGCCGGCGGGCTGAGGGCCCAAACAAAGAGCAGAGGCGGCGGAGGGGGACATGTAGCGGGTGGCGTGTGGGCAGTAGCGGATGGGAGACGGACATCTTGTCTTTCGATCTTCTGGAGAGGTGCATGATTGTACACCCAACCCAACCGGCTAAGTTCGGCATTGCGGGGTTGCGAAGGCCCCTGACTTATGGCGGCGTGGGTTCAGTCCGTGCGCTGTGGGGCCTAGTGCTTGATTGCGCGGCCCCAGTGCTGCCCGGCCTCGCGGGGTTTGGGGCTCAGCCCTTTTCCCTGTCCTGAGGAGGACAGACACCCTCGTCGTACGTAATACTGGGCAGGCAGGGGCAATGCTATATTCAATTGATCCTTCCGATCAGCAACAGCCGGTGAATGCACCAGCTACATGCCTTCAGGTGATCAAGGTCCCTCTGAACCTAGCTCTACCGTGGCGTGCTTTGCCTACAAGCCAGCAATAGTTGGGCACCAGAAGCCCGACCAATCAAACGTGCCCGCGTATGAGCATCCGTGCACCTGCATCCTTCCCTCCTCGAGGCCAGGGCGACTCGTTCCAGCCCCCCATATAACATTGCAAAGGCTAGACACCCGGTCTTCTGGGGGGCGTCCAAGCGGGGGACTTGGGGTGAGTAATCGTACGGCACCCGAGTCGGCGCGGAGTCGAATCGGCGCTAAGCGCAAAGCGGCGGCGCGCCGCCTCCAGACCCGCGCAGTCATCAAATAGGACAATATACGCAGCTCAGTGTCAAGCCCAAGCCCCGTTTCCTCACTCTCCGGCCGAGCGCACTTTGGGGATACTAACGTTGAGGCCGCCGCAGGGCAAGCGCCGCAGCCGCAGTTGCGTCCGTCCGTATCACTCACTGCCAGATAGCATAGAAAGCGAGCGGGCTCGCGCTCGCCGCCGGCCGTCCAAGCACAGGTCGTCGCGGGCCCTCGCAGGCCCTCGCTCTCCGCGCGAGCCTCTCAGCCGATCGACCCTTCCAGCAACACTACAGCATCGTTGGCACAGGAAATGGCGCCGTGCGGTCCGCTTGTGCCGGCGCAGCACCGGCGGTCGTCGCCGGCACCCGCTCGCGTGCTGCGCTGTGTGTAGCGCGGGTCGCCGCGGCGGCGCTGGTGGCAGCGGCGGCGGCGGGCTGGGCAGCGCCACAGCTGTACCTGTCCCCGCCCTATCCCACCTGGGCCACCGTCTTCGGGGCCCTACTGGCGGGGCCACCTCTGCTGGCGGTCTTCGGGTGGCTGGGAGCGCGGCAGGTGATGAGCTGAAGGGAGGGGGAAGGGGAAGCAGAGAAAGAGAAAGCAAGGGGATAGGAGGCCTGAACAGTGGTAACGCCAGCCCCCGTCCTGCACCGTTCGCCCTCCTCAGAGTGCCAGCGGCCGCCTCTACATCACGGCGAGACAGCTCCTGCCTCACGCCCTCTGCGCCGCCGTCGCCCTCAGCCTACCGGGAGTCTCTGCCGACCTCGCCGCCCCCAGCGGCGGCGTGCAGGCGGCCGTGGCAGCCGGCCTCGCCGCTGCTGCCCTCCACGTCCTCCTGTACGGCAGACCACGAGCCACAAGCACCAAGTACGACGAGAGGGCGATCGAAGGTGAGGATGAGAGGAGAGCAGGGGTTAAGGAGCGCTATGTAAACCCGCCGCCCTTCCTGGGGTTTGCCTGTACCGTTTCCCTACCGCCAAGCACCACAAGCACGCTACAGGCGCCTCAGACCTTTCCGCCACCAACTTCACCCGCCCGCCGACCGCAGGCCCCAGCGAGGTAACAAGGCTGGTAGCCAGGAGGACCGTAGCTCGGCCCGTGTAGCCCGTGCTGAGGTGGTCCCTTGACAATGGGGGTGGTGGTGGCACCCTTGCGCTGGAGAGTGGCAAGAATACCGGCACCGGAAGTGTGTTCCCGGCCAACGCCCGTCGACGGTCCCCAATGCAGGCGGGCTGAAGCCAGGTGGTCCCTTGGCCATATCCATGCACTGGGCCAGTCGCGATGAGCAAGTAACGTTACAGGAGCGGCAGTCGGTCCGGACACTCAAGGCCGTGAACTTGTTAGGGCCCTTCAAACTCGCGGTCATTCCAAACCACTTGCTGGCGAACGTGCATACATGCGCCCGAATGCCCCCTGAATGTGTGTAAATCGTCTGTGCCCCCCCCCCCTCTGTGGTCTGGGCACCCAACGCCGTGGATGAGTTGGGGCCCTACAAAATCGCGGCCAATCCACCCGCCAAGCCCTGGGAATGTGATGAAATCGTCTGTGTTCCCTACCCACGACGCCGCGCGTCTGTCGCTGTCTGGCAAAGAGGAAAAGCAATAATGAAATAATGAAGTAGCATCATAAGCCGACCAAACGGTCGGTGGACGTTGTGCTAGCGGGTGGCGGGGCCCCGTGTGGATGAATGTGCCGCCGATGTGTTCCCGAGATCCGGAGCAGGGCATCACGGGTGAAGGAGGTCCGACCGTTGCAGCTTGTCCAGAAGGTAGAGGAGGTCGTTGCCGCTGCAGGTGCCGAGGACGCGGAGAAGGGCCTGCAGGTGCATCGCGAGAGGCGGGGAGTGAGTAAGCGCGGGCGATAAGGACAGTGTGAAATTAATACGAGGTGCGGTATTGGCCCACCTGTTCAATAATGTCGCTCCAAGGGAGAGGGCTCGCAAGGATGGTAGCTTTGGAGGGCCGTCTCGAGGCCAGGGCGTGGAGGTCGGCGAGGACCAGCTCTGCAGCGGCCGGCGTGGAGCATTGCAGGAGATACATGACGGCTGATGGACTGCCGTTGGAGGGGCGTCTGCAGAGCTCCTTACTGAACAGCCGCACGACATAGAGCAGTGCCGGAGCGGGCTGGGAGAGCCTCCCGTCTCGTTCGTAGTGCAGGCTGGAAGTCTGAACCGGGTCAATGAATTTGTGTGCGGCTCCGTTCCCGACGACGACAATGGTGACCGCGCCGGCGACAGTCTGACTACCCTGGCGGGTGTTGATCAGCCGCTTGCGCACAGCCGTGCACAGCCGGCCGTAAGCCGCCTCCGCGACGCTCGGTGTGTGAACGTCCCACGTGGGGCTTCCCAGGCCGCTGATGTGGTGTACGCACCGCTTCTCCAGGTAGTCCGTGCTCCACTCGAGGCTGCTGGGTACGCCGGTCGCCGCGAGGACGCCCAGAACGGCGTGTCGTCTGGGCCTGAAAACGAAGACCGACGCGGGCGGCGAGGATCGGCACACGGAACGCAGATTGCCGAGGGCGGGTAGGCTGTTGATGGCGTCTGCCATGTACGTGGTGACCTGGTCGATGCTGAAGGTGGGTGGCGGGTGGTTGGGGTGGCCGTCGCCATTTTCGCGGACCAGGTTGGCCAGCGCGGCCCATAAGGAATCGTCATCGCGGTCAAGGTCGGCCCATGGGACATGAATGCGCGAAAGCAGGGTGGCCGATTGTTCCCCCCCGGCGTCGTTCTGACCAGCAGCGGTCCAGTGCAGGGCAACTTCGTCGTTGACGACCAGGGTGGTGAGGGAAGGGGCCATCGCCTTGGCTTCCTCGCAGAGGAGCGCTGCGAGGGATTTCATCAATGCGTCCGAGTTGTCCGGCGGGTTGTTGTGGTACCAAGTCTCCTCGCTGTGCGCCTCCAGGTGTTCGAGGCAGGGCATGCTCCGTAGAGAGCCGAGGGAGATAGTGCAGTGGCGATCGCTGCAGTGTCCGCGGATGTGGAGGCGAGTCAGTGCGGGGAAGGTGAGTCCGTCGAGGGCCCGAAGGCTCCCCATGTTGGGCAGCGTCAAGCTGCACAGCCGTCCCAAGCACGATGCAAGGGCCGCAGAGAGGTCGCTGCCTTGGGTGTTGCCGCGCCAGTCGCCAGCGTCCGTGAGGAAGCAGAAGTCGCTGACGTTCGGGAACGTCTCCGCGAGCACTCCCAGGTTCTGCGCGTTGGGAAGACTGTAGCGTCCCCGCGCAACAGTGAGCGTCTGTACTCTTGCTGGCAGAAGCGTGCTCTCCCGGATGTATTGGAGCAAGCGGTTTAGCAACGGGTTCTCGTCGTCCACAGTTTCCACGGTCAGCGCCCGCACTCGGGGCACCCTCGACAGCAGGCGCCCCACGAGCTCGGGCATCGTGATGTTGCGAGAACTGTAGGCTTTCAGGTGCGCGACCTTGATAGTGAGGCTTTCGGTGTTGAGGTCGACAGCATCGCGCATGCTACGACTGGCGCCGCGCAGCCCAGCCCAACCCTCGCAGGGTTTGGTGTTGCTTAGCATGACCTCAAGTACGTCCGGGAGTCCGGTGAGTTGGCGGTGCTCTGTGCGCACGTCGCTGATGGCCGACATTTGTGACGCGGCAGGTTCCAATGCGGGATGGGTCTATCGGCGGAGATAGTAGCAGGAACGGTTGCACACAAGTATGTGAAAGCGTCGTGGTTGCGTCGCGGGTTCGTATTGAGCTGCGATGCACCGTGACCCACCTTCACTACAGCTCTAAGTCGTTTCAAGTACAAACTGACAACGGCGAGATACGGAATATTGAACCCTGGCGTTGCGTAGGAGGCATGAGGGAGCTGGAAGGTGCTGAGTGTGACCCCGCCCCCCAAGCGACCAACTGAGGGGAAGACACAACCGTCGCAGGTGATGGCCCGCGTACAACGATAACTGGCAGAGATCTCCAACTGGTGCCAAGGCGTGGTGGAGTTCGGCCAAGGGCCGAACTGGTCGGGCCGAGTGGTCCCCCCGAGTGGTCTCGCTCATAGAGCGGGGTAGCTCTGGCGAACAAGTAATGTTACAGAACACAGTCCGGTTGTCCCGCACAGGCCGGGCCTTGGTGATTTCCATAATTTCACCGGTGGGTGTATCGCAATATTTTGCAGTCTTTACACAATTAGGTGGTCAAACCACAGGCGGAAGTCACCTGGGCGCTGTACAGATAGTGGTGCAGAATGCACTGGTCGGCCCGCTGTGTGCCCTGCTATGAAACACTCTACTATGTGCTCAGATCACCACGACCTGTCGTGCATTTGCTGCAGTCTTTGCAGTCGCTCAATAATGAAAAGAATGTCATGAATGCTGCAGGCGGGGGCCACCGCTTGCACCGCCTGCGGCGTAACGGGAACGAGAGCTTTGTGAAATCGCTGGACGTCACGTGTTTGTGCTTGCTTGCTCTCTGTTTCGCTCACCTCGGACAGGATGTCGATCCAGGCCATGTCGCTGACTTGAAATCGCGTGTTCATAAGTGCGTCGGTGGCCGCGCGGTGAAGGTTCCTCAGCAGTAGCGACGCTGTTTCCGACGTGACGCACTGCACCACGTACATGAATGCAGAAGCTGTGTCGTCCGCGGCAGGGCAACAGAGTCGCTTTCTGAACAGCTGGGCCGTCCAGCGCACAGGCTGTGCGTGGGATGGCAGATGTCCTCGATCCCGTTGCCGCTCGGTCAGGCCGAGGGCCGGCTTGATGACGTTGTAGTAGGTCTTATCCCCGTGGATAATTATTGTTTTGAAGGCGGCGAGTGGTGCCCGACCTTCTCGGACCAGGGTAAGCCGTTGTCGGACAGACATGCAGGCACGGCCATACATGGCCATGGCCGTCGTCAGTGTTGCACTGTGGCAGTCCGTGTTCTTGAAGTTCTCGATGCGTAGGTTCATTTGGGTGCTTTGAGGGCACCAAGTCCATGCGAAAACGTTGGGCATCCCGAAGGCGTTGAAGATGTTTGGAACGCGATGTCTGCTGGGATAGTCTACATGCAGGACGTCCACGGGGGAGGTGGTGCATAACCATCGCAGCGCTCTGATCGCGGGCAGCGCGACGTGCTGGTTGCCACGGAAGGTCCACACGCGGCCGATGTTTAATTTGGGGGACGGTCGTCGGGGATGTTGAAGGTGATGCTGCTCAACCGCGCGTTTCAACGCACCCCACAGGCGGTCGTCCTGATCGTCAAGGTTCACGCACTCCAGATGGATGAGGTCGAGACAGGGGCCGGTCCACTGGAGCCGCATGTCGGAGTTGACTGCCAGAACTTTGAGCAGAGGAGCCGAGGTCTTGGCCAGGTCGCAGAGCAGAGCGGCCACGTGACGTGGGTTGTAAGTGTCCATACGCCGGTCTCCAGGCCCCCACGATTCGATGCTGCGGACGTGCAGTTCTTGGAGATGCGGTAGTGCTGCGAGGGAGGACACCAAGATGTGGGCGCTGTGACTGCCATTGCTCGACCGCTCCGTTCCTACTCGGAGGCAAGTGATGCCAGGGAGGGTCAGACCCTCCAGGGAGACGAGGCTACCGAGTGAGTGTAGGGTGAGGTGTCGGAGCTGCTGGCTGTACGAGCTGAGGGCGGTGTGAAGAGCTTCACCCCCGGCGTGAGGCAGCTGCTCATACACAGTGGAAAGGATCGTGAAGTCCGTCGTCGCTGGAAAGGTTCCAGCGACAGCCGCCAGGTCTCTTGCGTACACCCATACGTATCCTCCGCCCACAATGACCCGGCGGACACGCGTGCCCAGCGTCGTGTTGTCGCGGACGTAACGTAGCAAGCGCTGGGTGTCCCGCGAGTGGTCGAGGAGCGTGTCGACTCGCACGCTCTGCACTCCTGCCAGCGTCTGGAGAAATCTTTCAAAGCGTATACCAATGAGCGGAGTCCGCTGTGACCTTGGCCGCGTGTCCCGGCGGATCAGTTGCGGTCGTAGTGTGACTGTCTTCACGTTAGCGTCAACGCAGTCACGCGCCTCGCGGCTAGCAGCACGCACAGCGCTCCAGCATGCCATACTGTCTACATTGGAGACTACGTATTGTAAGATGTCTAGGAATTTTACGTCGCCGCCGTGGCTTGCTTTGAAGTCCATGGCGTTGGGGTCCGAGGTGATAGCCCACAGCAGCTAGTGCGTTATGCCTACGATCGCCCAAGAGTGTACTTGCGAGTATCGCCGCATCGTGCACAGAGACAGAGAATGCCGAACCTGGCTCGCGTAATCCCGATGGCGTCAGCCGCTTCCATTAGTGTCTAAAAGTGTTGCGACGGCACACACAGCCACCACCTCTGCCGTCCAACCAGTCGTGATCATGCTAGACCGCTGCGTTGAACAGCTTCGGGGCAAAGTCCTCGTCGCCATGCATTCAGACAACCAGGCGGAGGTAGAGACCCTGCTAACTCCTATCAATGACGCGATCATTAGCGACCGTCTCTGGAACGACGGAGGCGCGCTGTTTGGCGAGTGCTGCCGACGCGTCCTGCCGGGTTGCGCGGGCGTTATTGTTCGCATGTGGGAGGCGGAATTTGGCGGCGAGTTCTTCGGAAGGCAGACGTGGTCTGACGCTGTTCAGGCCGCAATCACACGGAGCTCCGGGGATTTCGTCGTCCTATTGCTAAGCCACGTGCGACGGTACCCGGGGGAGAACGCCGACGCCGTGAAGCTCGAGCTTCAGGACGCTGGCAACAACATGTGCGTCGAGGCGGGGAGTTGCTGTATGGCCGCTCTGTGGCACCTGGCGTCTGGAGCCTTGGGGGCCCCGTGCGGCCTCAGGCGCTGCGACCTCGCGTGCGGAAATTCGCGGAGCGGATGGACGGCTACGCACGTACGCGACTTCCAGAGCTGGCACTGCAGCCAGTGTTGGGGCCGGACGAGGTAGTGCTGCAGACAATTGCACGAGCTGCCATTCCCTAGGACGGTACCCGCCCTCAACTCGCGGCCTACCCGGACGACCGCGACCCTAAAAGTCGGCCATGTAGCTGATGGACGACGACGTCCGCATGTGTCAGGGGCATTATAGCGGTTGGATTGTAGGGTAGCTTGCCGGTGGGCTCCGGATTATTCGGTGCAGCGGGGTTGGACGTTTTGGCATCAGGGGATAGCGCGATTAACGTCGCCAGGGGTTGCATCGTCGAGGGGACGCAAGGGCCCATTAGGTGCGTCTTTCACCACCCTGACCCTCTAGAAGCCTCCAGAGGGTGGGAATGAGTATTCTAAATTGCAGCCTCCAGTGCACAGTCTATGACAGATGGTGAGGCAGGGGTGGGGAGTCGAGGGTCTGCAGAGCTGCGGGACGCGCCATGAATCCACGCGTCGGAAGCGTGTGTCGTTGTGTTTGTCGTTCTGTAATACCAGAAGGTCATGCCCCCACGCTTCGCTCGAGAATACTGGAAGGCAAGGAGTTTCACCTCTTTCAGTTGGAACGTCGCAGGCCCGCACTCAGGGATGAGCTGGCATCCCCGTGGTGCCACCCACTACAGCGTGTCAGCGCACTTCGTGGTACACATGGTCGCAGCCCAGGTCGCAACACGGCTGATACCGGGCTCTGGAGGGAGGGTTAATTAATCGGTCGCGATGATTGTGTGGCCAGGGATTCATAGCCGCCCCGTCATTAGCGATGCTTTGGATGTGCCCATGTATGGCCTGAAAGGCTGCAATGTTGTACTTCAACCACAGTCTATATCGCGTGAATAGTAACCGCGTTGTCTATCGTCGGCCCACAAGTGCCCCTCTAGGTTCATTGCTAGCAGCGCCGAGGTGTATCCGTCGGGAATTCGTCGAGTGAAGGGTTCGCAGCAGTGCCGAGTGAGCTTCCCCATCTGCGTTCTCGCAGTGCAGAGACTGAATGCCTGGAGACGAACCGCAACTGAGCGAGCCATCCTCGCCCTCAACAACGGTGGTGCCAACTCGCTTACCGGAGTCAAGGGAGAGACTTCCCGTGAGACACAATGTGCAGACGGGTACACCGCCCCGAGCCGGAGTTGTCACATGTGTGACGGGCGTTGTGTTACCAGCACAGCCACGAGACCGTTATGGGTCGGTGCAGCAGTAGTGTCTCCCTTGAGTCTGTCAATGCAGAAGCGACTGCTGGATTTCAAGTTGTGCTGGCCACGCACATGCACGCTTAGGGGTAACCCCTGGTCTGCTCTCCAACAGGGAATGGGGCAAGTCAATGCGACCCGGCTGTAATTACATAAGAGTTCACGAGAGCGTCCGTCGTGCAGAGGCTCACGATCACTGCGTGTGACAGCACCAAATGCCAGTTCTGCCACGGGTTGGTGCGACCCCAGTTCGCGAGGGCACCCGCAGCATGATGCCAAGGCCCCCCTGCAATCACTCCCTTGCAGCAAACAACGTTCCTCAGGGCGCGCACGAAGTCTACTTGCTCCCGAGTCGGGTTCAGCTGCGAACATGAGCTACCCTCAGCTACATAAGCACCCAAGGGCCCGGGCCTACTGGCAGATACGGTCCGAGTTGGCCATTCCCCAGCACTGGCGCCCGCCCGACCGGAACGATTAAACCGTCCGATAGAATTGTGGAAACAACCTGTGCCGTGGAAGTCTCAGGGCAAAAAAAGCAGCTTGTTGGGTGCACGATCCGTACAGCCACTCTGCGGCCGTCTGCCAACAGCACGGCGACCTCGTACCAGACGTAACATCGCGACAACCGGTTACGGACATCACCCGCAGGATACATAGGCGGCCCACGCGCACACGTCATGATGTTGCGTGCCGCGTACTTGGCCAAGTCATATCCCGGCAGCAGAAGCAGAGCTGTGCCGTGAACATCAAACACCCCAATGCTCCACGGGTCCCGCGCTCCACGGTCGGGCCTATTGTCGGTGACGAGCAGAACGTTGATAGTATCTCCTGGTTCGGTGAACAGTGGATCGCAAGCGACAAAGATGCTCTGGACCACGGGTAGGACGGTGTGCAGAGTTCCTCGCACATGTCATTCCGCGTGGTCATTAGCTGCTGACAGATTATAGCAGATATCGACCCGTATGTGATAATGTCATGCATACTGAAAGACAGCAGAGGCGGGTTCAGGTCGGCGACCGTTGTTGCCACCACAGCCACCGCCGTTACTTGGAGCGATATCATAAGCAGGTTATGTTTAAAAAGACGAGGAAGAGTGCGAATGAAAGTAGGCGCGGCCATGAGTGCACTGCCCAAGAACGGTTCCTTCATTATGGCTGTCTGTAAACAACGACAGGGAGCCCAGTCGTATGTTAGAACCAAGGTAAGACGTCTAACCTGAGTGGTTTGCGCCAGACAAATCCGTTGGGTATGGACTTCGCGGGATGACTTCACGTCGCACCGTCACGATCGGCGCGGCGAGCGACTGCACCGACATCGTGATCGCCGTTGTACAGCTGCAATCGCTGATTGGACGCGGAAGGAGGTGTCTACCTGCAACCCATAGCCTGGCAAGCCTCGGAGCTCCGGAGTAGCCGGGCTTCCCCCACTCTGGGGGGATCGGGAATAGGGGCTGGGTGTCCTGGCCGCTGACGAGGTGAGCGTCGCAAGCGGTTAAAGTTGACAGGTGCACCTTGGCGCCAAGTACCAAGTACGCTATACACAGGCCGAGCTACGGTCTTCCAGTGCCGGGGCATGTGAGAGCGCGTATCACCGAGGGGCGCTTTGAGCGGACGACCGGGAGTGGCACCCTAGAAGCCGGCCGTCCTTACTTGCTAGCGCGTCGAATAGTTCTATCCCTGGCACTTGGGCGTGGGTGTTCATCGACGCTGTACGCGTTACATGCGACCATGCAGTTCTGTAGGAACATCACCACGCTTACCCATTTCTAGCATCAACCAACGCCTTTGCACGGCGGAAAAGGGCCGCCCTCTTCCTCCTCGTCGCTGCTGCAGACCGCTCCAACAACAGACGCTCGCAACGCAAATTCTCGGGAATTTTGGCAGCAGCGACGAATGCTGCTATCACTCGATTTCTTCCGTCCGTATCCCCCCTCCGCCACAGTGGCGCCAACAGACGGATGTGGTCCATTGAAGCGTATCGTGTGAGCAGTACATACAAACATGCCCGATCAATACCCCCCTGGGGTGGACGCAAATCAGCAATCCAACATTCATTTCCAAACGACGCTCCTTGCACAAAATAATCTGTCACGGCCAGTGCATCTGTCAAGGGAAGGTTCTTCCGATATGCTGAAACCATGACGGGTTCTCCGTTGTTCGCGACGCTCTTGATTCTACGTGAGTTTCTGGACATGATGGGAGTCACCGGGAACACAGTTGGGCCAAAGTCCCCGGGAACGTCCAGTCCCTTCATGATGTTCGTGTCCGCCTGTGCTACTACGGGCTCTACTAACACCGCTCTTGGCATGAACTTCAACCTCCACGCTTCCCCCTCACCAGTGTCCGGCTGTTCTGCAGGATCCAGGACGATCCCCACGGCGCGGACGAGGTTGTTGCGTGCAACTCCGGCATCAGCTTGCGCACTATCGGTCAGTAAGAACAGCCCTCCTTCAAAGTACCAAGTATCGCTGGTGAGGTTGTTGAAGTGTTTGTCGGCTTGGTTGAGGAAGTTGCTCTCCTGCACACGATTCAGAGGTGTCGCTATCCCCCGTCCGCGTCGTTCCTTCACACGTTGATGCGTTGCATTCCATACAATAAGTCGCTTCTTGGCATGTATCGCTGCTGCCTTCATGAGGGCGGTATTAATGAAATGGCGTGGTTCGTTGCGTTGTAGGACAACCCGCGGGTTATGGGCCGACAGGCCCTGCAATTCCTCCGGGCTCGTTAGAGCACGCTCGTTGAGTTCGTCCACCAGCTTGGTCACCAACTGTTCGCGCTCTTTGCCGTAGTCCTTGCTGACGTTGTTGTCGGTGTTGTACTTGTCCGCCCACGTTGTCCCATTAAACAGGCCGGCGTAACGAACCAACCGGCGCCCAGCGTCGGTCTTGTCTTGTCGCTGTGGCTGGCTAAGCAAGAAGGTGTCCTCCACGGCCCGGTAAACCTCGAAGCCTCTGACCGTAGCGGTGCATACCTTTCGGTCGGCTTTCATCATTCGCTTCGGCGCCGTCGGCTTTGTCGCGTTCCCACCTCCTTGTACAGCTGCACCCGTCGTGGGCTTCCCGGTGTGTGCCATCATGACTGCAGCCGCGACGGCTCGGGCACGCTTTGCCAAAGGCTGGGCCTCTTCGGTGTCGTTGCCCGTCGCTTCTTCCACAACCACAGCGGCGCCCGGAATGTTGACGTCGGGAGGCAACATTGTGCGTGGCATGAAATTCGAATCCCGATGTACTCGGTCCGAAAACGCAAACACTGGACTGCCCATCGGCTGTACGTGCTGGTACACATCTCCGACCAATGCGAAAGGACGACCTTTAAATGCCGCCATACCTCGATCGGTGGGAGCGACGCGATCGTATGGGTCCAAGACCAGGTCGCACGCGATGTTGCAAGAGCCCATGTGTTGTAAGCTGTTGTACCCGATCTCGTCGATGAAGATCGCATGCTCATCTACGTTGCGTTTAACCTGCCATGGGCAAGGGAATGCTTGTAAGGGGAAGCTTGATCGGCAAGCGGAAATGCAACGAAGCGTGATTTTGTACGCCTTACCCGCTGGGCGTATCTGCCCTTCTTCTGGAAGGTCCCGTTTGGTGGTCGCAAGCCAAACATATGATGCGTAGAGAACGAGCGATGTTGCTTCGAAGAGAAGTTCAACGCTGCCGTCCACGCGAACGCGGAAGTAGCCACCCAATCTGAATCCCCGTGCTGGAAGCAATACCAAATAAGGGCATGAATGAATTGAGATTTGCCGTACCCAGCGGCGCCCACCACCATCACCCGTGGTGGTCGATCGCGATCCGTCAACGTCTTTGCACGCATCTTGTTGAAATACTCCGCAAATAAGATGAATGGTACGGCTTGATCCACCGCCAGCGTGAACGTTTGGACGGTCTCGTCCACGGTCGGTGGTCTGTCAAGCAACACTAACGGAGGGCGATGCCCAGGGGGCAAGACCGTGTCTGCCGAGCCGTCGGGACGGGTAACCACGACGCACAAAGCCGTCCCATTGCGCCGAAGGCGAAGCTTGCATCCCGCGAATGCAGGATCCTCTGCCCCGAGCCAGCCCTCGTCTGCAGCGAAGCGATCGAACTTTTTAAGTCGGAGCGCTGCTTTAGCGATCGCCGTGGTTACCACTCCCGTGCCGGAGATCTTGTTCTTGAAGGGCTGAATCTCGCGCGTCGGATCCAGCAGTGGTTGCGGTGCAGCCATGGCAGCCTCGATCGCGTAATGGCCCGAAGCAAAATTCAGGTCATAACGGATGTCGAGGTCACGCTGGCTCAGATCGGCCTGGCTGACTCTGACTGACGATCGATCATCCACTCCAGGACGTTCTCCTACGTAAGCAGCGGCCTCGTCCTCTCCAATCCCTGGATCGACCTCGTCGCCCTCCACATAAGACGGACCGTCGTCGTTGTCTGAAGAATCCGACCACTGACCCATGCGACGTTGTTTCCGACGAAGACGATTACGTTCCTCTCGCCCAGCAAGGCGCAGATCGTGCTCGCGTTGCAGCCCATCCAGTAGACTTTCAATGCAGGCGCGGTAGTCGAGGTCCGGCACCGGAGGCGTATTTGTAGCAGTGGAGGTATCGATGGACTTCACTTTCGAAATGAGGGGCAGTTCCTCGTTCCGCCAACGTCGGAACACGTCCCCCCATGACTCGCCTCTCCTCCTTGGTGGCGCCACGTCGAAAGTGTACGCCCGAAAATGCTCAGCACGAAGGAGTAATACTCGTCTGCAGCTGAGCCGGTGTCCTCCCCAGGAGGAGGTCGAGGAGGGACGTTGCCATAGAACTTAACGTACGCGGGTCTTGGTCGCTTACGCAGGGCGTGCGTGGAGTAGAGTGGGTGCGTCGGTGCAAATGGAACCCAGGTGAAGTAGGGGACGTCGGCAGGGATCTCTCCTTCAACCCGGTTAGACAAATGTGCACGCCGTACTTTCTCGTCGGGAAGAGAAGTGGCTGTTTTCCCCTTGGGGATCCTGACGACCTTGTACAGCATCGCGACGACATAGGGGCTCATCGAGAGCGCGTGAAGTTCACGACCTCTGTGCGTGTAGTGTGTCACCTCAGTAACAACTTGCACAGGCGGCGGGCTGTCATCTGCGTTATCCCCAATAACCAAGAGGGTGTCTGCCAGCCCCTCACTCGCGTCCGAGATGTTAGCAGCAGCTCTGAAGGAAGCCGAGTATGCTTCACTGGCGATCTCGCAATTGTCGAACGTGGAATAAAACGTCGCATTGCCGTTGAGAAGCAAAGACGCCATCGTAAGACCAACCGTGCAGCTTGCTGTGATCCGGTTGACAGCAGCCATGAGGTTGCCCACTGCCCGACGAGACACGACGCCCAACCCAGAACAGCTGGCTTGTTCCGCCTTGCGTCCAGCTGGCGACGTCAGGAAGGCGTTAGTGATGCCCACCGCCTTGGTAAGCTGAACTGCTTGACTCGATCGCACCGATTTCCCAATATACTTGCATGCGTAGTACGACCGCTGCATCGCTCGAAACTCTGGGCACTGCAAGACTGGAAACACAATATCCGGGTCCTGTTCCCCTTCAGGCTTCATCAACTCGGCATCCACCTCTGCCGTCAAGTCGCGGTCCACCTCGACAGGGAGGTTGAAATGATTATTAGCCCCGAAGGCCATGGAGGTGGCTGGGTTCTGAGAAACCAGGTTCGGACCATACCGAGGTAACGCGAAGGCTCCGTGCCGCCCGAACCACCGCATAGAACGTCGTAACACTCGAGGATATACCATGCTGCAGTCTCCATCGACCATTGTGCAGCCATGCCGATCACATAGCCCCTTGACGTGCTTGCCGTGACGACACGATGAATACACCACGGCTGCTAGATGTGCAGCACACCTCTTGTGGATTACCCGCTTCCCGGCCAGTACCGAAACACGGGGCGGCGATTGTTGCAACCTTGCGGAACTTGAATGAGGCCGGAGGGCGCTCTTTGTCCACAGGTGGGAGGACGCAAGGGCTACTACCGGACCACCTTCTTCGCCCAGAAGGTGCAGGTCGAGACCATCCGCAGGTGTCCACGTAACGCATCTCTGGGCTGGCCTGAAGGTCGTAATAGGGATCTGGTAGCCACATGCAACACACCGAATGGGCCAAAGATAACGCACTGCAGTTGGGACCCTCGAACAACGCCCGTAGACGTCTGGAGATAGGGCCGTGACGTGCGCTGCCACCATGGAGATGTAGGGCCATTCGTCCACTTTGTTCCACTTTCACGAAGACGTGGAATACCACACCACAGAAGCAGCTGTCTGGATCCATCTGCTTCTCGATCCACGCTCAAATCCAAATAATTCTTTCAACATCGCGTCTCGAACTGCCAATAGTAGTCTCATGCACGAGTGGGGGTTCTCGCGCACGCGACGCACATTTCTTCACGATCTTTTCAGACGAAGTGGGACCACCATCAATCCCAGTCTCCACACCTCGCCAGCCGCAGTCATGACAGCGGCGCTGTGAAGGTCGGCGGGATTGCACGTTGAATATGACTGATGGTAACTCCAACCACGCGTTGACGGCTGCCATGACCCATGAGCGCCCTGGTAGTAGGCTATGTCCAGGCGTTGTGATTGTCCGAGTCATAGTTCCGGACCAAACTTCGCACTAGAGGCGAGTTGGCGTTCAGCAGTTCACGGCGTCGTGTGTCATGTAGGGTAATGCCAAGACTTCAGCCATAGATCGCACGACGTCGCGCAGAATATGCCCCACAGCTTCGACGTCGGCGACGCTTGATTTTGGCAGTAATAGATGAATGTAGACGCGACCCTTCAAGACGAAGAAATCTCAATCATCCTGGCTCCGAGGCGGATTGCCGTTATGCTGACGACGAGGGACCCGCCGAATCAAATGACGA